>CM053271.1:33841931-34243166 GCA_028583415.1 Protea cynaroides
AACTCTATCGCTCGGTCGGATGGTAGTCATGGTAGTTCCTCAGGAAATACATCTAGAAAGTTACGCACAACATCAATATCCTCCATTTGTGGTACTTCCTTGGTGAGATCAACCACGGATACTTGATACCCAACTCCTCCTTTCTCAATGCATTTTTTAGCCTTTAATGCAGAGAGAATGAGTTTTCATTTACGGGGAAGTTTGGTTCTCGCAAAACTAAACTCTGCTCCTTCCTTGTCTTTAAATGTCAGCTTCCTTTCTGCACATAATAGGTTTTCAGAATGCCGAGCTAACCAATCCATTCCCAAGATAACATCAAAGTCTACCATTTCGACTTGAATCAGGGTTGCATCAAAAATCTTCTCACCAATACGAACTGGACATGGTCCATAACCTTTTTCTAATTCCACCTCTAATCCCATAGGCGATCGTACAAGCAATTTGTAGTCTAAAGATCTGAGGGGTAGATTTAGCTTCTTTCCAAATGACACAGATATAAAAGAATGAGTAGCTCCAGAATCAAAGAGTACTCTAGCGGGTATGCCATTAATAGGTACGATACCTGTGATTTGTTTTAATTTAGTCTATATGCTCACACAAGGTAACACAAAATGAAAGGTTCAGGTCATACATGTGACCACATCAGGCGATGCGGCAGCATCCTCAGATGTAACTGCATAAAACTTTCCTTATTGTAGCTGCTTCCTGGGCTTAGGACATTCTCTAGAATAATGTTCTACTTGATTGTAGTTATAGCATTTTACTCCTTCACTATTTTGCTTTTGTTGAGGTTGGACTGTTGGAGTAGTCTTGGCTGCAACATTAAATCCTTGAGTACAGAAGGGTTTAAATGTCTTTGTGTTCCCTCCGTTATATGAATTTTCATTTGGCCTCTTGATACCTCTATTCTGAGCAAAAAAGCTCTCTCTCTGGCTCGATTCTAGTACTCGAGTAATCTGCACTGGTTCATTATAATCTTTCTTTTCCAGCCCCAAAACATGCTCGCGAATGCTTCCCCTAAGTCCCATGATGAACATTCGGATTTTAGTATTTTCCTCTTGCATGCTAGAGTGAGTAAAGAAAAACAGCTCCTCATAACATTGTTGGTATGCATCCACTGTCATCTGTCCCTGACATAGACTCAGAAACTCTCTTTCCATAGCATCTTTGAAACTTCTAGAAAAGTACTTCTCAAAGAATGCCTCTTTATGGATAGCCCAGGTAAATTGGGCGTGCTTGGTTAATAGATAAATCCTAGTGGACTTCCACCAGTGGTGTACATCGCCTTTCAGCATAAATGTTGCATACAGTACTTTCTCCTCCTCATTAACTGTCATCATCATGAAATTCCTTTCCATCTCATCGATCCAGTGAGCTGGCCACAAAGGATCTACTTGTTTTCCATTATATTCCTTAGGTTTCATTTTCAAAAAATGCTCGATCAGTCGAGAATAGTCCAACTGATACTGAGCATAGGCCACATACATAGGTGGTTGGTACTGATAGCTGCATTGGGCTACCTCAGGGTTCTGTACTGGAGCTTGCACAACTGGCGCTTGAGGTGCTTGGGGTACCATGTTGCTACCCCCTGGTACTGTGATTGCTTGTCCGGCTAGCATAGGTGTTGTATGTGCAGCTGGAAAAACCATTCCTATAGCAGCTTGCATATTGGCTTGCACCTGCTGTTTTTGCTGCAGCTGTTGTGCCAGGTTCATTACTGTTGTGTCCAAATTTGTAGGTGGGGCTGGCAAGTTTGTAGGATTTGCCTCACCATTAGCTCCTGGTGTTGTCATATTCTGACTCTCTTATCCTTAAGGATTTTCATGGCTGTCTTCCTCCACAGGTGGTGGTGGTGGAATTGGGTTACGACCTCGCCTAGCTACTCTTCGCCCAGCCATTTCCTGTTCTGGTGGTAGTAGTGTATGAAAAACAATCATAGAACATGTGAGGCAATCTATATAAGTCATTCCCAAGTCAAAATCCAACTAATCAATGTAAAATTCAAAATTTTCAAGTCATTTAGTAAAAATACATACTGAATTTTCTATCATAGGTCGCACTGTGTCCGACCACGAGGTATGCGACCTCACAAAACCTTGTCAGCTCACCGAGAGCCTAGGGTCAGACGTAGGGTCGATATATGTCCGACCACAGGGTCCGACCACACGATGTCTGTCAGATCACCGAGAGCCTAGGGTCGATCCTGGTCGGTATATGTCCGACCTCAGAGTCTGACCACACGATGTCTGTCAGCTCACTGAGAGCCTAGGGTCGATCTTGGGGTCGGTCGTAGGGTCGCATGTTTAGTCGAATTCTGCGACCGCATGACCCCAAATCAGGTTTTTAAACCTGATTTTTGGAATCATTTCTCACTTTCTCTTTTTCCTTCAACTCAACTCGCTTCCCCTGAGTTGCTACAGTATCGACCCCTCATGTTTGGTGATTATTTCTTCCATTCACGACCTCCGTTCCTTTCCTTCATGTATGTTCTCTACTGGTCCTTACTTTTAAGCTTTTAATGCTAGGTTTTTCTCCATTTATAGCGTTTACTTCAAATTAAAATTTTTCTAATCGTAAAATTTTGATTTTTATTGGAGGCTTTTGCTATTGGCCCCCCAATGGACGAAAGCCCTCAAGAACATTTGAATTTCATCGGTTAGTTTTTGAGAAACTTGAAATTTTCCATTTTTGACCTGATTTTTGGGGGTTTTTCTCCAAATTATTGAAATTTCTTCAAATTCGACCTTCCTAGTTTAAATTTCCAACTGTATGAACCTTGCAGGGTAGTTTGGAACATATGTAAATCCTCCTGCCCAACTGTTTGGGTGAAAAGTGAGCCTTTTGGCCAAATCATGCCATTATAATGCCTAATTTTTTTAGTTTTCCACCATATCTAATATCTTGTCTATTTGTCTGTGTCTTTGCATATAGCATCGCTTGCACCAAAGTTCCAGAGCTCATGATCCCATTCGTTTCCGCTCTAATGAGGCAGAGGCTCAGTATACTCGTTATGAGCGTAAAAAGGTGGAAGGGGGTCGCTGTGTAAACTTGGCAAGTCTAGCCTTGTTTAATGTAGAGGGAGCTTTTAGGGACATGGGTTGGCTCCCCGTGATAACGTATGAGGCTTGCACCTGTCCTACTCTGGTGAAGCAGTTCTATTGCAACCTTCAGGTAGTGGGTAATCGCAATGATATAGACAGGGGTAGGGAGCTCAGGATTACCAGTTATGTGAAAGGGGTGGAAGTTTTCTTTAACTGCCAGCAGTTAACTGATCTCCTGGGTATATCAAGTGATGGCCCTTGGTATACTGTGCACCCAAGGAACCCCAGTTCTTTTCGTTGATAATGCGTGTTGAGATTGATCGCCAGCTTCTTAGAAGTGATTTCTGGGAGATGAAGGTAATCAACCTACGACCGAAACCTCGGGTGTACTGCAAGATCATTCAGTACAACCTAATTCCTTAGAGCGGGCATTATGATAGGATTTCCCAGTTGACCCAGCACCTCTTGTACTGCATCTGCACTAAGCAGCCCGTCTACCTGCCATACATTATCATCAGGACGATGATTCGTGCTACGATGCCTGGTCTGGTAGGCAACCTACCCTATGGGCGTTTGATCACTACCCTGCTCACACGCCTGCATGTCGACTTATTGGATGAGAGGATTCATGAGGATACTTTCTCTTCTGACCTTAACTGGGTTGCCATCTGCAAGATGGGGATGCGAGATACGCAGGTCAGTGACGAGGAGAGGAACTCTCTGGTGCGTCCTCGTACCCGGGTAGAGATGGCAGAGGCCGAGGTAGCAGCAGCAGTAGTAGCAGCAACAGGAGACCATGGGGGTGGTGCTGGGGATGATGATTGTATGTATATAGATGTAGATGCCATACCTCCTCCATCACCATCACATTCTACTGGAGCTGGCCCATCTCGGGTTCATTCACACACTACTGATCCTTCACACCCACCATCTAATGATGTGATGGGGCTACTACGTGAGATTGGAGAGGCTCAACGCGTAACTGATGAGAGAGTAGGAGAGCTTTTAGATGCCCAGCGCATGTCTGACCAGCAGATGACCGATCTAACAGCTAGCCTCCAGGTGACCCAGACTCAGGTAGCTTGGCTGATTAGAGTGTATGCTGAGGACTATGACGGGGATCGTGAGGCACCCCCTTCTCCAGCACCTCTAGCTCCATGATGTATATTTTCTTTTTGTTTTTCCTTGTACTACAGAGTAACTGTCCGGATTGTGGACCATACTCTGATTTGGATATGTATATATGTTGCTTTTTATTCGATGTGTATATGAAACTTGTTTTCCATCTTAATAGTGCATTATTCTCTTTCTTAATTTTTGTCTCATACAACACAGGTACTTATAGTGTGTTCTTATTAAAGCTTTTAAATTTTATCCAAACTCAGTTCACAAACTTTTGTGAAAATATATATCGGTTTAATAGACAGTGCTCGAGAGCTCTGATACCAAGTTGTCACACCCCAATTCTGTACCAACCAGAATGGTGTGATGAACCATCTATGATTCAACAGTTCAACCAGGATCTCGAATAGACTGTGTCAATTTGTTTAAACCATACACATCCACAACCATAATCAAAATAAATACACAATAGTGGAAGTATTTAATATTTAATGAACTGAGAGTCTAACGGTGATAAAATAAATAAATTATCCAATTATCTCTAAATGACAAAGACATAAAATAAAATAAATTAATCAATTACATGTTCTTAATAATCCAACTATAAATCTAATCGAAGATGAATGAGTTGCACTCGCACGACGAATCATGCAACTCCATCATAGCTTCTGCATCCATCGCCGCAGCATGTCCGTACATCAGAGGATTCATATAGTCTTCTATAGTAGTACCTGCATCATCAACTAAAAATATTCGACGTCGAAAAGGTGAGCACACATCATGGCTCAGTGAGCAAACAAAACGATGCAACAAACATATGCATCCATTCAATTCATATCTTTGGTCTGGTTCATAAGTTTGCATTGTACAATAGAAAGGTTTGGTGGCTGTCGCACCTCAATACACGGGTGTGTAAGCCCACCCAATAGAGCTAAAGTGCTTAGGATCACACCGCATTACACTTCCCCTGATGCCCTACCCATACCAATACGTAAGCCCCTATTGGCGAGGGCATACAAACTGGGCTAGCAACTAACCAATCCTAATATCAAACAGTGTGTCCAAGGCCTCACCCCAGCATCCCTCAATACGTCCATAGAGATAGAGCTAAGGTCCCTCGGCAGAGTCAGAGACTACACGGTCCGAGACCACCTCCCCTGATGGCCTACGACGTAATAGTTCTGCTAAGATAATGGCGATACAATGATATCAGTGGACAAGACTTGAGTAGAGATAGAGCTAAAGTGCTTAGGACCGCGCCACATCACACTTCCCCTGATGTCCCACTCGCATCAAGTACATTAACCACACACAAACATTCACATGCCTATTCCTAACATCATCATCATCATGTTATAAATAAATGAAATTAAATATGCATGGACAATAATAGCAGAAATATTGGATGCCATGTTAAATGCACATTACACGCATACCAGCATTGAATCATTCATGGCATCGGACTCAATAAACAAAAATAGTTTATTATTAACCAATTAGTTTAGGTCTTGTTCCCTCACCTTTGGTCGATAATAGATCATCGTTCAAGCTTTGTAATTCACTCTTAGACCACTTGGAAACCTAACAAGTTAATATATTTTAATTAGAATAAATTCCCAAGTGTTTAGACTAACAGAAACTGAGGGGTCGCAGGTGGGGTAGCACTTGGGGTCTTAGTTTTTGCGACCACAGGGTGTGGGGTCGCAGGGTAGGATCAGACATACTCTGACCCCACGTGCGACCACACCCTCCCTAGAAACTTCTCGAGGGCATGTGGTCGAACATGTGGGTCTTATGGGGTCGGACATCATGTGACCCCACGTGTGACAACAAGTGTTATGGTCGACCTTTCACTCTCAACTCCATTCCTTAATGTTTGGATCCCTTGGCTTGTCATCATAGTCCTTCCTATGATTGTTTTATGACTCAGAACTATTATTTTATACACAATCCATTCTCCATAATAATTTCCTCCATGGATTCTCTTGAAATTTGCCCATGGATGGATGATTTGGGTTTCTCCTAGACCCTATCTTTTCATGAACTATTCTAGGCTCTCAGTTAATCATGGGAATTAGGTTCATACCTTATGCTTGATGATGATTCAGAGTTTTCTCTGAATTTTACTCCTCCTTAGTCTTCTTCTTTGATTTTCCTTCTCTTCCTTCTCTTCTCTTTCTCTCAGTTTCAATTAGGGTTCTAAAGGAGTGAAAGAGGATAAGGGACGTCTTATTTATAAAGGAAAATCCTTCATAATATGCCCGAATGAGTTTAGGAAAGACCCCCTTCAGATTAGGAAGGTTTTCTAATTTCAGTTCTGACTAGGTTCCATGGGGTCGGTGGTGGGGGCACAAAATCCATAAACCTACTGTGAGGACAATGATGGAAATCTTGGAAGTTGCCACCTAGATTAAGGTCTAGGACCATGGAAAATGTGAAATCTCATCCTAAGGTAAGACTTCGATTGACTCATGACCCTTAGATTGGATTTTTGGTCCATCAGAGATTACGTAAGCGTCAGGTTACGGTTATGGGAAGGGGTTAGACACCCAAACCGTTCGATCGAAATCGGTCTCCTATACCTTTCCAATGCTAGACTCTATCTGTTAAACTAAACCAAACCAAGTGGTTTTATATCATTGAACCGAATCTGTATCCATCAGATTGCTTATGTATTACGAAATTATTCTGAAAATCAGGTTCACCATCGTAGTTCAGGTGTGATTAAAGTTTATGACTGTGATTTATGCTTGTGCATGATTCAGAGTTTTCTCTAAATTTTACTCCTCCTTAGTCTTCTTCTTTGATTTTCCTTCTCTTCCTTCTCTTCTCTTTCTCTCAGTTTCAATTAGGGTTCTAAAGGAGTGAAAGAGGATAAGGGACGTCTTATTTATAGTGGAAAATCCTCCATAATATGCCCGAATGAGTTTAGGAAAGACCCCCTTCAGATTAGGAAGGTTTTCTAATTTCGGTTCTGACTAGGTTCCATGGGGTCGGTCGTGGGGTCACAAAATCTGTAAACCTACTGTGAGGACAATGATAGAAATCTTGGAAGTTGCCACCTAGAATAAGGTCTAGGACCATGGAAAATGTGAAATCTCATCCTAAGGTAAGACTTCGATTGACTCCTGACCCTTAGATTGGATTTTTGGTCCATCAGAGATTACGTAAGCGTCAGGTTACGATTATGGGAAGGGGTTAGACACCCAAACCGTTCGATCGAAATCGGTCTCCTATACCTTTCCAATGCTAGACTCTATCTGTTAAACTAAACCAAACCAAGTGGTTTGATATCATTGAACCGAATCTGTATCCATCAGATTGCTTACGTATTACAAAATTATTCTGAAAATCAGGTTCACCATCGTAGTTCAGGTGTGATTAAAGTTTATGACTGTGATTTATGCTTATGCATGATTAATTTTATTGTTCAAGTTGAAGTTTATGCTTGAAAGGTTGAGAAATCCTATGGGTTAGGATCTGGATTGTCCATGCAGACTGATAGATAGTTCTAGTTGATCTAAGAATAATCCTATTTGGGTCGAAATACGGATAACACATTTTGTGTTGGAATGTGGATAACCCTATTTGGGTCAAAATATGGGTAAATATCCTAGTAGATCCATGGATAGTCCAAGTGGACTAAGGTTCGGATCCGAATTTGGGTTTCTCCCAAATGGCCTATGTATCCTAGGGTTTGCCCTAGGAATTAGAATCCACGTAGTTCGGGACTGGATAACCTGTTCTAGGTTAGAATGTGAGAACCTATTCTAAGTTTAGAGTTTAGAACCTATTCAAGGTTTAGGATTTAGAACCTATTCTTGGTTTAGGGTTGAGAACCTATTATAGGTTTAGGGTTTACCGAGGGGTAAGATCATCTTGAATTACCCTTTTCAACCTAATTTCTAATTTTGAAAAGTTTGGCAAAGCATTCTCTTTCTTTATTAAGATTTTTATTATTCCCATTATGTCCTTCCCAAGAATGTGGGTGCCTAAATGTACATCCCCACACCTAATATGTTTGCTAGGTGTACAAATCTTGCAGTTCAACTAGGGTGCAGCATAAATTAAATTATTAGCAAAAAAGAAATATTTTAAGCATGGCATGTATGATATTTATGGTAACTATCACAACATATAATAAGATTATGAAAATCTCCCTAATATGGCATGTATTGCAAAATAAGGCAAGAACCTAATATGGAAAGATCTAAGCATGGCAAGATCTAATATGGCAAGATCTAAGCATGGCAAGATCTAATATGGCAAGATCTAATACACATCTATATATCAACATGGTAAGTACCAATCATAGAATGCATATATGACATGAATTTTTCAAAAAAGGAAAGATCTTATATGCTATTTTCTAAGCATAGTAAGACTTGAAAAATAGTAATTATGAAGATTTTACAAAAATATGATAAAAATTTATCTATTCTACCAAAAATAAAAACACATGAAATGTGACAAACATGGTATGCACAATCCAAACAAAGCATATGAATGCTCCAAATATAGTCATTTATCCGTATATGAGAGAATACACTTAAACAATCATTGATGTTATAATGAATGAGACATCAATGAAACCTTTTTTTTGAAAAGTGCAAAATTATCAAAAAAAAATTGTATGTTCAATGTTCTTTGAAAAAATTTTAATTTTTATGAAAAAATTTGGGAAGATTAACGACTCAAAACTGTCAAAATTTTGACACAAGGTTTCAGATAATGGACAAAACTATGAACTGTATTCAAATTTTCACATTACACAAGAATGACCATAAGTAGGTCTTTCAAAACTCAAATCAAGCTCAACTTTTTTTTATAGAAAGATAACTTAATATTTTATATTTCATATGAAAGAGTTGAATCCCAAAAAAAAGCAAAAACAGGTCTAAGATATGCCCTAAGACCGAACATGTGCACTGGTCAAATCTGTTTCAGATTTTTGACCAGTTGCACCATAAATTCCAAATAAAATTTTATTTTTAATGAAAATTAAATACAAACATATGTCTATGTAGATAACTGTCTGATCTAGAATTTCATCTAGAAAAAAAAGTTAAAACAGTATATTTTCTTTGTGAACAATGATTCTTTTCAATCATGCAAATCAATACATCATGATAGATTCAAAATCAGATCACTATGCACTTAAAAATTGATATAAATTCAATAAAAAATTGAAAAAATATGAAACTAGTGCCATTTTTTAGAAAACTTTTATGTCTAATAATTTTATATTAAATGGATTTTCTGATTATGGCCATAAGACCCTTGTTTAGAGACTTTCTAATGGAGGATTGCATTACATCCGAGAAAAACAGCAATGTCAAAGACAAATTTTTTTGATATATTTTCCCAATTCCAAATGAAACGAAATTTTTAGGGTAGTCTTCTAACATATCAGAGAGACTACCATAAAACTTTGGGCTTCAAAATCTTAGAAAAAATACATGTGATGTACGTCTTAAATTTGAATCCTAAATCTGGAAATTTCTGATTTGAAAATCACTTTATGAAATTTGTAAAAAACATCAAACATCATTGTATATCATTTAAAAATTCATCATTGAATAGCTTAGACAAATTATCATTCATGAAAAATGCTACAAATAGGCATCCTAACATTAACAAGCATGCAATAGAGCATTCATGATTGAGATTTCTTAGAAATTAGCCTTTTTAAGTAAAATTGGCATTCGAGCATTCTAACAACCTCTAAATTTGTTTAGAGTACTAACCTTGTGCTCAAATCGAGAGAAACCATCGATGAAGGATGATTGGAGGTTGTATCAACCCCTTTGAATGCAAACCTCCTTCGCCTCTCTTCTGCTTCTCTCTCTTCTCTTTCTCTCTTTTCTTCTTCTATTTTCTTTCCTTTCTCTTTTCTTCTCTCTTTCTTTCCTTTCTCTTTTTTTTTCTCTTTCTTTCTCCCTCTCTCATGTTTTCTCTCTCTTACTCACGTCCTCTTCTCTCTCTCACGTCCTCCTCCTTCTATGGTCTGAAAAAAGGCTTTCCTCTCTCTTCTCTTGGCCTATTTATACTTTTTCTCTCCTCTTCGAAAAGATCCTTCTTTCCTTTCTTCTTTTTCTAGAAAATATTTTTTTCTTCCTTATTTCTTCTTTCCTTTCTTCTCTTCCTTCCCTTTTCTCTTCTCCCTCTCTATTCCACACGTTTTGTTTTTTTCCCTCTTCTAGAAAATCCTCTCATCTTCTTTCCTTATTCTCTCTTCCTTCCTTTTCTTCTTTTTTCTTTTAGAAAATACTTTCTTTCCATTTTTTCTTCTTTCCTTTCTTCTCTTCCTTCCCATGTTTTTTCTTCTTCCTTTCTTTCTTTTTTCTCCTTCTTCTTCTAGAAAATCCCTTCTCTCTTTCCTTTCTCTCTTTCCTTCTTCTAGAAAATTCATTCTCTCTTTCCTTTCTTTCTTCTTTCCTTTTCTTCTCCCTTCTTTTCCTTCCTTTTTTTTTCTTTCCCCCTCTCTTCACATTTTCTTTCTTAGAAAACGTTTCCTTTTTTACTTTTTTTCTTTTTTTCTTTTTTTCTTTCCTTCCTTTTCTTTTTTTTTCTTTCTCCCTCTCTCTTTCACGTTTTCTTTCTAGAAAACGTGAAGGGGATCTTTTCTCTTTTTTTTTCTTTTTTCTTTTATCTTTTATTTCTCTCACTTTCCTATTTTCTTTTTCTCATTCTCTTTCCTATGGTCTCTCTTTCCTCTCTTTCCATGGCCTCACTTTCCTCTCTCTTTCCTATAATATATATGTATATGTATATATATATATATATATATATATATATCTATATATATACATATATATATGTATATACATATATACATATAAAAAAAAAAATATAACATATAAAAGGGAATGCTTGCATATGAACCCGACATAACTTGATCTGGATTGGTCTGGGCTGGGCCGGGCTAAGTTAAACTAAGCTGGATTAAGCTAGTTTGGACTAAGGTTGACATTTCATAGTCCATTTCTGTCACCCTTCCATATGAAATTTTTTGATAGCATCTATTCTAAATTTTCTGCGTTTACTTTGTAGAACATTAAAAATGAGAAATATTAAAACTTGAATCACCTCATTTGGAAATAAAATGGCCAACTTATGAATTTCTGAAGTTTAAGCAGGCCAATTATTGATAATTTGGCTGACCATTCTGCAATGGATCCTTCGGAGACATCTACTGAAAATCCTTTATGCCCACTTTGTAGAGTACTAGAAATGGAACATAATGAAACTGAAATTACCTGATTTGGATATGGGGTGACCAAAATATGAATTTTTGAAGATTAAACGACCATTTCCATGTGTAATTTTGCATGGGACCTTTCGGAGGCTTCTACCCTTAGATTTTTTACGTCCACTTTGTAGAACATTACAAATGAAGAATAATGGCCTCGGAATCATCTGAATCCGACGTAGAACGACAAAGATATGAAGCTTTGAAGTTCTAATGATAATTTTGCATGAAAGCTTGCATAGGGCCCACTGGTGATTTCTACCCAGGAATTTCACGTCCACTTTGAAGAGAACTAAAAAAAATAATATTAGCATTTGAATCATCTGATTCAGATATTAGATGACCAAGATATGATGTCTTGAAGTTTGAATGATAATGCATGCATCATACGATAATTACATAAATGCCCTTGCACTTTCAAACTGCAATATCATCCTTGTTTGACTTCAGAATTTGATGATTTCAGTCTTATTTCGAAGATAATTTCATGACCTATTCATCCATGTAGGTAATATCCAATGACCCTACTGTGGGGTTCATTAAAAAATAACCAACCTTTAGATTAAAGGCCAGAAACCTGCCATATTGATTCACTTATGCTGAGGGTGGTAAAAATGAGGTGCTTACAGATGCCACTCTTTAGCCGAGATTGTTACCAATTGAAGGCTGAAGATAAAAGAACCATATTTTTGGGATATGAGTTAGATTGCTTATTGGGCTGCACTTAGGGTGATTCGTCCTAAAGTGCCTATGTATTCTAAGGGTGTCCTAGAAATCAAGCCCAAAACGTAGTTCGACTGGCAAGAAGGTTTGCTCTTCTTGGAAAATTGATGACTGTTCTTCTTGTCTGAAGCTAGGCTGTAAATACAAGGCTCATTTGTAGGCTAGGAACCTCTTCTTGCTGAGGTGAGACTCATGATGCAAGGTATGTGCGGGCTTGAACCCAGCTTGATCCAATTTTAGGCTGATAAACCTCTTTTTGTATAAAGCTAGGCTGTGAATACAAGGCTCATTTGATGGCTGGGAACCTCTTCTTGCTGAGGTTACTCATGATGCAAGGTATGTGCGGGCTTGGACCCGACTTGATCCATTTGTAGGCTGATAAACCTTTTCTTGTACGAAGCCAGTCTGTGAATACAAGGCTCATTTGTAGGCTGGGAACCTCTTCTTGCTGAGGTGAAACTCATGATGCAAGGCACTCGCGGGTTTGAACCCGGCTTGATCCATTTGTAGGTTGAAAAACATCTTCTTGTATGGAGCTAGGCTGTAAATACAAGGCTCATTGCATGAGCTTGGACTCGATTTTGATTTATCTGGATGGAGGACTTGCTGTCTTTTCATTGATTGAACTGCGGCTCTTTTGATTGAGATTCTGAGATTGATTTTTTGAATAAGCTAGGGCTCTGCATTTTATTCACTTATAGGCTGAGATTGACTTGATATTTGAATGAGCTAGGGCTCTGCATTTGATTCACTAGTAGGCTGAGATTGATTTGAACTTTGAATGAGCTAGGGCTCTACATTTGATTCACTAATAGGCTGAGATTGATTTGAACTTTGGATGAGCTTGGGCTCTGCATTTGATTCACTAATAGGCTGATATTGATTTGAACTTTGGATGAGCTAGGGCTCTGCATTTAATTCACTTATAGATTAAGATTGATTTGAACTTTAGGTGAGCTAGGGCTCTACATTTGATTCACTAATAGGCTAAAATTGATTTGATCTTTGAATGAGCTAGGGATCTGTATTTGATTATGAAATGAGCAAGAACTCAGAAGGTCACTTTTAGGGTGAAGAATTTTCTATTGATTCTGAAATGAGTAAGAACTCAGAAGGTCACTTATAGGGTGATAATGAATGACTCATCTTGGATGTTTCTACTAGCTTTGGACCTTTGGGATTTAAAAATTAGAATATCCTTCTTGGAAGCTTTATGGCTATGAACCTTCAGGAAATGGAAACTAGAATATCTTCTTAAGTAGCTTTGTTGCTATGAACCTTTAGGATGCTTGAAAGTGTCCCATATATGAAGGCTTTGTTGACTTTGAACCTTTAGGGTTGAAATCTGACCCATCTTGGAAGTCTCTTGACTTTGAACCTATAGAGTGCTAGACATATTTGAAATGATGGTGAATTCCTTAGCAATTTTCCAAGGTTTTGCCCCTGCTTTATTGGAAATGGTGTCATGGACTTTGCTGGCATGATACCTAGATTTGAAATTTGCCATTTATGACCTGGTACTGAAAGTTTGACACAGTTTCAACATGGTAGTGATGACTTGGTTGCTCCCTTAGAAAGGTTCCATGTAATTTGAAAGTGATGATTTTCTTCAGGTAGCATTGGTGTTGTTGGATTTTGGATTGAAAGAGACTCTAGCGAGGATTTTGGACAAGAATGAGGGGAGTTTGACAGTCTCTAACCAAAGTGATTTTATTAATTGACCTTGGTGTTAAACTGTCGAGGGGCATCTGGTCCACTAAGTTCTTTGACTACACACTATGGTAGACCAAATTGGTAGAACAGTCAAGCGGTGATGAAATGTGACATGGGTTTGGCCCTTGATCTAGGCTCATGAAAATCTCAGGGCTTTACAACATTGTTGTGCCAATTTTGAAAGATGAATGAACCATGGCCCCAAAGTAGGCATGAGGAGCAAAGGATTTGAAGTGTTCCTTCAAAGAATTTGGTGACCAGATCCTAACAGGTGAGTGACCACATTGGCTTTTCATCATCACATGATTGGGAGAACTGAGAATTTGGCAAAAACCAATTGGACGAACCTACTTCTATTGACTAGGAAAGTCAGTGACTTCAGACTAGACAAATGGATCCTAGATGTAATGCTCATGATCAAGTTCAATTCCTCTACATAGGGTAAATCTGTGCCCCAGTATCTGGATGTTGTGACAGACCGCTACTATAATGTGCTAGGGGCAAGATAGAAGGAAACGGGCAATCTAACAGAGTTAGAACTTGGTTGAATCTGGATTGCATCAAGAATTTGACCATGCTTCCAAGGTCAAGGGAAGATTGATAGATTGATTGTAGAAAGTGACTTCTTAGATAAACCCTTCCTGAATCTTGAAAAATGAGGGAGCTGATGATTTGTTGAATTTAGCTACATCCGTAACCAAGCTGTGACAAAAGGATTTGAAGATAGAATTCTATTGAAAGGCAATGCTATGGAGCCCAACAGATGATGGTTTGTTCAACTCCTGAGAGTATGATTCACTGGAGAGCAAGAGGGGTTCCATTCCTTATGGAGGGTAGACTGGGGTATGACACTTGTCTACATGAACCACTGGATTTTTTCTACAAAGGGCCAATGAGGGTAATGCTTTAGGGTTGCATCAGGTCGCCTATCACCACTGAGGTATTATGGGTTGCCCATTAAGGTTTCTTGGGTTGCTTTTCGTTGCTAAGGTTTCTTTTCTTCCTTCTTTTTTTTTTTTTTTTGCAAACCCCATCTTGGGTTGAATAAAGAGTCCTAATGTGGTAAGGATATTGCCAAAATTATGGTCCTATCCAATGGTCTGAAACCCTTAGGGGAAATCTGAACGGCATGATTTTCATGATAAATGGGTAGCCTTACCGCACTGTTTAAGTTGACACCTACACGCATTGATAGGCGGACAGCTATTTGAATCATCACTAAAATCGACCTTAGGGAAATGCAGTCCCACACCAAAATTAAATATAGTGCCGAATTATGTTTCGCTTTCTTGGAGACGTTCAGATGGAACACGTGTCTCAACAAGCTACATCGAGATGCCGAATCAGTCGCGATCATATCTGGACCTAAAACCTTTAAGTTTTTTGACAAGTATTGATGTTGAAGGTCCAAGAGGACTGATGTATAACTGTCCACATGGGTCTACCATTGGGAGAGTGTTTGGTTGTTTATGTAGAATGGGTTTATCTTACCGAGAAGATCCCATTTTATTGGCTTGAGAAATGAAGGGCTTATAGGAACCATGGAAAGCCGTTGGATGTAATGAACGACTAATAAGTGTTCCAGCCAGATTCATGAATTTGTACATAAAATGATGACATGATCACGAGATACAATTCCATAAAAACTAATAATCAAAAGAAGGGCTTGTGATAGAGACTCCTTGGAAAGCCATCAGATTGATAGACGGGAGAGAGAGTCTAAAGTCGATGAGAAATCTTTCTCTGATGATGAAGAAGTGATGAGATCGTCTCCTATAAAGGCGGGATGTAATTGGCCAAAATCAAAAATCCGGTCCAACATGCTGTGAGTCTCGACGAATGATCGAATTTGCTATCAGGCTTTGATTGGAACTACCATCTTCTTGAAGTGGGAGGAACAATTGGCTCACTGTTGAGCTCTAATGTCATTCAACATCTTATTATTTTCTTTTCTCTTTTTTTCCTCTTTTTTTTTTTATTGGATGTGGAGGCCACATAATGCATAGCTTCGCTTGATCGCAAAGTTGAATCATGACTTTCAATATTTGATTTGAATCTTCTTTTTCCAAACATTTTCAATCAGATAGAACATCTTTGCCCTAGTTAGTACTCTGATCTTCTGTAAACTTCATCAACATTTGTGACTGCTCATCGAGTAGCTGATTTTATCTGAATGGTGAATCCGTATGCTGTCCTCTGGAAGTTAATCATCACTTTCTGTCTGATGTGACTATCTCCCATTATTGATGTAGATAAAACATAGGCTTGAATTTTTTTTTTGTATTCCTATGACCTCATTCTTTGATTTGGAGATTGATCATTCATCATGTATCTCTTGCCACCTTGTACTAGGTCTACCTATTATGGTCGAGCCAAATGGACCAAGTGCGTGAAGGAAATAGTAAGACCAGGTATGAAATAGACTCAAAAACAATGAAATAGAGGGTAGGGTCGCATACCCAAATAGGCAGGGTCGATCCCACCTCATCAGGAAGTCAGACCCCTGAATTTTAGACCTAGGGTCGGACAATTTAGACCCTAGGGTCGACGGGATCTCCGACCCCCTCATCGACCCTAGGATCACCGATAGAAATCATAAATAGGAAACTTTCCAAATTTCAAGGGGATTATTTCCTAATCTCAATGGAAATAATTTTGGGAGGTTTTTTTCTATAAATAGGACGTCCCTTAGCCTCTTTTACTCCTTTTGAAACCCTAATTGAAAGAGAAGAGAAGGAGAAGAAAAGGTGAACTGGAGAAGAAGACTAAAGAGAAGAAATTCAGAGAAACCTCTGAATCTTAGCAAACCTAAGGTATGGATATGCTTTCCATGAATTGTTTAAGACCTTAGAATAGTTTATGAAGAGGGTATGTTCTAGGAGAAACCCAAATCATCCATCCTTGGGAAGATTTCAAGAAAATCCATGGAGGGAATCATGGTAGACAAAGTAAGGAAGTAACCTGGAGTTTTAAGCCATAGAACAAGCATAGAATGGACTGTTGAAGTAAGCCAAAGGACCCAAACTTGAAAGATTAGACTGTATAATGAAAAGGTCGACTCAAACCACGTACGGTCGCACGTAGGGTCGATTGGGAATCAACCTTACCAGACCACAGGATCAACCCCTAGCTTTCGGGAAGTCCAGGGAAGCTACGGTCGCACCTAGGGTCGATGGAACATCCGACCCTAGCATCGACCCTATACCCTGGGTTCGCAGAAAACTGTTACCCTAGCATCAACCCGTCCTGTGACCCTAGTTTTACAGCAAGCCTAAAATTGTCAAAATGAATTCTAACTAAAATCTATCGACTTGTTAGGTTTTCTTATTGATATAAAAGTGATTCTTAGAGCCTAAAAGAGGATTTACACTCAAGCAAAGGTGAGGGAACAAGACCTAAACTAATTGGCTAATAATAAACTGTTTTTATTTCTTGAGTCCAAAGCCATGACTGATTCTATGCCTGTATGCTTGTAATCTGCATTCAACATGTCATTCAATATTTCTGCTATTAATGTTCATGCATATTTAATTTTATTTATAATATGATGATGATGATGATGCTAGGAATAGACATGTGAATGTATGTGTGTGGTTAGTGTGCTTGATGCGAGTGGAGCATCAGGGGGAGGACGTGATATTATGGTGTGTCCTAGTCACCAGACTCTAGCTCTATCTCTACTCAAGTTTTGTCCACTGACATTGTCGTATCGCCATTACCTTAGCAGAACTATTACATCGTAGGGTATCAGGGGAGGTGGTCTCGGACCGTGTAGTCTTCGACTCTGCTAGGGGGCCTTAGCTCTATCTCTATGGTTGTATTGAGGGATGCTGGGGTGAGGCCTTAGATATACTGTTTGACATTAGGATTGGTTAGTTGCGAGCCCAGTTTGTAAGCCCTCGCCAGCAGGGGCTTACGTGTTGGTATGGGTAGAGTATCGAGGGAAGTGTGATGCGGTGTGGTCCTAAGAACTTTAGCTCTATCTCAATTCCATGGTGGGTGCATGTGGGACGACAATAAACGTTACCTTTGGGCAGCTTCACACACTGGTGTATAGAGGTGAGGCGGCCACCGAACCTTACTATAGCACATTGCAAACTTATATCCCAGACCACAGATATGAATTGAATGCATGCATATGTTTGTTGCATTGTTTTGTTTGCTCACTGAGCCGTGATGTGTGCTCACCCTTTCGACGTCGAATATTTTTAGTTGATGATGCAGGTACCACTGTGGAAGATTATATGAATGCTTCTGTGTACGGACACGTGGCTGCAATGGAGGCTGAAGATATAGTGGAGACGGAGTGCAACTCATGCGTTTTTTATTAGATTTTTATTTGAACTATTAAGGAAATATAATTTGATATTTATTTACTTATGTCTCAGTTGATACAACATAATTTGATATTTTATTTATGATTATCACAGTTAGATCCTCAGTTCATTTAATATTAAGACTTCCGCTATTGTGTATTTATTCTGATTATGGTTGTGGATGTGTATGGTTTAAATTAAAGGACACAGCCTATTAGAGATCCTGGTTGAACCGTTGGTTTATTAGCAATACATCTCACCGTTCTGAAAGGTGTGGAATTGGGGTGTGATAGGTCTAGTGGTCAGCTTGGTCTTCATTACAAGTGTTGCTGCTGCAACTTGGCTACGTGACGTGTCTCACTTCCTGCAAGATAAAGATGAAAGTTATCGGAGCCGGACGATGATGTTCGGAGTCCACTCTGACGATCAAGTCAATAACAAAGCAATTAGTATGGAGCATACAAGAAGATGGTAAGCTCCTTAAAGAGGTGGGTTCCCTGAGTATTCTCAGAGAGGCTAGGAAATTAGATATCATTACCTATGATCACCGTGGGTTTATATAGAGGATACACTTGCAACATAAATGGACATACCATCCGGTGATTGAGAGTATATGATTCTGCTATAACTCTGTCAGGACTGAATTGGGCAAGTATGACTGTTTGAGTCGATCGAATTATCTCGAGTGGCCTTAGGATGGAGATCCTATGGCCTGGCAAGACCATTGTCTCTACCCTTACAGATCGCCATACGTGTCCTTCACGGGTGGAGAACGTTATCCCAATCCAATTCACCAGATCTCTTTTCAATAAGAATCCCCATAGTACACTGGAGATTGGCCCAGAGATCGAGCATGTATGAACATTCATTTGCTTCCTCTTACCACCATCGGGACATTCTGGGAGCGACATCTAGCAGGAAACTTGTCGTACTCCCATTACGATTTATTGACGGACACGTATCACAACGCAATTAGTTAGGAGAAATATGCCATTTACAGTTGCCCCTTGCTTCTGTGAACTTACCGAGTTCAAAGAAGCAATCTCACTATAGCGTATTTCATTCCATGTCACTACAATAAATCATAAAGTGTTTGAAGTAGCACTTCTTAAGTCGCTTCCTTCAACTTGCAAGGTGACGACTTTGAGAATGGAACAACGACTTGGAAAATGTCCTGGCTTAAAGGAAGCGGTTGTTCCTCAATGAGATCCAACTCACGCTTTATCCATCCCATCATGAGAGTTGTAAGTTGGCGTGAGGCCCGACTTACTCTGTAGGAGAGAACATCTTGAAGAGCGATGACTTAGTTGAACGCTGATCTTGGATATTTCATCCGGAAACCGTTCCTGCTCAATTCTCGAGTGAATGTGTCCCATCTTCCTTGCTGATTACGACAAAGGGAGAAGAATCGACATCCTTCATAATGATAAACATCGGATTCCAACATTTTCAAATCCGTCGAATGGGGGCTATAAAGCCTCATTGAAGAAGCTGAAAATCACTTTTGGTTTTTCGATCCCTAGAGTCCCTTAAGCAGAGGAAATCCTTCTTCATCTCCTCCTTTACCGTTTGTTACTTCTCCGCCACTTCTCCACATTAACTTCTCTTTCTTCCCGTTTTGCTATTTATTTAATTGCTGGCCATTTCATTTAGAGTTGCCTCTAAGGTTAACCATGTCTAGAATGTTTGATCCTCCGGGGATGATGCCCTCAGAACCTAATAAACCTTTATTTGGTTGGTTTCCAGAGAAGTACACTGCATGGGATTTCCTGCCAACACGAGCACCATTAGGATGTAGAGCACTGGTGAGGTCTGCTAAACCCAGAGCCATTGTTGTCACACCCCAAATTCGCACCATTCGGAATGGTGTGATGAACCGTCAATAAACCAACGGTTCAACCAGGATCTCGAATAGGCTATCCCACATATGATAAACTAAAACACATTCCACATTAATCAGAGGTAATAAGGTAAATAGCGGAAATCTTATAGTAAATGAATTGAGAATCTAACTGTGAAAACCATAAATAAATATCAAATTATTGATAAATCAACTGAGACATAATTAAATAAATATCAATTACATGTCTTTAATAAAAATTAAACAAAATCTAATCGAATACGCATGAGTTGCACTCGCATGAGGAGTCATGCATATCCACTAAGTCTTCAGCTTCCATTGACGCCACATTCCCATATACAGGAGCGTTCATATAATCTTCAACGGTGGTACCTGCATCATCAACTAAAAGTATTCGAATGCGAAAGGGTGAGCACACATCACGGCTCAGTAAGAAAACAAAACAATGCAACAATACATATGCATGCAATCAATTCATATCTTTGGTCTGGTTTAAAGTTTGCAATGTACTATAGAAAGGATAGGTGGCCGCCACACCTCTATACACGAGTGTGTGGAAACGCCCAATGAAAACGGAACTGTCGCCCCACATGCACCCTCCATGGACAATATACATCCCATGAAAATGGCATGGCTGTACCGGTTGCCCATACCAACACGTAAGCCCCTGTTGGCAAGGGCTTGCAAACTGGGCTCGCAACTAACCAACCCTAATGTCAAACAATGTATCCAAGACCTCACCCTAGCATCCCTCAATACATCCAAAGAGATAGAGCTAGGGTCTGGTGTCCAGGCTGAACCACAATGCCACGTCCCCCCCTGATGCCCTACGACATATTAGTTCCGCTAATGTAATGGCGATACGACGATGTTAGTGGACAAGACTTGAGTAGAGATAGAGCTAGAGTCTGGTGACCAGGCTGAACCACAATGTCACGTCCTCCCCCTGATGCTCCACTCGCATCAAGCACACTAACACTTGCTTAGTGGACATGACTTGAATAGACCATGGCACAATATACCCCGATGAGAACGGCATCGAAGTACCGGTTGATACCATCCCTACCTGCACCATGTACACCAGCCAAACATAAACATTCACATGCATATTCCTACCATCATCAACATCGTCATGTTATAATCAATAAATTTAAATATGCATGAACAGTAATAATAGAAATATTGGATGACATGTTGAATGCACATTACAAGCACACACGCATATCACAATCATGGTATTGGACTCAAAAAAATAAAAATAGTTTGTTATTAACCAATTAGTTTAGGTCATGTTCCCTCACCTTAGCTTGTTAATAGATCCTCTTCCAAGCTTTAGAATCACCTTTATAATATTATTATATTGCTAGAAGACCTAACAAAGTCGATTGAATTTAATTAGAATTAATTCTGAATTTAAAAACCATGCTGTTAACTGAGGGTCGGAGGTAGGGTTGGAGTCATGATCGACCTTGGGTGCGACCCTCCCCAAATCTGGACTTCCAGAACCTTGAGGGTCGATACTCAGGTCACATAGGGTCGGATGGTCATCGACCCTCAGTGCGACCCCCTGTGGGTTTTGATCAATTTTCCTCCTTTTAGTCCATTCTTCATGTTTGGGGTCCTATGGTTTGCTCCTACAATCCACTCAACATATATTCCATGGTCTAGAACCATGAATCATCCACCTATATAGCTTTTATGTATTCTCCCATGGTTTTCCATGGAAACCTAACCATGGGTTGATGGTTTGGGTTTCTCCGAGATCACACTCTCATCATTATCTAACCTAAGGCCTAACCTAAGGCCTGTAGAAACTCATGGAATTAGTATCCTTACTTGAGAAGAATACTCCTTCTCTGCAACTCTTCTTCTTTTTGCTTTCTTCTCTTCCTTGCTTCTCTTCTTCTTCTCTTCCTTCTCTTCTCTTTCTCTCAATTCAATTAGGGTTGTAAAAGGAGTGAAAGAGGCTTAGGGACGTCCTATTTATAGAGTAAAACCTCCCAAAATAAGTCCCATTGAGTTTAGGAAAGGTTCCAATCGAAATTAGGAAAGTTTCCTAGTTTTCGGTTCGTGCTGTTTTTTCCGAATACCAAGGGTCGATGGGAGGGTCGATGGGAGGGTCGACAATTCATAGACCCTCTGTGACCCCTGGTCATGGGTCGATGGGAGGGTCGATGGGAGGGTCGGAGCTGCCTGTTAAAACCTGCGACCCTACCCTCATTTTGACTGTTTTTGAGTAAATTTTCATACTGGGTCTTAGGTTTCTTCACACACTTGGTCCACTTGGCTCGACCATGATACGTAAACGGGTCACGACACGAAATGTAAGGTTAGACCAGGTTCGTGGCGTGCGGGTCTTACAACTCCACCACCCTTAAAAGAAATTTCATCCTCGAAATTTGAACGTACGGATCTTACAACTCCCCCATCCTTAAAATAAATTTTGTCCTCAAAATTTGAATTTACTTCAGAGTCAATAGGTGGGAATTCTATTTTTGCATTGCTTCTTCTTCCTCCTATGCACTCTTCTCCACATCTTGTATTTGCCAGGTTACCTTCATATAATAATTATCCCGGCTTTGGAAACATTGTACCTTCCCACTAGTGAACTAGGCTGGTACCACTTCAATAGTCAAACATTCTATCTAAACCAGTGATTCCATGGTCAATACCTTTGATATGGATCTCTAATGTACTTCTTCAATAGAGACACACGAAATACATCATGCACACTAGACATGGATAGCGGTAATGTTAATTGATATGCAACTTTCTACATCTCTCCAAAGTTTATAAGGTTCAACACATATATAGGATACAACTTTCCCTTCTTGTCTAATCGTTTCAAACAATGCATAAGTGATTTCTTCAAGAACACTTTGTAACTTATGGCAAACTCAAGGTCTTGGTGTCTCTCTGACATCTTGAGCTATCCTGTCCCTTTTCTTTGATCTTGTCTGCCACTCGATAGTTTTCTTCATTAGACTTAGGTCTCAAAATTCTTCATTCACCAACTTTATTCCAAAATAAAGGAATTTGACATTTCTACCGTACCATGCTTGATAGGTGACATTTACATGGTAGCTTAATAGCAACTTCAATTCACGGTAACTTCTGAACTCAAGTTCCTTGAAATCAATTCACAAGCTCGGGGCATATCTCTTAGGATCTGTATAGTCTGCCTCGACTATCCGTCGGTTTGGGGTAAAGTGCAGTACTAAACTTCAACTTTGTCCCCATTATTTTCTATAGATCCTCCCAAAACTTCAAGATTAGCATGAGCCTTTGACCGACACTAAGCTCTCATGCATACCATTCAATCTGGCAATATTATACACATATAGCTTAGTTAGCCACTCCAAAGCATACTAAGGTCGTATAGCAATGGAATGAACTATTTTCATAAGACGATCAACAACCACCCAACCATGTCAACCGATTTGGGAGTCAGTGGCAAATCATTGACATAGTTCACGATACTGCAGTTCCATTCCCAAAACAAAAGTCAGGGTTTGGTTTTCCTTTTCTAAGTCTGCTTACACTGTTCCTATATACAGACCAAACAAAATTACTACTTCTACTTCATCCATTAATTCAGAGATGATCTTTAATGCCACAAGTGCAACCGATGAACTATTGCTCCATAAATTCATCCATAAATTTTTGCTTAATTGGATCATCAAGAGTTTCTATTATATGTTACTCTCCTTCCAAATCTGAATCTATTGCTGCAAAACATAAGGTATCATTTATACTGGGTCCTTCCTTGGACTTCATAATTCCCATCGACGATCGTATAAGCAGTTTGAAATCTAAAGACTTAAGGGGTATATTTAGTTTCTTTCCAAATGACACATATATAAAAGGATGGTTAGCTCCATAATCAAAGAGCACTCTGGCAGGAATGCCATTACTAGGTACGATACCTGTGATTTGTTTTAATTTACTCTACATGCTCATGCAATGTAACATAAAATGATAGGTTCAGGTCATACCTGTGACCACATCAGACGATGCGGCAGCATCCTTGACTGAAACAGCGTAAACTCTTCCTTGCTGTAGTTGTTTTCTGGGCTTAGTACACTCTCTTGAGACATGCCCTACTTGGTTGCAGTTAAAACACCTGATCCCCTCACCATTTTTCTTTGGTTGCCGTGGGATTGCTGAAATGGTTTTGGTTGCAGCATTGAAGCCCTGGGTACGGAAGGGTTGGAATACCTTGGTGTTGCCTCCGTTGTAAAAATTTTCACTTGGCCTTTTTATTCCCCTATTTTGAGTAAAATAGCTCTCTTTCTGGCTCGACTCTATCACTCGAGCAATTTGTACAACTTCATTGTAGATTTTCTTCTCCAGTCCCAAAACATGTTCGCGTATGCTTCCCCTAAGTCCCATGACGAACCTTCGGGTTTTCGTATCCTTCTCTTGCATACTGACTGGTGCAAAGAAAAATAGCTCCTCATAACGTTGTTGATATGCGTCGACAGTCATCTGCCCCTGATATAAACTCAGGAACTCTCTCTCCATAGAATCTCTAAAACTTCTAGGGAAGTATTTCTCAAAGAATGCCTCTTTGTATATATCCCAGGTCAAGTGGGCATGTTTGGTTAATAGATATGTCCTGGTAGACTTCCACCAATGGTGTGCATCACTCTTGAGCATAAATGTGGCACACAACACTTTCTCCTCCTCATTTACGATCATCATCATAAAATTTATTTCCATTTCATCAATCCAGTGTGCCGGCCACAAAGGATCTGCTGGCTTACCTTCGAATTCTTTGGGCTTCATCTTAAGAAAATATCCGACCAGTCTGGAGTGGTCCAGCTGATACGGAGCATAGGCCCATACATAGGTGGTTGGTACTGACTTGCATGACTGGTGTTTGAGGTGCATGAGGTACTGCATTATTTCCCCCTGGTATTGTGCTTGCCTATCCTGCTGGCATCTATGTCGTATGTGCAGCTGGAAAAACCACGCCTATGGCAGCTTGCATATTAGTTTGCACCTGTTGTATTTGTTGCAGTTGTTGTGCAAAGTTCATTACGACTGTAACTAAATCTATAGGTGGGGCTGACAAGTTTGTAGGATTTGCCTAACCATTAGCTCCTGGCGGTGCTACGTTTGGATTCTCTGGTACTTCAGGAATTTCATGACTGGTTTCATCTACCGGTGGTGGTGGTGGGATTTGGTTACGTCCGCGTCTGTTCCCTCTTCGCCAGCCATTTCCTATTCTGGTGCTGTAGTGTCTGAAAAGTCATAGAACACGTGAGGCAATCAATATCTACTTCATTCTCATATTTGGATACACTAACCAATGGTATTTTCAAATATTTCAGATCATTTAGTGAAAAATATTGTCTTTTCTATGCAGGGTCGATGGGTATCCGACCCTCAGTATCCGACCCTGGGAAATCATCCATTTTTCCCGAGTATATAATGCCATTGGTCAAGGCACTACAAAAGTAAATCTGGAGAAGCTTTCATACATCAGTAAATCAGGTATAAATCAGGAGAAAGATTTCGTACATCAATAAATCAGGTATAAATCAGAAGATGTACGCTCAACACGATTAAACATTTAACTATTCATTCAGTTCATATCTCTGATCATGTTGTCGATCATGAGAATGGTTTAGATTGGTATAATCAGGACTAATACTAAAGAAATAATATCTATAACTCCACTTGACAGGTTAAATCAAGAAGGTATCCTGTCAAGGTCTGAGAAATTAAAATCTGGTATGTGCATCATCTATAATCATAAGAGTAAATCAATAATGCACCACATCCTATATAAACTTTCTCGTCATATGGCTACAATAGATTAAATCCTTGCGGAAAACGTTTGAGGTTTAATCTTCAGAAAATATTCCTAAATCCTTGGTCGGATCATTGTGTCATGATGCAGCTATCCCATACATCGATGGCTGATAAGGGTAACCACCTTGATACATTGCTTGTTGTGCACCAAACTTCTACACTAGGGTGTGGATTACTAGGACTTGTTGTGTGGTAGGCACTGTGTTATAGCTAACAGGTGTTGGGGTACAGTGATGCTACCAATTGGTACCACACTTGGTTTGACCCAGAGGTGTTGATGTAGCATCAGCAACTTGGGTAGTGATTTACATAACAAATTCCATAGTCGGTCTCATCTGTTGTTGTTCTTGTATTTTATTGGGTCAAGTTTATGACAACCATAACCAAGGTACTTCATAGTCCAGGTGGTTGGCTAGAGTGGTTTGATTGTTCACCTCCTTTGATTTTCTCTAATCTGATTATCATTATCTAGCATCTGCTCAGATGAATTTTCATTATCCATTCTCGACCCTGATAGTGGTGGGGTCAAGTTGCAACATCCTCTTCTTACTTAGTGGGCAATAGATCAGCTTGTAATGGATCTCACTCTGAGTCTCCACATCACCCAGGAGTATAGCTTTACTAACTTAAAGCCCCATTGGAATTCCTTTTATGCAGTCCCTTTGATTAACTTACATTATCTCTATTACTAATCCTTTGTGTACCTTGGTGTTCCTAACCGTCCACTCCTTTTTATTTGATCCCTGGTATGGTAATACATACAATAGTAAAAACTTCATACATTTTATCTTTTGCACCCGCTTCAAGTCCTGATGATTAATCAATCAATCTTGGGGTAATTGTTTCTACTATTTTATTTATGTTTACTTTCACTCAATTCTTGTACATAGGGAATGAGATTCAATCTTTTTACTGCGAATTTATAAGATGTTTTGTTTCACTCATATAACTATCTGCTTTAGTTCATTAACTGGAATGATGAATCAAAAAATCAAGTTATCTGGTCAATACATTTAATTTCTTTACTAGAAACTAGTGTATAGCTATTGTTCTCCTATCTTTGTTGGATTCGGCCCGAGATCTTTCCCTTTACCTTTGAAGGGAATTAGGCATTACTAGCCATTTCCTCCTTCCTTTGTCATACGTCGAGTTTCACATCTTGTGAGTACCAACTCAGCATTCAATTTTTTACTTTACAGAAGCTCCCTTCTTGCTATTGTACTATATCCTTGTATACTTGGATAACTACCCAACTTATAGGTAATACCCTATATTATTTATTTATTAGGATAATTTTGTGGTCTTCTCTTTCTGTTTGAGTGTATATATATGGTTCCACCTTTTATGTACATTATCGTCTTGTTTAATTTCTGTCTCAACCAACACAGGTGCTTATGGTTTGTTTGTATTAAAGCGTTTAATTTATCCTAACTCAGCTCATGGACTCCAGTGGAAGTACTCAGGTTTAATGGGTAAGGCCTACGAGAGCTCTGATACCAAGTTGTCACACCCCAAATCCGTACCATTCAGAACGGTGTGATGAACCATCAATAAATCAACGGTTCAACCAGGATCTCAAATAGGCTATCCCACATATGATAAATCAAAACACATTCCACATTAATCAGAGGTAATAAGGTAAATAACGGAAATCTTATAGTAAATGAACTGAGAATCTAACTGTGATAACCATAAATAAATATCAAATTATTGATAAATCAACTGAGACATAATTAAATAAATATCAATTACATGTCTTTAATAAAAATAAACAAAATCTAATCGAATAGGCATGAGTTACACTCACATGAGGAGTCATGCATATCCACTAAGTCTTCAGCTTCCATTGTCGCCACATGCCCGTACACAGGAGCGTTCATATAATCTTCAACGGTGGTACCTGCATCATCAACTAAAAGTATTCAAATTCTAAAGGGTGAGCACACATCACGGCTCAGTGAGCAAACAAAACAATGCAACAATAGATATGCATGCAATCAATTCATATCTTTGGTCTGGTTTAAAGTTTGTAATGTGCTATAAAAAGGATAGGTGGCCGCCGCACCTCTATACACAAGTGTGTGGAAACACCCAATGAAAATGGCACTGTCGCCCCACATGCACCCACCATGGACAATATACACCCCATGAAAACGGCATGGCTGTACCGGTTGCCCATACCAACACGTAAGCCCCTGTTGGCGAGGGCTTGCAAACTGGGCTCACAACTAACCAACCCTAATGTCAAACAATGTATCCAAGACCTCACCCCAGCATCCCTCAATACATCCATAGAGATAGAGCTAGGGTCTGGTGACCAGGCTGAACTACAGTGCCACGTCCCCCCTGATGCCCTATGACATATTAGTTTCGCTAAGATAATGGCGATACGACGATGTTAGTTGACAAGACTTGAGTAGAGATAGAGCTAGAGTCCGGCGACCAGGCTGAACCACAATGTCACGTCCTCCCCCTGATGCTCCACTCGCATCAAGCACACTAACACTTGCTTAGTGGACATGACTTGAATAGACCATGTCACAATATACCCCTATGAGAACGGCATCGAAGTACCGATTGATACCATCCCTACCCGCACCATGTACACCAGCCAAACACAAACATTCACATGCCTATTCCTACCATCATCAACATCATCATGTTATAATCAATAAATTTAAATATGTATGAATAGTAATAATAGAAATATTGGATGACATGTTGAATGCACATTACAAGCACACACGCATATCATAATCATGGTATTGGACTCAAAAAAATAAAAATAGTTTGTTATTAACCAATTAGTTTAGGTCTTGTTCCCTCACCTTAGCTTGTTAATAGATCCTCTTCCAAGCTTTAGAATCACCTTTATAATGTTATTATATTGCTAGAAGACCTAACAAAGTCAATTGAATTTAATTAGAATTAATTCTGAATTTTAAAACCATGCTGTTAACTGAGGGTCGGAGGTAGGGTCGGAGTCATGATCGACCCTGGGTGCGACCCTCCCCAAATCTGGACTTCCAGAACCCTGAGGGTCGATACTCATGTCACATAGGGTCGGATGGTCATCGACCCTCTGTGCGACCCCCTGTGGGTTTTGGTCAATTTTCCTCCTTTTAGTCCATTCTTCGTGTTTGGGGTCCTATGGCTTGCTCCTACAGTCCACTCAACATACATTCCATGGTCTAGAACCATGAATCATCCACCTATATAGCTTTTATGTATTCTCCCATGGTTTTCCATGGAAACCTAACCATGGGTTGATGGTTTGGGTTTCTCCGAGATCACACTCTCATCATTATCTAACCTAAGGCCTGTAAAAACTCATGGAATTAGTATCCATACCTGAGAAGAATACTCCTTCTCTGCAACTCTTCTTCTTTTTGCTTTCTTCTCTTCCTTGCTTCTCTTCTTCTTTTCTTCGTTCTCTTCTCCTTCTCTCAATTAAATTAGGGTTATAAAAGGAGTGAAAGAGGCTAAGGTATGTGTTGTTACATTTTATTTATGGTACATTACACATTTTAATAAAAGAGATAGGTTGATGTATATGCCTGTATGATTAATGCATATATGACCATTATGTTCTGATAATTAATTATACAATAATTAATTGCTATTACTTCATATAGTTTGTTTATAAGTACAACAAAAATGGTTTTGTGACGGAAATTAACGACGGTTTTATACAACCGTCTTAAATAATTCATATTTACGACGGTTTTATTTATCCGTCTTATATAACCACTTAAATACGACGGAATTATACATGGCATCATGTATAACCTAATTCCTACGCGCGTATGTATATTTCTTCCCGCGGTGTTCCCGCCAATCCATAATTACAACGGAACAGTTGTACACGTCGTATATAGATATGTAGTAACGACGAAAATTACTTACCGTCGTATATATATGGGTATTCATGACGGAAATCACATACCGTCATATATAGATACATAGTTAGGATGGAAATTAAATCCCGTCGTATATAGATATATAGTTACGACGGGAATTAAGTTACATCGTATATAGATATATAGTTACGACGGGAATTAATTTTCGTCGTATATAGATATATAGTTACGATGGTAATTTAATCCCGTCGTATATAGATATAAAATTAAGGCGAGATTTCAGTCCCGTCGTATATCCTAGAATTTTCCCCCGAAATTCACCTGATATTTTCATTTAATTTTTTTCACTTCCCGCTTGCTGCAGGTATGTGACGGTTCTTAAGATCCGTCGGATAAAGACTGTAACTGCCTCCATTATCCCATATTATGCGCCATATTCCCTCTGTTTTCCCAGTACACGCCTCCATCTCCATCTTCGTCAGTTCAACTCTCCATCATATATCTATTTCCCAAATCCAAACCATAATAAGGTATACTCCATCTGATCATCAGTTCGTAACTCTCTCCTTCTCCATCGTCATCTAACTCTCTCCTTATTTTGATATCCAGTTCGACGGCGCCGCCAGCTCCATCTCCGCCTTCTGCTGGTTGTAGCTGCTATATGGTCATCGATCAAGTAACATCATTCTCCTCTCCTCCATCTATATTTCACAAATACTAACCCTAATTAGGTACCTCCATCTCAGTTCGGCTCCATCTCTTTCTCCATCGTCATCTCCATATTCTTCTTCTGATCCAGTTCGATGCCGCCAGCTCCATCTCCTCCTTCTGCTAGCTTGTCGCTGCTATAAGGTCATCAGGTAACATCTCAATCTCTGATCCTCTCCTCCATCTGCTATATGGTCATCAGGAATGATTTTATTGCTTCGTGAAAGGTACTGGTATAGACTTAAATTTAGCAATTTATAATTGTTCAAAAGTTTTTAAAAAGCAGTTTTGCAGAGTTATCTATCTCTACATGCCTTCAAGACTGGAAGGGTTGTACTATATATAGAGCTGAAATTCAGGTTTATCCTTTAGTATCTCATTTAGTTTCTGTATCAAAGTACTAACCCCGAAAGCTGAAATTCAGGTTCAATTTAGTTAAATGATACAAGAAAATTCCCATAGCTCCCTACTTGTGAAAGTCAATTAACAGAAACAGATCATAGTTAGGAAGAAACATAAAAAGGTGCCAACAATTCAACTCAATAACCACAGACCCACTTAAACTTTTCTCTAGAAAACCAGAATTTTTAGTACACGTACAGGACTCAGTACCAGGTAAATTCTATAAGAAGACCTTCGGAACATGGCACCATCTTAGGCAAAAAAAAAAAAGGCAGGCAACAAATTGCTATCCCAATTGAGGGAAAGAACAAATAAATTCACAAAAAAGGGAGAGAGAGAGAGAGAGAGAGAGAGAGAGAGAGAGAGAAAGAGAGAGAGGAAGAAAAAGAGCAGACCTGAGTGGCTGCCCACATAGTGACAAGAAGGGGAACCCAATTGGAGAAGAGCAGGATCCATCACTCAACAGCCCATCCAAGCAGCACTAATGAAACAAAAAAGCAAAACGTAGGCCTCTCTGCCATTAAATAGTTGAAGAACTGAACAGCTTCATTAACAAAATAATCCCTCCTCGTTCTTTTTCTTGATATTTCAAACAACCAGACTCAAAACCCAACTCTTTCTTCACCCACCGAAAAAAACAACAACAACTCCACCTCTATCTCCATGGCTTCTAAAGCTTCCAAGCTAGAGAACGCCAGTTTCTGAGCTAAGAAAGAGAACCCAGAAAGGGAAAAAAATTCGAGTCTTGGTCAACAAGAGATGAAAAAAGAACCAAATAATTGCAAAACAAAAGAAAGAAAACTGATAGAATTGACAGAAGCCAAAGAGATTTTTTTTTAATTTCGTGGAGGCAGAGGCCAGAGAAAAATCAAGCCGAAACTTTATGAGTTTTTGGGACGTGGACATCTATAGAGCTGTGTGAATTTTATTTAAGTTCAGAATAAGTTTTTATGGTGTTGGGCTGTTTTATAATTTCCAATATTTCTTCAACCTGTGTGAATTTTATTTAAGTTCAGAATAAGTTTTTATGGTGTTGGACTGTTTTATAATTTCGATAGAAACATAGTGATATTCTGTTGGATCATGGGATCTTGATGTTTGACAAAGTTAAGGGATGCTTAATTGTTAATGATTGTTTGGACTGAACCTTTGCATCATTTGGAATTATAACTGATTTTTATGATACATGATTATACATCAATTGCTAATGATTGTTTGGACTGAACCTTTGCATCGATTGGAATTATAACTGATTTTTATGATACATGATTATGTCCATGTTTTGAGACTCCACTTCTATGTTTTCAGAAGTCAGCGACTAGTATCAATATGATGCCTGAAATTGCACCTCAAAAAATGTGAAATATATTTGAATTGGTAGAAGTGGAGTCTCAAAACATGAAATACGACAATTAATGTCCAATGTAGCAATTTAATTATTGTCTGAATTATAATTGTGATGTACCTTGTAATTTATTATTTTACATGCATTATTTTAAGGGATTATAAGTATTAATATTTTTTTTATCTTAAATATCTTGTCAGTTACTTTGTACAACAATGTCTAGGAGTAGTTGGATTGATAGAGGTTCACGGGATGCAAGGTTCAGGTTCTCCATAGTACTTGCAAGAGGTCAAAAGTTTTATAGAATTCATATTTTCTAATAAAGCGAATATCGGGCAAGAAATCTTATGTCCATGTGTAAAGTGCCAAAATCGATACTGGTGTACTAAGGATGTTATTGATGAACATCTGGTCGTCGATAGATTTCACAGGGGTTATGTCATGTGGAATTATCATGGTGAAACTTCATCATCACAACCAGCTCCATCTTCATCATCACAACCAGCTCCCCATGAAAATCCAGTTGGCATTGATGAAGCAGATATAAATGACGATATACATAATATGTTAAATGAGATGCAGGGAATACATATTAATGAAGGAGTTGAGGGTACTGCAACGGGTGAGCATACAAGGGGTCTGAGTGTCGAGTTACTGAATATTAAAATGTTGATGGAAGATGCAGATCAACAGTTATTTTCGGGAAGTAGAAATTTTACGAAACTTCGATTTTTGCTTCGCCTATATCATATCAAGTGTTTATGCAAGATGAGCGACAAAGCATTCACTATGTTGTTGGAGTTATTGAAAGAGACATCTGGGTCTGGGACTGGGACCGTGTCTATAAGTTTCTGGATTGCCTATTTATATGAACCTCCAGAAACTTATAGACACGGTCCCAGTCCCAGACCCAGATGTCTAAGCCACTTATCTTAAACTTGGTATGTATATAGGATTTTCTTGATTAACGTACTCCCTGTAGATGCAATTTAATGTGTTTCAAAGCCATAAGCAAAGCATGAGTACAGAAGGCATAAACAGACACTGTTATCTTCAGACTTAATGTAACTAAAAGAAATGCATTGCATATCCTAGATATAGTTGTGCTCCTTAGTAATAACAGGTAATAAGACTATAATGGAAATTCAAGAAGAGCCAATATGGATTGCAAATCTGTAACTTTACAAGTGCACACAAGCAGTTTTTCCTTCTCTCCATTCTTTTTCTTTTCTCTCTTCAATTTACATGGTATCAGATTTTTTTATCAGGATTCTCATAATTAAGAATGTATGTTTTAGACCCGACCACCAATATGAACCCGTTTCTTGGGAGGGCTATTACAGGATGTGTGTGTTCTATCTAATGTATTGCTTGAATATAGGTGATTAGAATAAAATCATCATACTCATTTTGTTTTATTAGCCAAATATTTTTTCTTTTTTTATGAATGTATAGTGTGGTTTGTTAATAATCAGATTTTTTTTTATTTGTGACTAATACTGTCTTCCTTGCATCATTATAGGTCCCAAAATATAGCTGGAGATGCGGGAGTTCTGTAGACTTATGGTGCTGAAGAAGAAGAACTATGAATGAAGTAGATGGATTGGGAAAAAAATTGATCTAAATATATAAAAACTCTAGAAGTTAAATGTGTTAATGTAATGAACAATTAGTCAAGTTTTTGGAACTCTCTTATGGCAATGTATTTAAAGTATTTTGATGTTTTGAATTAATGACAATGTGTTTTTGGTATTTCAAAATTTTTTTATGGAAGTTTGAATTTAGATATGATGTATTTGGTGTGTGGAATGTGGACGTATGGAAATGAGAAAAATATGAATATATTACATTTGTAATTAATATATGTTGGATATATTTTTAAAGAAAAATATTTAACGACGGTATAAATTAACCGTCATTAAAAATACTAACACTTCCTTTTACGACGGGAACGTACCGTCGTAAAAGGAACGACAAAAATATATTACCGTTGTAAATGCCTCTTTACATGAGGGTAGGTTTCCATCTCTATAGAAATTTTTAAGACGGTGATATATGCCTGTCGCAATTGGTATATATATTAACGGCGGTATCGAACCGTCGTTAATAAGGGCATATAAGACGACAAAACTATTTCATTGTATATAAGGGTATTCCAAACACATCCAATTTTTCATCGTTAACATTTACGACGCCACTTTTAATGACACATAGACGACGGTAAATTACCGTCGGTAAAAATGTAATAGTGACGGTAATAAGTATTTATGACGGAAAACAACCGTCGTAAATAGTCCAGAATGTTGTAGTGAGTCTTTACAATATATACATATTTATTGCTATTCCATAACATCATTTACAACAATTCTTAAGACTGTATTTATTATTATTTATTGTAGAGACTGTTATCATGGCCAGTTTTGAATCTGGTGTGACCACTGAGGTTGTTCCTGCTATGGAAAAAATGCACATCATGTCTGAGTTTGACAGCATTAAGCCATTTAATGGTTCAAACTACAAACGTTAGAGGCAAATGATGCACTTTGTCCTGTCTCAACTAGGTGCCATGTTTGCTCTTACTGAGAAAATACCAGAGGACTCTGATGATACTGAAATCAAGTCAAAGAGGGCTACATGGATTAATGCTGATTTTCAATGCAAGAACATGATAATGAATGCAATGACCAATGATCTGTACAATGTGTATTGCTCATATGACTATGCTTATAACATATGGGAAGCACTTGATAAGAAATATTCCCTGAAAGATGTTGGAAGCAAGAGATATGTAACTGCAAACTTCCTTAATTTCAAAATGAAGGAAGATATGAGTGTGTCCATGCATATGGACATGTTACAGGTTCTGATTGCAAGCCTTGTCAAAGAAAGGATCTTGCTACCAGAATAATTTGTTTATGCAGCATTGATTAAAAAGTTGCCTAACTCCTAGAGTGACTTTAAGTCACACATGAAGCACAAATCTAAGGATTAGACCCTGACGTATTATATTATGCCCATCAAGATTGAAAAGAAGAACCGTGAAACTGATAGAGTGGAAAAGACCAAGGAATACAAAACCAAGGCCAACTTTATGGAAAATGGCAAAACAGGAAAGAGAGACAAATCCAAGAAGTCTCTTCAAGTGAAGAAAGGAGGCAAATTCAAGAAGACCAAGGGAGGATGCTTTTCTGTGGAAAATCGGATCATTTCGAAAAAGATTGCCAGGTCTTCAAGAAGAAACATGGAAATGACAAGACCAAGGTTCACCTCACTAAAAAGGACTTGTTTGCAACTGTTGTAATTGAGGTAAATTTGATTAAAAAATCAAAAGAGTGGATCATAGACACAAGAGCTACTAAACATGTTTGCACTAATCAATCTAATTTTGTCAAATATTCTCCGATCAAAGCAAATGATTTAATGTACATGGAAAATTCTCAAACCTCACAAGTTATGGGCAAGGGTCAAGTAGCTCTGAAGCTAACTTCTAGAAAGACCCTTGTGTTGAACGAAGTGCTGCATGTCCCAAATATCCAAAGAAATTTGATTTCTGGTTTTCGTCTGAATAAAGCTAGAATGAAGCTAAGTTTTGGAGCTGATAAGATCATTGTACTACAAAGGGATAAGTATGTGGGAAAGAGTCATGCAAGTAATGGTCTATTTGTAATGAGTATTGAAAATGTTATGAATGAAATTCCTGCTTCTTCTTATTTAATTGAATCCTTTGATGTTTGGCATGTTAGACTAGGACATCGTAGTATACCTTACATTAAAAGATTATCCAACCTAGGATATATACAAGGACAACCCAAACTTTCGCCTTATAAATGCCTAATATGCATAGAGGCTAAAATAACTAAAAAAAACCTCATAAGTCTATAGAAAGACAAACTAATCTTTTAGAATTAATACATAGTTGACTTGGCTGATTTAAATCTCATGAATCAAGGGGGGAGGTAATAAATATTATATAATCTTTATTGATGATTATTCTAGGTATACTAAAGTATATCTTTTAAAATCTAAGGATGATGCTAAGCATGTTTTTATAACATATAAGCTAGAAGTTGAAAATCAACTAAATAAGAAAATTAAAAGGTTGAGAACCGACAGAGGGACTGAGTATGGAACTCATAGCCTATCTTAGTTTTGTGAAGAAAATGGAATAATTCATGAAACTACTGCACCATACCAATCTGAGTCTAATGGTGTAGCAGAAAGAGAAAATAGAACTTTAAAAGAAATGATGAATTATTTTTTGAATGGTTTAGGTTTACCTTATAACATATGGGGGGAAGCTTTTTTATCTGCATGTTATATCCTTAATAGAATACCTCCTAAGAGATCTGACCTAGTTCCTTTTGAGCTTTGGCGTGGAAGAAAACCTTCCTTTGACCATTTAAGAGTATGGAGATGTTTGGCAAAAGTTTGGACACCTGAACCTAAGAAAAGAAAATTTGGACCCAAGAGATGTGACTGTGTTTTTATAGGATATGCACAACATAGTGCCACATATAGGTTCTTGGTATTAAAATCAATTGAAAATGTGTTTGATGCTAACACTATAATTGAATCTCGTGATGCCGAATTTTTTGAGTATGTGTTTCCAAAGTTGAAAAATGTTACTCATCATGAGAATCCTGTTATGAAATGATAGTAATAAAGAACAAGAATCTAATGAAATGGATACTGAGTTACTAAGGAGAAATAAATGACAAAGAAAATCCACTAACCTAGGTGATGACATCTTAATATATCATGTGGATAGAGACCCCTTTACTTATTAAGAGGCTGTAACATCTCTAGATGTAGTATTTTGGAAGGAGGCCATTAAAAGTGAATTGGATTCTATAATCCAGAATCACACTTGGGAATTGATGGACCTTCCACCATGGACAAAGCTTCTTGACACCAAGTGGATATTTAAAAAGAAATTAAAGCCTGATGGATTTCTTGATAAGTTTAAGGCTAGGTTGGTAGTAAAAGAGTTTAGACAAAAAAGGAACATAGATTATTTTGATACATTCACTCCTGTAGTTCGTATTATAACTAGAAGAACTTTATTTTCTATTGCCTCCATCTATAACTTAGTTATTCATCAAATGGATGCTAAAACTATTTTTTTAAATGTAGATTTATAAGAAGAAATTTATATTAAACAACCTGGAGGATGTATAGTATCTGGACAAGAACGTAAAGTCTATAAATTAATTAAATCCCTATATGGATTAAAACAAGCATGTAAACAATAGCATGAAAAGCTTTTTTTTTTTTACTAACTTTTCCCCTTTAATATATTGGACAAAAAAAAAAAATAATGGTGACAAATTCTGAAAGGTGTGTATATAGTAAGTTTAATAATGGTAAGGGTGTAATTATTGTTCTCTATGTTGATGATATGCTTATTATGGGAATCTATTTAAATGTTGTAAATTTAACAAAGAAAATTCTTATGTTTAAGTTTGATACAAATGACATGGGAGAAGTTGATGCCATTTTAGGCATCCAAATTATAACAAAACCTAATAAAATAATATTATCTCAAGCACATTATGTGAAAAGCCTACTAAAGAAGTATGGGTATTATGAGTGCTCTTTAATACAAATACTCTTAGTGGTAGGAAGTCATTTCATAAAACACCAAGGTAAACCAGCCTCCCAAATGAAGTATTCCTAGATTATTGGTTCAGTATCATACTTGATGAACTCGATAAGACCAGACATAGCCTTGGTAGTAGGAAAATTGAGTTAACATAGTCATAATCCAGGAAAAGAGCATTGGAAGCTTTAATAAGGTTATTAAGGTACTTAAAGGAAACTATGAACTATGACTTACACTATAGTGGGAATCTTTCAGTTCTAGAAGGGTATTCTGATGCTAATTGGATATCTGATACGAAGGAATCCTTAGCCACAAGTGGTTACGTATTTACTCTTGGTGGAGGAGTGATTTCATGAAAATCCGTTAAGCAAACCTATGGTACAAGTTCCACCATGGAGGTAGAATTTATAGCCTTATAGAAGGCTGGGGCAGAAGCCAAGTGGCTTAAAATTTTGGTAGTGGATATTTCGTTATGGCCTAAACCTATGCCCCCAATATCACTACATTGTGACAGTCAGGCAGTCATTGCTAAACAAAAAGCAAGATATATAACAGAAAAAAAAAAGACATATATGCCTGAGACACAACCTTGTGAAGCAGTATGTAAGTAAAGGAACAATTGCTATTGACTTTGTAAAGTTAAAAAAGAATCTGGCAGATATATTTACAAAGCCACAAACCACTAGGGTCATTTTTGACACATCTAAAGGAATGAGCTTAAAGCCCGTGTCATAAGTCATGTGATGGAAACCCAACCTCTACGATAGGAGATCCCTAGAATTAGATTCAATGGGTAAAAACAAAGTCATGCAGATGACTTGTTTAGTACTATCAAATTTTGCTCATTTTGATTAAATGGTAAGGTAGTACTCACCACAATGAACAGAGGATGAATCTTAAGGATTCTTAGTTAAGCCAAATTATCCCAGAGAAATGTAGGGGTGTGTTAACTGTGGTGCACACCATGGGCTGACCTTATTGAAGGTAGGAAGTGGGGCTGCTTCCAATGAGAGTTTTAAGGGTGAACTCTCATAAACATTCATGAACCAGGATAGGAACAACACTAGTTTAAAAATATGTTCACCATTAAGGGATTTTCGAGGGTCGAACTGTAAGAGGTGCCTAATAGGTCAGTCGGCTACACCAATGAGGAAAGGTTCAAGTAGTGTTGCTTCACCCATACTTCGTAGCGCGGCCTATCAGACCTAGTGTAGATTTTAGTCAAAAGATATCTACGACAATGTTGCTTACAGTTCTCATGAGATCATCTACCTGATTCTATTTTACTCTATCTTTTGAAACTTGTGGGGGAATTGTAGGAAAAAGTCAAAGTCAAAAAGCTTTTTTCAAAATAAAGTTTCAAAAGAGATTTCGTTTAAACTCAAACTCCTTTTTCATTTTGGCTCCAAAATTTGGTTTTCGTTTTGGGTGGGAATTTCGTTTTTCTTTTTTGAGTTGATCTATGCAATGTAGGACTTTTTAGCTCCACATTGCTTAGGGATTGTGGAGAGGTTTTTATTTGTAGGGAGTGTCCTGTACCTATTGAGCCCCAAAAATAAAGCCAAGCTCGGATGACACACACACACGCTTGCGTTGGACAAGATCGGACCGGACCGGACCATGATCTGCTATGGTGACACGGGCGTGGGCGCTCGGCCGCAGGTCGCGGGCATGTCATATTCTTTTAATGATAAAACACAAAGCATGCATGCTAATATGATGATATGTATATATGTATGTATTTAAATTCGTTACCTTAGATTTGTAAAATAAACTGGTAGCAATTTCAAAGCTGTCAAGTTGTTGTTGTTCCTCCACTTCTTATATATTTTTGCTCTATAATTACTCGCCATAATTTCTACAATATCTACTTTTCCTTAAAGGAAAGAAAGATGCAATGGTATATTGCCATCACGATTCGGTTGGTTTAGAAGCCCCTCCAACTCAACAAATTTTCTGAATACGCTTCTAGGAAATGAATCATCAAAAAAATCTTCCTTCACTCTCTCCATTAGTAAGTGAAGAACATTATTTCCTTTATTATCTAGTAGATACTCTAAGTCAAGGCAGTACTAGATGATATTCTCAACCATGGTCTTGTTGTCAAAATATTGATACTCTGACCACGGATAGGTTGCAACATGAAGTGGGGACCAGCCGTCTCTGTCTTGAATGTAGGCAAGCGAAGCATCATGTTGTAACAAAAGATCAACCATTGAAGCATTGCATGTGTCTACCGCATAGTGAATAGGAGTCCTCCCATAAATGTCCACCACTCTCCCCAGTTCTGGTTTTACTTTTAGCAGTTTTTTGGTCATGTAAGAACCAAAAAGCCTTGAATTAAATTGACAATTTGTTGGAACCTTGGCCAGTGGTGAGCAGATAATTGGTAATTCATGGGTAGTTCCAAGTGTGTTGTCATTGTTGGCAATCATGGTTTGCATATGTGTGTAATCCAGTGACAGTATGGGCAATCTAGTAACTTTCCAAATCCCCAGCATTCAGAAAGAGGAAAGAGAAAGAAGAGAGAGAAGGAGGAGAGAGAAAAAAGAGAGAGAAGGTGGGCCATGTGGGTCCCACATGGTGTGGCTTGCCACCTTGGCACCAGCCCCGGCCAGCATGGTCGAGGCCCACGGCACCAGGCCAGCAGCAAGGCAGCATGGCCTTCCAGCAGCAGCTAGCTTCACAAGGCTAGCCAACAGCAAGCCTCACAAGGCCAGCACGCAGCCAGCCTCGCAAGGCCAGCCACCAGCAGCCTCAGCATGCCGTACGCACAGCAGCCACCCGCGCAAGTGTCACACGCATGCACCATCACACACCCGCGAGGTGTTCGACGTTTTTCCGCAAAGAATTCTAAAAAGAAAATCTTCTAGAAAAAGACTTACAGGGAATACCACTCTTTTACAGGGGCATTTTGGTGGAGAGAAATGGAAAGGATTCGAAATGGTCATCCCAGATTGAGCCATGTAGGCTATATTCCGATTCGACGATCAACCAAAAAGCGGGCTACAGTGTCTCCCAAGCGGAGCGTCAAGATGCTCCCACGGATGCTCCCATTGGCCAGAGGCAGCGGATTATGGTGAGCCGCAAAATATCGAAGATGCTCCATGCCTTGGTGTTGCAAGGGTGCAGGAAACAGGTAGCGCAGATCCAGATCTTGCGCCTAGGATCACTTTCGATCGCAAATTTGATGAAGCCAATCCAATGGCCATTGACGAATCCTGCCCTCCTGCAGACATCGTGTGGCCTCAATTCAAGATTCTAGATTCCACCAATCGAAACTCGACACAGTGCCTGCTGTGTCAGCGGCGACGCGGCTTGTGTGTATCGCGGTGCACCAAATTCATCCTATCTGATTCCATTTTAAATGATCTGAGCGGTCGAATTTTGATTGGCCATATCTTGGCCGTCCGAGCTCAGATTAAGATGATTCAAGTTCTCACCTTATTTATTTTTGAAGCCGAATCCATTGGAGCAACTTGTAAGGTCTAGTTGTGTGAGAAAACTAGGTTTTGGCTGAAAATATCTAGTTTGAACATCTCGGATTTGATCTTTGGTTTCCACCTTCTCCTTACTATCATCAATGTCTCAGTAAGGCTAAGGGAAATTGTTGTGAGCCTCCATTAAGCTCCCATAGAAGCTTTGGTGAGAAGAAATGGTATGAGTGACCATTAGGAGTGGTGAACAAGCTCATTAGAGTGTTCCATAGAAGGAGTGATTACATCGGGAAGGTAATCTCTCTCTCAAACCTTCATTATGATGATTGTGCTTAGTGGGAAGGGTTTGTAATCAAAATATTCATGTTATTTTTGGTCTACTGGGTTGGGGCTTAGCAGACTTGTGGGTTATAGCTCATACTCGAGTTGTAGCTTGTCTTATCCTAGTAGTGTGGCACCTTGTTGTTGTAACAGTTGAACTCCACCTATTATAGTTGCGTATTAGGTATAATACAAAACCCTGGTTAGGGTATTACCCCATGGACTAGCCATCACAATGTGTGATTGGTGAACCACGTTATATTTTGTGTTGTGGTTGTATATGTAGATGCCTATGTGTGTGGAATAGAAGTCTGTGTGCTGTAGATTTGGGTGTACACACTTCGCAGGCCAAGCCCCTAGTATGGATACCTGTGGGTGTGTGCATGACATGTGTCTAACAAATTGGTTGTGAGAAAAATCCATTTGATAGCTCTTGGCAGCATTGATCAAAGAAGTAGGCCAGAACATCTCAGTGGGAATTTTTGTGGGACCCCCCCCCCCTCTCAGTGACTACCTGGGATTAACACAATTTAAAAGGTATCCAAATTAGTATGTGTGTATGTGTGTGTGTGTGTGTGTGTGTGTGTGTGTGTGTGTGTGTGTGTGTGTGTGTGTGTGTATATTGAATGGCTGGGACGATACAATGCTACTGTGTAGTTCATTTTCCCCACATGGATTTTCTTATTGACACCTCTTAATTAACTTGACATAATTTAGAACCTTACTTTTTGTCCTTTTATTACAATAAACTTGTTTTCTTATTAAAGGTAACCTTTTCATTTCACATGTTTATTTGAGGGAAAAAAATGAGACAATGACAACTCTACCTTATGCATTGAATTATCAATTGATGAACTCTTACATATGGTCTCCTAATTTTTGGACATCAATTGTAACAATAAAAACTTAATTTATGATACATACCTTCATTTTTCAATATGGATGCATGTACAGATGTCCAGCCTTTTGGGCCATCACAAGCAGCTGATGGACAGGAATCGAAGAGATGGAATACTACATCAGTATAACCTTTGGTCACAGCCAAACAAAGTGCCGACTCACCTGCCTTGTTGACAAGAAGACATAGGTGAGGGTCCTTTTCTATTAGCAACTTGGCAACATGAGGACGACGATAACGCAATGCCTCATGCAAGGCTGAGTCCCCTTTGTTATTTTGTGATCTCAACAACTGAACTGAACTAGAAGAATCCATTCCGTCAATAAGGTGGCTAACCATAGCCAAATCTTCATTCCTTGCACCAACATGTATGGCAGTGTCACCAGATCAGTTTATCTGAGTTTTCAGTGATGGACATCAATCACAAACTTCTACTAGGAAGTTTAGATGCCCAAACTTAGCCGCTAAATGGAGAAGTGTGTTCCCCACAGGAGTCACTTGATGTAGCATGGTTGGATCTTTTACCAGAAGTTGCTTAAGGCTATCAATGTCTCCTTTTCTTCCAACCTTGATCAATTTACGATCCATGAAGTTTGGTTGTGTTTGAATTTCTTGAACTCTGCATCAATATTGGTAACTCTATGAAGTAAGGACTAATATGATCTTTATAGGCAAAAAGTGAATTAGAGTATGAATTATGGTCATTTATGTAATAAAAAACATGGTGTACACCTACTGCAAATCCAACACTATAGAGTCTAGGGAGGGGTTTACGAATGTAGTCTAATCTTAGCTTTGCAGAGAAGCTGTTTCTAAATTCGAACCCATAACCACCGAGTCACAATGGAACAACATTACCCTTGTGCCAGAGCACATCCTCGTAGAGAGGCTGTTTCTAAATTCGAACCCATAACCACTGAGTCACAATGGAGCAACATTACCATTGTGCCAGAGCACATCCTCTTCATATATATATATATATATATATATATATATATATATATATATATATATATATATATATATAGATATATTTATATAATATGAGTACTTGTCGGATGGTAGTTCAAATGGGTTGAAATTTTTGAACTTTTGGAACAATGGACCCCCCCCCCCCCCCCCCACAAAATCAAGTTTCAGCTGAAAATAGAGTTTGACAAGTTATAAAAGAAAACATTGAAAAATCTGAACTTTTGCAAAAGGGTACATGGATATGCTTCGGACCATACTATAAGGGAGGGATAGCATTGAATTTAAACTTGACATTTGATACGTGGACAATCTACACTATTTCATAGATATATAAAAAACATGAATTGTGACATCACTTTTTGACATGGCATAGAATGGTAAGTATGGTGCCAATTTGCACAAAAGTGGCTTGAAAAACAAAGAAGTTCACATGCATGCACATATGTGTATCATCTACGGAATTTTATCACCATCTATATCTAGTGGGTCCTATATCCCATGGATGATGATGAGATCTCGTAGAGAATATACATACGTATAGATCAACTAAACTCTGAATAAAAAAGGATATGGATTAGGATCCAATAAAAACATGCATTGCAATTTGCATGAGCCCAAAGCGCAATGTTGGATTAATTACAACTTACAACTAACTTCCCAAATGACACAACCATATATACAAAGTTACAAACATTTCACGTGCAAAGATTGTCAACACATCCTTAGAAAGTTTTTTCTAGATCAATATAGATAACAGAACATATAAGGGCAAGAAAGCATTTAATACGCATCCTTAAAAATCTGATGACCATGTCAAATAAATAAAAAAAATCAATTAAAATAGAATAAGATGGCTGAAAAGAAGACAACCTACAAGAGACCTTTGTTAAGACAGTGCTGATGATTGTGGCCTACGGATAATATGCATGGATCACTTCAAAAGCTATTTAAATAAAAATTGAAGAGTCCAGAAAGAATTGCCAAACCTACAAGTAAGGCATTGGCAAAAAAGATGAAAAAGGAAAACATAGGCAAAGAGTATAAGAGTAAGAGAATAGAAAACAGAAGAAAGGGTTACGGTACAAGTAAAGAATTGGTAAAAATAAAGAAAGGAGAGAGTTGCTGAGTCCACAAGTAAAGCATTGGTTAAAGTAATATTCTTACTGACACTGATCCAGTGCCAACGACATTTGACATGGGTGAGTGGTGTCTCTTGCATTGCAATAAAGCCCCTTTATTCCTCCAGTCTCAAATACAAAAATGCTATATTGAGTTTCTGTGATGACCCAATGACATCCCACCAAAGAGAATCAGTGTCAATGGACCATTTACATAAGCTGTTATCAAGAAGAAAGATCCTTGGTTAAAGCATTGCTTAAAGATAGAGAAAAAGAAAAAGAGAAAAAAAAAAGTAGAGAATCTCTTACAAAGGTCTTCATAGACATAGTATGGAAATTTAGGAAATAGTGAAAAACATCTACTATTATAAAGCAGCTCTCTCTCTCTCTCTCTCTCTCTCTCTCTCTCTCTCTCTCTGATGTAAGCCGACTTCGCTTATAAAAATAATGGATCAAGAGAGTGAATTTAAACAAAATCATGGGAACCAAATGGGATATAAAGTGTAGAGATGAACTTTAAAATTAATTTTTTGGTTGTAAAAAAGGAAATAATTGGTGGAAGTGAAGGTAGAGTGACTTACTTCTCTTCTATAATGTAAATCAACTCAAATGTTGACCTATGACTCTTCTAAGTTGTAGGTGAAGAATAAAATTTCAACTCTTATAGGATGGAATAAATCTTCTTCAAGGTTTCAAGGGATAAGAAAACTCCAACTCTTCAAGGTTGAAGTGAAACTCTTCTAGGTCTCAAGATGAACTCTTCAAGGTTCAAAAGAGAAGATAAATTTCAATCCAAATTTCATTTACCAAATCATCTTCTTCTATTACATGAGAATAAGCCACTATTTATAGGCTTAAAAAACATTAAATAACTCAAAATAATCTCAACCATCCTTTATAGTCCTAAGGCTAAGATTATACATAGAGAAAATAAAAGAGAACCATAAATGATTTAAAAATTTCAATACATAGAAATTTGTCCCAATGTATTGATTCTTGTTCCAAGCCATTAAAACTTGTTCCAATGTGCATTGATTCAAGCTCCAAAGTTTTGATGTAAGTTCCCATGTCTTGATGCAACTTCCAATTAATAGAAGACATTAAAACCTTTGAATAGAAGATGCCACCTCACTCTCTACTAAAGACTTGAAAGATCACCAAAAAAAAGGATTGGTTTCAAGGTAGATAAGGTCAGATTCTTTGGTTCTTTTATAGCTTGGTTTATACCATGGTCTTGGGCCAAATGAGCTTTGTGGGTTTGGGCCTTGACGTAATGACATAATTATTGAACATTGATGCTGTTGAAACCATGTCCAGACAGTGTTGTAAGTGTTGTCATTGTTGGCAACCTATCAGTCAAGGTGACTGGGTTGATGCAGCAGCCGAAGAGAATGAAGCCCAGCTGATAAGAAAGTCTAGCTAAAGAGAGAGAAAGAGGAGAGAGAATGAGTGGGTCCCACCTTGGGTGGCCAGGCCAGCATGGCAGCAGGCCCAGGCCAGCAGGGCCGATGCCCGCGGCACTAGGCCAGCAGGCCATGCCAGCATGCCCAGCAGCATGTACATGCCAAGGCCATGTGCAATGCACAGCAAGCAGCCGAGCGCACAACACCAGCCATGCGCACCAAAGATGTCGCACACGACAGAAGCCGAAGCGCGGACCAGCCGCCACGACACGACATGCCGCCGCGACAAACAGTAGCCGAGCGCACAGCACCAGCCGCGAGAACAACACCAGCCGCGTGCACAACAAGCAGCCGCGCGCACAACAGGTAGCCCCGCACACAGCAGGCAGCTGCATGCACAGCACCTGCGCGCACACAGCACCCGCGTGCAGGCAGCCGCGCGCATCAACTGTTCGACGTTATGCCTCAATAAAGCAGGGTTTTCAGACCCTACTGGAGTCGGAAACCCTGCAAGTGATACTAATGGTTACTGAGGCCATTAGTAATATTGTCAGGGGTATTTCAAACATTTTATATGGGAGCATATTCCGTATGGGTGGCTCGGATCAAGCCATGGCATCAAGATGCCACATCAAGGGCTCACAAAAAGGCGGGATTCAGTGTAGTGCCGGATTCGCGCCAAGATCCCATCGCGTGCTTCCTGATTGGTCGAAGGCAATTTAAAAAGGTGAGTTGCGCCACACAGAAGAGGTTCCGTGATTCGGTGGAGCGTGCACAAAGTGCACATGCGCAGAAGATGCGCATCTGATGGTTGCGGTGTCTCCCGATCGCGCCTGATGTGATGAGGCCGATCGGAGGGACCAGAGAAGATCCCATGACTTTCTGACCGATCCAACGGTCGATTTGAGTTGATTCCTTCTCCGCCAATCAGCAAACGACAACGGCGTACCTTTACGTCAGATGAGGCGGCGATTGCGTGCGTCGCGGCGCACCGAATCAGGGCCGGAGATTCCATTTGTAATAATCTCACTGGCCGACCTTCTTTTGATGATATCTCAACCGTCTGATGTCAGATCGAGGCCTATAATATGTCAAATTGAAGGATTTTCGAATGTGAAGACTAAGGGAGTGGTTTGAGCTCAAGCAGAAGGCCTCTAATGGTGATTTCAAAGGAAACCCTTCATTGAAGCTTCTCCAAGAGAGAGAGACTCCTACTGGCGGTGTGAGGCCATGAAAGCTTCGTTGAAGCTTGAAGAGAGTATGTGGACCTCCTGTGAGTGTCCAATGGAGTCTTTGTGGTGAAGAATGAGCTGTGGATCCCAAGAGGAGGTCGAGATGCTTACACAGAGAGGATTGCATCAGTAGTGAGCAAGACCGGGAGGTAAACTCGCACACAAATCCTATTTACTGTATCAGTGCTATATGGGAAGGGTTTGTAATGATTTTTGATATACATATTGTATAACCTGTCAAGTGGGTGCTTCACTGGAGTGGGGTTGGTGCCTAGGACACAGTTGTAGCTGTGAATGCGGTTGATGTTGTAGCATCGGCGTTGTAGGTGCAATCGTAGCATTACAGTTGAGTATTGGGTATATACGAAACCCTGATTAGGATATTGCCCGTGGAGTAGCCATCACAGTGTGTGATTGGTGAACCACGTTATATTGTGTGTGCCATGCATATGCTTGTGAGTATGGATTAGAAGTCTGCGTGCTGCAGGTCTGGGTGTACACACTTGGCAGGCCAAGCCCCTGGTATGGATACCTGTGGGTGTGTGGTTGGTGTGTGCATGAAATGTGTTTGACAGATTGTCTGTGAGAAAATCTCAAGAAATCAGCTCAAGGCAGCATAGCACAATTTGATCAATAGGTCTTGGCAGCATCGTTCATAGCATCAGGCCAAACCATTTAGTGGAAAAAGATTTTAGTGGCCACTGATTCACCCCCTCTCAGTTCAACCTGGGAATAACAAGTGGTATCAGAGCTGAGTTCCCAAGGGTAGAAGTTTGACAGCTTCGGGTACAGATAGTGCATTGAGACTGAGTTATGGCTACAAATGAAGAACATCATGGGCACGGCAGAATTCCTATGTTTGATGGCTCCAACTACAGTATATGGAAACTCGGAATGGAGGCTTACCTGATTGCACAAGGATATGGGGTATGGCTAGCTGTGAAGAATGGGTACAGACACCCAACTGAAGATATCAGTGATGCTGTTGAGATGAAGAAGAGAGAAAATGAAGCTAAGGCTATCACAGCTCTTCTAGCTGCACTTACAAGTAATGAACTTACTAGAGTGATCAGTTGTCCAACATCAAAGGAGATATGGGACAAGTTGCAGAGTGTAAATGAAGGAGACAGCAAAATCAAGGAGGCTAAATTGCAGATATTGAGATCTCAGTTTGAAAGCCTGAGAATGAGCGAAGGTGAGACAATTGAGTTTTACCTGAATAGAGTAAACAAGGTCACCAATCCAATCAGAGCATTGGGTAAAGAGTTGAAGGAGATTCATGTAGTCAAGAAGGTGTTGAGGACACTTCCAAAACTGTATAATGCCAAGGTTTCAGCCCTTGAAAAAATTGTCACTTTGGATACATTGACCATAGATGAACTACATGGTATCTTGATTACCTATGAGATGAGAATAATTGAGCCAGTGCCAGCCGAGAAGGAAGCCGCTTTTGAAGCCTTTAAAAAATTAAAAATGAAGGAGCCAGTGGAAAGCTTAAAAGCTGATGCAGAGGAGGACACAGATGATTCAGATGATGAACTTATAGCCTATCTAACTAACAAACTCAAGAAGAGATCTGAGAAGTTCAAAAACAAGTCTTCAATGAGATGTTTCAACTGTGGTGGCTTACGACACTTTGCCTCTAAGTGCCAGAAAAAGGGTAGAATGTATGACTCTGATGAAGAAGAGTCTAAAGGAAGTCAAGAAAAGAAAGGAAAGAAGAAATTCATTCCAAGAAAGAGAAGTTATCTGTCAAAGCATGATGACCTCTCTGACGAGTCTGAAGATGAAAATGATGATGATATTCTCTTTATGGCAAGACTTGAAGAGACTCCTATAGGGAGTAAAACAACAAAAAGGAAAGGTGTTAATGTTAAGAAAAGAATTGAAGAAGATGACAATCCAGATCTTGAAGCAGAGTTTTTTTCTGCACTTACAGAGCTTAAGTCAAAGAGAAAGAAACACAAAAACTTGAATGAGCAACTCAACCAAGCAAAGGAGATAAATGCTGAAATTATGAAAACTCTCAGGAAAACAAAAATAATTGCTGATGAGCTTGACAATGATCTTACACTAAAGGCTTCTAAGTGTAAGAAGCTTGAGGAAGTAATTGTAAGACTTGTGGCAGATTTGACCAAGTCTACAAAGGAGAAAAATCATGCTGGAGCTACTACAAAAGTCCCTCTTGTAACCATTCTAAAATCAAAAGGTAAGAATGTCAGGTTACTGGAAGATGAAGAAAGCAGCAGTTCTGAAGATGAAGAGAAGAAGGAAGACAACATCCTTGATGAGATTCTAAGTTACCAGAGACCCTCTCATATTAAATCTGGACTTGGATACACTGAGCAGCTATCTGAGGAGAGAAAAGAAAAGGGGTCTACAAGTAATCCCATTATGTTTGTGAAAGAAAAACAGAACTAACCACCAGCTATGAAAGCTACTAAAAGCAAGAATGATGAAGAGGGCTTCAAGACAGTCAGGCAAGGCAGTCAGAGAAAACAAAGTCAGTTCCAAAAGAATGGTCAGTTTTAGAGAAACAAGCAGGTACAGAGAATCAGATTTAGAGGATACTGTTATGGCTCTAATGCCTATGGGCATAGAGTGGCAGAATGTAGAAGACAACAAAGACCTCCAGTGTTCATTGATCGAAATAGATTTGCTCCTCTTGCTGATGAGGGAGTAATATGCTATAGATGTGAAATACTTGGGCATATAGCCAGAAACTGCAAAACAATTCTTCCATTTCAAAGGCAAGCTAAGAGGAAGGAAAGAAAAGATCCTCCAAGAAAACCAGTTCAAAGAAAAGAAGAAAATAAATGGTAAGAAATACAAGGAAGCCTATTACAGTGAAAGACAAGGCTACATGGGTGGAAAAATCACAGAAGAAAAGGAACAATTCTTTGTTGGTGCAAACAGCACTTAAAGCAAACAAAGGAAAACAATCTCCATGGATTCTTGATAGTGGATGTTCAACACACATGACTGGAAACAAGGAAAAATTCACAAGCCTCGATGTTACAGAAGGAGGAACAGTGAAATTTGGGAATAATGAAGGTGCCAGAGTTGAAGGAAGAGGTTCAGTGAACTTTAACAATGGGAAGATAAAGTCCCACAATGTTTTGTATGGTAATGGGATGAAACATAATCTACTCAGTGTGAGTCAGATATGTGATCAAGGACATGAGATCACTTTCAACAATGAAGGTTTTGTTGTCCACACAGGAAAGGCAGTGGCTGCTGGTGAAAGAACAGTTGGAAATCTGTATGTGTTGATAGATGCCATCAACAAGTGCATGATAACTCAAGAAGATGAAAATTGGTTGTGGCATAGAAGAATGGGACATTCACTTCAAAAAAATTAACCAAAATTAGCAAGGAGAAAGCAGTGAGAGATCTTCCCAAAATAAAGACTCCAGAGAGCCATGTATGTGGTCCATGTCAGAAGGGTAAACAGGCAAGAGCTACTTATAAATCAAAGGAGTACCATTCAAGTAAACCACTTGACTTGATACACACAGACTTGTGTGGACCTATGAGAACACAGGCCATAGGAGGTGAGAGATACTTCATCTTTTTCATAGATGAGTATTCTAGAATGACCTGGGTGATGTTTCTGAAGGACAAAATTGAAGCTCTTGACAAGTTCAAAGCATTCAAGAAGAGAGTGGAAAATGAGATAGGAAACACAATTAAGTGTTGAAGGTCTGATCAAGGCAAAGAATTTACATGGAGTGAATTCTCAAACTTCTGCAATGAAAGTGGAATCAGAATTCAACATTCAGCAGCCAGAACACCTCAGTAAAATGGAGTGGTTGAAAGGAAAAAATAGAACAGTGCAAGAAATGGCTAAAACTATGATGGCAGAAAATAACACAGCAAAGCATTTCTGGAGAGAAGGTATCTATACTGCAGTGCATATCACTAACAGATGTCTTCTAAGGCCTCATGAGAACAAAACACCTTATGAATTGTGGTTTGGGAGGAAAGCTACAGTGAAGTATCTCAGGGTCTTTGGTTCAAAGTGCTACATCAAGCGAAAGGAAGAAAATCTTGACAAATTTAATGACAGAGCTGATGAAGGCATATTTCTTGGGTACTCTTTCAAAAGTAAGGCATACAGGTGCTACAACAAGAGACTAGGAAGAATTGTTGAGAGCTCAGAGTGAAGATTGATGAGAATATAGGGAATCAAAGGGGACTGAACCAAAAGGGTCCATTCTTGAAGAACTTGATGAAGATGACACTCTATCAGTCGACAAAGGGCAATAGGATGAAGAAGAATCTGAAGTACAAAAGACTCACACTGACATGCAGAAAGATGACAGACCAAGAGACAACAGATGGTTGAAAATTCATCCTAATCATCAAGTGATAGGAGATCCAAATGCAGGTATACAAACCAGAAGGATGAAAGCTACCACTTATTCATTATTGTCTGAGATAGAGCCTAAAACTGTACATGAGGCTAGCAATGATGAATTTTGGTTGAAAGCTATGAATAATGAGCTTGACCAAATTGAAAAGAACAACACTTGGGAGCTAGTCCCTAGACCAGTAGACAAAAATGTGATTGGCACAAAATGGGTTTTCAGGAACAAATTAAATGAAGAAGGCTAGGTTGTGAGAAACAAGGTCAGACTTGTATGCAAAGGATATGCTCAAGTAGAAGGAATTGATTTTGATGAGACTTTTGCACCTGTGGCAAGGTTGGAGTCTATCAGAATGTTCTTAGCATTAGCTGTGCACAGAGGATTCAAGGTTTATCAAATGGATGTAAAATCTGCATTCCTGAATGGCAATCTAGAAGAGGAAGTGTACACTGACCAACCTGAAGGGTTCCAACTCAATAATGATGAAGATATGGTCTGCAAATTGAAGAAGGCTTTATATGGGTTGAAGCAAGCTCCAAGAGTTTGGTATGAAAGGCTTGATACATATCTGCATAAGTTGGGTCTAAGAAGAGGAGTTGTGGACAGCAACCTATATGTCATGACAGAAGATAGTAGTCAACTGGTAGTTATGGTCTATGTGGATGACATCATCTTTGGGGGGCACTGTGAGAAGCTTTGCAAGCAGTTTGCTGAGAGGATGAGAACAAAGTTTGAGATGTCTATGCTTGGAGAGATGTCCTACTTTCTGGGGCTGCAAATTCATTAAAGAGAAAATGGCATCTTCATCTCTCAAATGAAGTATACCAAGGAGATGTTGAAGAAATTTGTGATGGAGGACTGTAAACCAATGGGGACACCAATGACAGTGAATATCAAGCTGAGTTCAGAAGATGATTCCCCAACAGTTGATCAGACACTATATAGGTCAATGATTAGCAGTCTACTGTACTTGACAGCTTCAAGGCCTGATATTCTATAAGCAGTATGCCTGGTGGCCAGATTTCAGGCTTGTCTAAAGGAGACTCATTTGATGGCAGTAAAGAGAATACTCAGATATCTGAAAGGCACAACTGACAATGGATTGTGGTATCCAAAAATTGGAAGTTTCACTTTGACAGTATTTTTAGATGCAGACTGGACTGGTAGCATTGATGACAGAAAGAGCACTAGTGGTGGTGCATTCTTTTTGGGAGAGAGCTTAGTAGCATGGCACAGTAAGAAACATGAGTCTGTCTCCTTATCTACAACAGAGGCAGAGTACATTGCAGCAACAACTACATGCACTCAGGTAATCTGGATGAAAATACAGATGTCAGACTTCAGTGTTATCTATGAAGAGCCAGTGGTCATCAAATGTGACAACATGAGTGCCATCAACATATCTAAGAATCCTATGCAACACTCAAGGACCAAGCACATTGACATCAGATATCACTATTTGAAGGAGAAAGTGCTTGAAGGGGAAGTGAGATTGGACTTTGTTCCTACAGCAGACCAAGTGGCAGACATTTTCACCAAGGCTCTTTCAAAAGACTCTTTTGAGAAACTCAGAGCTCAGCTAGGAGTAGTGACTTTGAGCACATTGTAGATGGCACATGTGTAGGGGGAGTTGCTAACTACATAGCATCATCTTTCATCTGTAGGATTGGAAAGATGCGGTGGGCACTCCTACAGTTGAGGCTATGGAGGGGGAGTTGATATGAAGGGGGAGTACCTATGCAGGGGGAGCATTTCTATGGAGAGCTCATACATCCTTTGGGACTTGTTGTCAAAGGGGGGAGAAGATGGCAAGAAGGTTGTATCACATTGAGAGAGATACCTCAAAAGGGGGAGGTTTGTTTGTTTGTTGCCAACAATTCTAAAGGGGGAGATTGTTGAAACCATGTCCAGACAGTGTTGTAAGTGTTGTCATTGTTGGTAACCTATTAGTCAAGGTGACTGGGTTGATGCAGCAGCCGAAGAGAATGAAGCCCAGCTGATGAGAAAGTCCAGCTAAAGAGAGAGAAAGAGGAGAGAGAATGAGTGGGTCCCACCTTGGGTGGCCAGGCCAGCATGCCCGTGGCACCAGGCCAGCAGGCCATGCCAGCATTCCCAGCAGCATGCCCAGCAGCATGTACATGCCAGGGCCATGTGCATTGCACATCAGGCAGCCGAGCGCACAACACCAGCCATGCGCACAGCATGCTGCGCACAGCAGGCAGCTGAGTGCACAGTACCAGCCATGCGCACGGCATGCCGCGCACAGTAGGTAGCCGAGCGCACAACATCAGCCGCGCGCACAGCAGGCAGCCGAGCACACAGCACCAGTCGCGCACACAGCACCAGCCGCGTGCACAGCAGGCAGCCGCGTGCACATCAAGCAGCCGCATGCCCAACAGGCAGCTGCGCGTACAGCACCTGCCGCGCGCACAACACCCGCGTGCAGGCAGCCGCGCGCATCAACTGTTCGACGTTATGCCTCAATGAAGCAGGGTTTTCAGACCCTACTGGAGTCGGAAACCCTGCAAGTGATACTAATGGTTACTGAGGCCATTAGTAATATTGTCAGGGGTATTTCAGACATTTTATATGGAACATATTCCGTATGGGTGGTTCGGATCAAGCCACGACATCAAGATGCCAGATCAAGGGCTCACAAAAAGCGGGATTCAGTGTAGCGCCGGATTCGCGCCAAGATCCCGTCGCGTGCTTCCTCATTGGTCGAAGGCAATTTAAAAAGGTGAGTTGCGCCACACGGAAGAGGATCCATGATTCGGTGGAGCGTGCACAAAGTGCGCATGCGCAAAAGATGGGCATCTGATGGTTGCGGTGTCTCCCGATCGCGCCTGACGTGATGAGGCCGATCGGAGGTACCAGAGAAGATCCCGTGACTTTCTGACCGATCCAACGGTCGATTTGAGTTGATTCCTTCTCCGCCAATCAGCGAACGACAACGGCGTACCTTTGCGTCAGATGAGGCAGCGATTGCGTGTGTCGCGGCTCACCGAATGAGGGCCGGAGATTCCATTTGTAATATCTCACTGGCCGACCTTCTTTTGATGATATCTTAGCTGTCCGATGTCGGATCGAGGCCTATAATATGTCAAATTGAAGCATTTTCGAATGTGAAGACTAAGGGAGTGGTTTGAGCTAGAAAAGAAGGCCTCTAATGGCGATTTTAATGGAAACCCTTCATTGAAGCTTCTCCAAGAGAGAGAGAGACTCCTACTGACGGTGTAAGGCCATGAAAGCTTTGTTGAAGCTTGAAGAGAGTGTGTGGACCTGCTGTGAGTGTCCAATGGAGTCTTCGTGGTAAAGAATGAGCTGTGGAGCCCGAGAGGAGGTCAAGATGCTTACACAGAGAGGCTTGCATCAGTAGTGAGTAAGACCGGGAGGTAAACTCGCACACAAATCCTATTTATTGTATCAGTGCTGCATGGAAAGGGTTTGTAATGATTTTTGATATACATATTGTATAACCTGTCAAGTGGGTGCTTGACTGGAGTGGGGTTGGTGCCTAGGACACAGTTGTAGCTGTGAATGTAGTTGATGTTATAGCATTGGGGTTGTAGGTGCAACCGTAGCATTACAGTTGAGTATTGGGTATATAAGAAACCCTGGTTAGGGTATTATCCCGTGGAGTAGCCATCATAGTATGTGATTGGTGAACCACGTTATATTGTGTGTCCCATGCATGTGCTTGTGAGTATGGATTAGAAGTCTGTGTGCTGCAGGTCTAGGTGTACACACTTGACAGGTCAAGCCTCTGGTATGGATACTTGTGGGTGTGTGGTTGGTGTGTGCACGAAATGTGTTTGACAGATTATCTGTGAGAAAATCTCAAGAAATCAGCTCAAGGCAGCATAGCACAATTTGATCATCAGCTCTTGGCAGCATCATTCATAGCATCAGGCCAAACCATTTAGTGGAAAAAGATTTTAGTGGCCACTGATTCACCCCCCCCTCTCAGTGTCAACCTGGGAATAATAGATGCAATTGGCTGCATCTCTCTCTCTCTCTCTCTCTCTCTCTCTCTTCCCTTTTCAGTCTTAGCCAAACTAATGAAAGCATCCCAAAGGGTACGGAGAAGAAAGAGGCATTGGTGTTCTTTAATCTTTTCCAATGTGCATGCTAGCATAGGCTATATGGAAGTGGCTATTTAACCGTAAGGGGTTTAGCTCAACTGTAAAGACCAACATCTCAAATAGGCCATGAATTCAACTTTTGTTCTGGCCTACTTGATAATAATAAAAGGGGGGGGATTCACCCACTCCCCCTGTACTTTTCTTTTAAGTCATCCAACCCCCAACTTCGTGATTAATTTCATACGCATCCCCCCACCATTAAGTTGGCTAACAGAAAATACAAAATTACTCAATTACCCTCCCTAATAACTTGACAATCAAATAACAATTTGGGAATCCAATCAAAGGAAAAAGAAAATGAAGGTTTAAAAGGGTAATTATGTCATTTATTAATGGTCTGGGAGAGGGTAAGATAATAACTTAACAAATTTGAAAAGGTAATTTTGCCATTAGAAAAGATAATAACTTAACCTCCAATGAACCTCATCGACCTACGGGCTCAGTGAGAGAAATATGCAGCAGTAAATGATGCAATGTTGCTGGCGAAGCAGAAAGGGAAAACTACAATAGGCTCGGAAAAGAAGAGAACAGAACCTCAGCAAGAGAAACCGGCTATTGTTGTCACTAACAAGAAACAAAAGTCAAGCAAAGATGGTTTCCCAGGGAAGTCGGCCAAGACAAACTTTGATTGGGATTTGTTCACTCCTCTGAACACCTGCACAAATGTTAGTGGATCCCAAAGAGAGGACAACCAAGAAGTACTGTACGTTAATTTCATCATGACCTTGGCCACAATACAGACAAGTGCAGAGAAGGGGAAGCCTGAACTCGGAGACCAGCATCTCATAGACGATAATATTTGTAAGATTCGAATTACAGGGAGCTTCGTACCTGCGGGGAAGTCGACAGACATATCTATTGGGGATTACGTACTAATCAACTAGTTTATCAAGACTAGCTTTAGTCAAGTTTAAATGGTTTGTAGCACAAGCGAACTCGTGCTGTGAAGGACTAACAAAAATGGCAGGGGCTAGAGGATCTAAAGGGTTAGCTACAACTATTTTGGCTCTCGGCAAGTTTTCTCACCATATTATCTCACTAGAGATGCAATGGTGGGACATCTTATTTCTTGCTCAGGATTTTCTTGGGTAGGAGAAGAAGAAATAATGAAGGAATAAGGGTGGAAAAAACATACTATTTCTTCGGCAACAAAAGTTGGTAGTTCTTAAAGTTGCAAAATGGCTTTCACAGCAAGAAGAAGAAGACGAAGCCTGCAAACAAAGGAAATCAAATCCTTCCAAACTCCAATTTTTATAAGTTCAAAATGGGTACGGCCTGAAGTCCTTCCAAAGTCCAGTTTTTATAAGTTCGAAATGGGTACGGCCTGTGGATTCAAAACTTTTGGAGTCTGAAAAGTCACCGTAAAAGGCTATCAAATCAAGCTTTGATCATCGCTACTTTTTCAAATTTACACTTTAGACGACTTCAAAGGGGGTGTGACAATCATTGGCTATGGGCATGCATACGAAACATTTTGTACTCCCGATAGTTTATTCATAAAGTTAAAACCTAAATGTCGCCTCGTTTTTTACATTTATGCAACCTTATAATGAGAGGAGGACGCTACTTTACACTTGTCCTTACCCCACTGCTCAACGGATCAAAGCGATATTAAATGCAGACCGGCATGTCCCACAAAACCTGAGATTTGAGCTTCAAAAGTTTTAAAAAAAAGGCAACCATCATTTAGACATTCGAGGATAAAGGTGGTTGCGAAGTTGTAGGCTTCAAATCAAAGTTTAAGTCTCAAGAGGCGTTTTAACCAATTTACAAGTAATTATTGAAGTCGGTCAAAAAAGCATTAAATGTTGAATTCGGTATTATGGTTGTTTTCTTACATTTTATAAATATGAAGAAGCAAAGTGCAACTATTAATACTATATTTTATTAATACTATATTTTATCAATGTATGGTCGAGCAACACGTGTCTAGGAATTAGAGGACACCCATATTGCAACATGTGTCTTACACACTTCAATTTATTTGCTGAATAGATAGATCGATTGAAAAAAATCATAATTATACTTAACAAAAAAAATACTATGAAAGGCCCAGAGACGACGAAGATTTTTGTTGCCGTCGGAATAAAAAGAAGTCTCATTCCTATTAACATAGGAACTAGAAGTGGAAGGAATGGTATGATCCATGCATATTGATATGTATATTCCATAAAAATATCAAACTTTTTTATTCATATTAATTATTTTCGATTCGCCAACTCTTATCTCTCTTATTTCTTTTGGAAAGAATCCAAAAAATCAAGATATGAAAAAGTCAATTTTTTTTTTCAACTTTAAATTCTTCTTATTTTTCTTAATATTTAAAATATTCAATTCAAATCAAGAAGTTGCAAAGGTAAATGTTTCCTCAATTGGTGCACGTAGGTTGTGATCATTAGGCCTATGTGACAGCAACTACTTCCATGATGATCACAAGATCATCATCCGACGATGGACTGTTACAGACATAGTTATAGTCACTCTCCAACCTCAATGGGTAATTCAGACCACACCAGATAATTAGACACACCTATATATACTCATAGTTGCAAAGGTAAAAGGGATGGATAATTTTACATCCACTCATATACTCAACCCTTACCCCACTCTCAAAGAAGTACTTGTTCTTACATACTTCATACTGCTTGTTCTGATAAGTGATTTAATTATCGGAATAGCCACCGGATTACCCAAACCATCCCTCGGTTAAATCTCCTTTGTTTTCAGGTTCATACCTTGAACTCGATTAAACCGTGTAAAGTCGGTTTGTACATTGCCTACTCGGATATTAAGTGTTCAACTCGTATATAATGTGGACAGCTTGGCCAGAAGCCTACAACTCGGCTAGACCAGTTTTCAGTAGCAATACATACATATCACCTAAAGCTCCCACATAGGGCCAACCACTATTACACGCCTCCATTTACTGTTTCCATGTTCACAAACTCTCCACCACTGTAGATCTTTTGAAACTGAGTCAACTCAGTACAAACCCTATCAACATGCTGTCAATTCCTGCACATCACTAGAGATCATTGTCACATACTTCTAAACACTACCACACATGCTCAGAAGATGCAATCTTGTACTGTTACTATTTTTCCTACTCACTAACAGTGTCTCAACACCAACATATTTGGCACTGCTCTGCCTGCTCATTGACACTATCTCCAACACATCTACCAGTGCTCTGCCACTATCACTGACACATGTGACTGAACATTGTACTTTACAACTAAACAGCTTGGTGTGTTGTAAAACCGACACAATGTGTTGACAACAATGACAACCACAAAGTGACTCCATGATCTCCTCTGGAATTTCGACAACTTACACACACATACAACACTGATACTCTCTCCCCCTCTGACAACAATTCCAAAGGGTGCCAAAGTTACCTTTAGGCTCAACAATGTCAGGGTATCTCTCTCTCTCTCTCTCTCTCTCTCTCTCTATGTGCCAATGATGGCAAATGTCTCTCCCTAGACCATGCATCTCAAGTCTGAATTAACTGTCACTCTGAACATGAGCTATATCACAACTAATGGGTTGCCCACAACATCTTACCGATCCTATAATGTGGAACGTAATTATTCATCTAATTGTGATCTCCTCCTATCACGTTACTTTTCTTACAACCATCTCCTTTGACATCAGTATCAAAGGATATTACTAGATTCCCCCTTAGTCCAAACTGGGAGCTAAAGATATAGCAATTAGCTATGCTCACCCAGAGCAAAGCAAGGGTGAAGATTTATTCCATTCCGTTGGTAATAATGGAACACGCAAGGACAAACTCCATGCACTTCAATGCATGGGAGTGATAACCACACCCAATCTCCTCATGTGTGATAAGTAGCAACAAAGGTTGTTCCTTGTATTATAGAATTTTCTTTCCATACCTCTTGAAGTTTCCCTGTACAACCAGTGATCTGACATCTGTCAATATATTACATTTTACTCTCCAGACTCTACTCACGATTGCTTTGGGTTAGACTGCTGCTTCTTTACATCTCTACCTTGACCTTGCCATTGTCTACATGGATATACTCTTTTGCAATTTCCTTCAATGTGCCCAAGCTCATGACATCTGTAGCATACAATAGCCCTATAAAATATGTGGTCCCTACCTATGACTCTTCTTTGCCTTACCTGTGACTCTTCTCTATATACCGTACCTGCAATCTGTTAACTATGACCATAAGCATCACAACTACGACACCAACTAGAGAAGTGAATGGTAAATCTAATTGTGTGTCTCTGCCACTGCTACTTCTAATATGATGATTCCTTGTGTATCTAGCTCTGTCATACTTCTGAGTCTGAGATTGTCTCTATTAATACGTTGCTTTTTCTCTTCTCTAATTACTTACCTTTTCTAACACAGGTGGGGTGGATGACTGACTTATGTAGCTTTGACAACTGTACTCTCAAGATTGCATTTCTTCTGTAAGGATGTCACAATCTTTAATCTCCATAACAAGCCGTGTCGTAAGGTCTTTTGCTCTCACCTTAGACTCTCCCACTTGTGCATTTAAAATTGTGTTACTTTCTTCAACTCTGCTGCAGTTCTCATACTTCATATTGATCAGTTCTTCAAGAGTTGCAACTATGTAGTTAAGTTCTTTCCCCTAAGCTCTCAGATCTATGATGATCTCATCAGGCTTACGGATTTTTTGTTCAGCTTCAAGTTGAAGTTCATAGATCTCAATGAAATTTTTTGATTCTTCAACATGTAATTTTAATACCACAATCTATAAATATAGCTCCCCAATTTTTTCATTCGCTTCTTCAAGTTGTGTGGTAATCAGCTTGTTTTTCTTTCTCGAAGGTTCTTAATGCACATAATAGCTCTCTCTCCAAGTCGATTACTACTTCAGGCTCCTCCTCATTGTAGGACTGAAATTCTCTCCCGCGGCAGGAGATTCCTGTCGCTGATCCAAGGGTTGGGGATCAATCGGCCCGCCTACTAATACATGGGAAGATGGGCCGGCTGAAATCCCGCCCTTGGCCGGCGGCAGTTGGGCGGGAGAGAATTTTTTTGCCTCATTGTAGGGGATAGGTATAATTTTGTGAGTCATTTTCTTTCCTTTAGCTATCACAAAATCTAGGATCTCTCGTGAGTCAATTATAGTGTGTCTACATAACTAGTTCTAAAACAAATTGTCGTTCCCAGATGGCCCCTGAGAGGGGGTGAATCAGTGGGAGCCAACAACGAACCCCAAAAGCTCAGTCACAAATAGAGACTCACTATCACTCGCCAAACCATAACTTTTTTCTCCCTCTGCTCCTTCTGAGAGTTACTTCACGTTCTTGCTCAAATTCCAGGAGCACAACAAAAACTTGATTCAATTGGGACTTGTATAGGCCTAGAAAACTTCAATTTAGTTTTGGCCATTGATCGATGAATACTAATTATAGATGGATGGATAAGATGTATCAAAAACAATGATCGTGACATTATGTGACATCACCAATGAGTGCTAAGGAACACCGACCGTCAGATCACTTTTTAAAAGGCATGTGAGATATTGTGCATCGGAATCAACTCAATGGCATTTGATTCAAAAAGCGGCTTTAACAACACCAAATTAAACGGAATCTTAACTTGGTGTACTAGTAGGCGTGCTACATGATATCTTTGCTCTGTCCATATAAATAAGACTTCATCTAGTACAACCCATTGTATCATAATATTGTGCGCGATCCACTAAAGAATCTCCTGCTCCTCTCACAAGGGGTTTAACATGGATCAGTTCAAGAATCATTTAAATAATAATTGAAAAAAAAAAGAGAGAGAGAGAGAGGGGGAGAGAGAGAGAATAAAAGAATATAGTAATGCATTGGCTGGCATAGGAGAAAATAAAAACTTGTTTAGAAGAAAAGCTTTGGTTAAAAAAATTAAAGAAAAGGGTCGTTTCCATGGGTCCAAGTTTTTATATACTTCAATGACCAAGCCCAAATTTTATTAAGGATGAAAATGCAGACAGAGGAAAAAAAAACAAGAATAAACAATCACACAAATATAAAGATTTATTGTGGTTCAATACTCAATGTGAAATGCCTATCTCCAACCTAGAAAATCAGATAATTTCTTTATTTATTAAGAAAACTCTACACCTCTTTCCACCTTACAAAGTGTTTTTTCGTTTTGTTCTCTTACCTAGGGTTTTTCCCATAGAAACAATATATAACTCCCTAGAAACCCTAATCTTACATAATTATAAATTCACCATTGTATATGTAATGGACGTAAACCCAAATTACAAATACAACTCCAATAATTATATGGACCCCACAAAATACAAGATATAACCTAACGAATCTCCACCTTAACTTGGTTATGCAAATCACCCTGAAGGACCTTTGTTGATGTCAATTCTGTAAATTCCTCTATTGTCTCTATCAAATTGGTACACCCAAACCGGCATAGCCCATACCTCATCTGGGTGTCCTGCACAACTTACCACCACACGGTGTGATGTGACTCCACCTTTCCCACTACTGTATCACCACCAGAGAGATCACTTCCACTCACAAGATCCCAAGGGAAAGAAATTCGCTTTTTCCCAGATCTGCACTTATTTACAACTTGAATTTTTTATAGCATATGTCTTCCATCTATTCCCCTAGCTTGAGTTCCAATAGAAGTACCATCTGTTTCAATACTCCCTGCAGGTCTGTACAGATTCCAATCATCTGTCCCTGCATCATAATTATGGCTCCTCTAGAGACCTTGAGAACTCCACCTTTAAATGAGCACATATAGCCTCTCAAATCCCGTGTTCCCAATGAAATCAGATTCTTCCTCAGATCCGCACAAGTCTAACCCCAATTATAGCTCGTACAATCTTATCAAACAAATAAATCTGTACAGTCACAATCCCAACAACCTTGCTTTCAGCAGCATTTGTCATTTTAAACGTACCCTTATCACATGCATGTTATGTAAGACCCGAACTTCACTAACCAAATTTAACTGTGTCATGCCAGGTCTTTCCATCATAGTCGGCTTAAGTGAACCAACCGTATAAGAAACCACAAGTTTAGGAAAGTGAAACCACTCAAAAACCATGAATCTTGTTGTGTGGTCGGCTACCTAGACTTGTATGGTCGACCACTCAAATTTCATTATGAAACCAGTCAATTTTCAGTTGTGTAGTCGACACCTCCTAAATTGTGTGGTCGATGGAGATGGATTTTGTGACCACACAGTGGATCGCACAATCCCAGTTAAGACTCCATGATTTGGAAACTTTTCAAATTGAAGGAGACCTCTTTCCTAATTGAAGAGGGACTCTATATGGAGAATTTCTCTCTATATAGAGGATGTCCCTCTATTCTCTCTCACTCTTTGGAATCAATCTCAAATCCTAAATCTAAGAGAGAAAGAGAGAGGAAGAAAAGGAAAATGAAACTTGGAGAGAAAGGCTGGGAGAAGGGCTTTGCAGAGAAAGTTTTCTAACTCTCTACAGCAAGCTTAATGTATGGAACTTGTCTCTGTAGCAGTAGATCATAGAGTAGAGTTTCCCAGTGTTTAGTTGAGATGTTGAACCAGTGTAAAATTTTGACCATGAGATTCTCTAAGTAAATATCAAGGAACAATCATGAAAGATAGATTAGGGTTAATAGTTATGAGAAACTATGATTAATGGCCATAGAATGACCATAGGATGAACCCTACTGATGAGCCAAGGAATCGACTCAGGAAGAACTCGGATTAAAAGACTAAATTTGACCAAACATTGTGTGGTCACATCACCGGTTGACCATACTGCAACCGGTGAGTCGACCATAGAGCCCCAGTAAGTTTTCCAAAGTTGTGTGGTGGATCAGTGGTCGCACGATGCACGACCACAGAGTCGATCGCACAATGAGTGGTTGATGTATATGTGTGACTCTATTTGTTTTCCAATTATCATAATTTATGATAACCAACCCCTAACTTAAATTCATAAATTCCTTAGGTTTTCAAGTAGTTCAAATTAGTTTCTAAAGCTTGGAAGAAAATAAAACATTGACTATAGGTGAGGGAACAAGACCTAAAGTAAAAGGCTAATAACAAGCTATCATTTTCTTTTATTTTGATATCGAAATGATGACATGCCTTGTATGATTGTTTGTGCATCTCACATGTCATATAATACTTATTATATATCTACTCATGCATATTTATTTCCGTTTACTTATGACATGATGATGATGATGTTAGGAATAGGCATGTGTTTGTGGTTGTAGTTGGTATATTAGATGGGAGTAGAGTATCAGGAGGAGGACGTGGTACCGTGGTCTTGACCCTATTTACTAGACTCTAGTTCTATCTCTACTCTGTTCTACACGCTGACATCATAGTATCGCTATTACCTTAATAGAACTAGTATGTTATAGGGTTGTGAGGACAAAAAGATTTCTTCCACCCATCTCTGATGTACGGTAATATGATTTGGAGTCACCACCTAGATTAAGGTCTAGGATCTATAAAAATATAGTCTCATCATAAGAAAAAACTTCTATTGATTCATTGGACCCAATGTATTGGCTTTGATTTATTAGAGAATGGGTAAGCATTCAAGGTTCAGTTTGGGAAGGTGTTAGGCACCCAAAGCTGTCCGATCAGAAAATCGGCCTCCTATGTGATTCTACTTTCCTTAAACTCTATGGTTTTGACTGTTCATGGTCAATGGATGATGACTAGGGCTCATGGGGGATCCTATACCAAGTTGCTAAGTTCTTTTAACCTAGGGTCAGCCAAACATGTTCTGAAAATAAATAAACAAGCAAAAAGTAATGTACAGTGAACCGAACTGAAGATGGTTCGGTGATGGACTGAATATGAGACGTCCTAGACATCTCAAATTGCCTACGTATTTCAATCCTAGAAATCAAGTCCATAATGTAGTTCGAACGGACTGTGATTAAGGTTTATGGATGTGTTTTATGATTAAACTTTCTTAGATTCAATTGTTCAAATTGAAGTTTATACTTGATGATGATTGTGATTGAATCTATAGATAGCCTATGTGGATTGAAGTGAATATGGATAATGACTATGGGTATGATATGGATGTAGATATGGATGACCTAAGGATTATAAGATGTGGTACCGTACTTGTAGAGGTCCTCCAAGTTGCCTACGTATTTCAGAGGTCCTGAAAATTAGGTACAACGTAGTTCGTTGTAATGAGTTATGGATATGGATAAATTGATATGGATATGATCATGGATGGAGATAGATATGGATAGCCTAAAGAAACTAAGAATGTGGTCACGCCTTCGGGAATCTATCCCTCTAGATAAGATTAGAGTGTGCCTTTGGGAATTTATCCCTCTAGATGGGATTTAAATATATCTTCGAGAATCTATCCCTCTGGACAGGATTTGAGTACGTCTTTTGGGAATCTATCTGAACAAGGTCTGAGTACGTCTTCTCGAGAATCTATCCCTCTGAAAAAAAATCTGAATACGTCTTCAGGAATTTATCCCTCTTGACAGGGTCTGAGTACATCTTCGGGAATCTATCCCTCTTGATAGAGTCTGAGTACGTCTTCAGGAATCTATCCCTCTTGATAGAGTCTGAGTACGTCTTCGGGAATCTATCCCACTTGACAGGATCTGAGTACGTCTTCGAGAATCTATCCCTCTTGACAAGATCTGAGTATGCCTTCAGGAATCTATCCCTCTTGACAGGTCTGAGTACGCCTTCGAAAATCTATCCCTTTGGACGGGTCTGAGTACGCCTTCAGAAATCTATCCCTCTAGACAAGTCTGAGTAATTCAAAAGATTCAATTCATTAGCATGTGCTTTCATGATCAAAGTGTGGAACCGTATTTGGGAATCTTCCCAAACTGCCTACGTATCTTAGGGTACTATCCTAAGAATCAGGATCCACGTAGTTCGAAATACAGATTCAATTTATTAATGTATTTTTCATGATCAGGGTGTGGAATTGTATTTGAGAATCTTTTGAAACTATCTACGTATCCTAGGGTGCTGCCCTAAGAATTAGGATCCGCGTAGTTCGAAAATACGGATTCAATTTATTGATGTGTTTTTGATGATCAAAATGTGGAACCGTATTTGAGAATCTTTCCAAACTACCTACGTATCCTAAGGTGCTGCCCTAACAATCAGGATCCGCGTAGTTCAAACTACGAATTCAATTATTGATGTATTCATTCAAGATCAAGGTGTAGAACCTAAATGCTCTATGGTTTGGTTCACATCACCACTATCTAGTTCTCTGTACCCTAGGGGAAATGAGCTGAGGGATAGGGATCGTCTTAAAGCTACTCTTGACCTAAAACCCTAATTTGGCATGTGTTGGGCTAGGCTTCATAGCTCTTGATTAAAATTTATCATTTTCATTCTTATATTTTCTGTGAATATGGGTGCCTACTTGCACGTCCCCACACATAATAAATCTTCTAGGTGTACATACATGGCAGTTCGACTAGGGTGTTACAGAAATTAAGTTGTTGTCAATAATAAATATCATTCAAATATGGCAACAAACAGTATACTTTATCTCAAGTATAACAACAAAGCATGTGAATCAATATAACAGCAAAACATGTAAGAGAATTGATTAAGTATCGATCATCAACAATGTGACCAAGATCATATTTGATCAATGGTTCAGATTCATTTAAAACATTCACAAGGTCAATTCAACCATTCAAATTCAATTAAATTACTCAAAAAGGTAATTCAATTGTTCAAATCACTCACAATAAATATCCAACGGCTCATATCACTCCAAATGATAATCTATCCATTCAAATTCCTCTAAATCATTCATAATCAAGATCCAATGGTTCATATTCATTTACATCAATCATCAAGACAATCCACTGATCCAGATTCATTTATATCACTCATGATGTCAATCCAAAAGTTCAGAATCCAATAAGATGCTCATGATCAAGATCTAATGGTCTATATTTCATATCACTCATGATCAATGGCTAGATTCATTTCATTATAAGATCCAAATCAAAATTAATCATCAAATGACTCACAATTAATATTCTCTCATGATCCAAATAAAAATCAATCTTCAAATGGCTCAAAATTAATCATATTAGAAACTCTAGAACAATTGCTAGATTTTAGTCACATCAAATTCTAAGATCAATGGTCAAGATTTAATCATATAAAAATTCAACATCACATGGCCATATTTTAATTCATGATTGAATGGGACCGAAGGTGAACTAGAGAGATGCTGATCAGGGGGCAGCCAATATGAGAGGATGCTAATCAAATGCAATAGGGAATGCAGAACAATGGTGGGGATTTAATCAAAGCTTGTGCAGGTCATGGAGGTATTCGGTGAGTCGGTGATGTTGTGCTATGGATTGATGAGCATTCAGGTGGGTGGGGTAGTGTGTGGTTTATTCTCGGGTCAAATCAACCAGGTGTATTGGTGTGATAGTGAGTGGAAGTGATGTGCAGCCAGGTAAGTGGGATAGTGAATATGGGGATGGTTTGGGTCGGTTACAGCAAAGGAGGTTTGCAGGTAATGGGGTTGATGGGCTTGGGTGAAACCAAGTGAAGAGATTATTTGCCAGTATGAAGGAGGGCGGCGACTTACCTCTGCTTTCTGTCCTCTTCTCCTCTCGATCCCCCTTCTCTCTTACTTTGCTCCCGATCTGCTATTCTCTCCGTCTCAACTCTCTCAATCTCCCACTTCTCTTCCATGTTCTCTCTTTTCTCTTCCCTCCTCACGTTCTCCCACTTTTCTTCCTTTCTTCTGATTTCCTTTTTTTTTCTTTTGTTTTGAGTCCCCCCTCTTCTTCTCTTCATCAGATTTCCTTCTCCCTCCTCTTTCCTATTCTCTCCACTTCTTTCCAAATTCTCTTCTCTCTTCATATATTTTTTCTTTCCATATTCTTTTTTTTTCTTATTCGCATGGCTGAGTATCTTCTTTTTCCTTCTTCCCTTTTTATTTTTTTATTCCTTATTTCATTCCCCCAAATCGGATCCTTCCCCTCTCTCTTCGGTTTATCTCTCTTTGATTCTGAAATCTCCAGTCCGATTCTCCTCTCGATCTCCTTCTCTAGAATCCCATGGCCAACTTCCCTTACCTCTTTCCATATTATTCTTTTCGTATCTTTTCAAAAGAACTCCCACCGACTCTCTCTTTTCCCAATATTGCCTTCTTCAAGCCTCTTTTTTATGATTTCTTTCCTTCCTGTATTCGGTTGCCCACGGCCAGCATGACACATACTAAAATATCTATATATAATATATGTATAATATACTTAATATATGTTGTGCAATATATGAAATATATCACATAATATAATAAATACAACCAATCAGATAATAGTATATAATATGCATGCACAGGTGCCTAATTGATTTGGTCTGAACCAACTTGAGCTAGGCCGGGCTGGACTAACTTGGGTTGACTAGGCCAAACTAGTTTGGTTTGAGTTGAGTTGACTGAGTTTTCTCTCCCTATCATTTCATGAGCCATTTCGGCTGTAATTCTGCATGGAATCTTTCGACGACCTCTGTCCCAAATTTTTCACATCCAATTTGTAGAACACCAAACATGGAACATATTGAGACTTGAATCACCTCATTTGGATGTAAAATGATCAACTTATGAATTTCTGAGTTTTAAATAGTCCAATTTATGATAATCTAGCTAGCGACTCCACATGGGATGCCTCGGAGACCTCTGCTTCAAATTCTCCACGTCCACTTTGTAGAGCACTAAAAATAAAGAATAATGGCACTGAAATCACCTTCTTTGGAGGTCAGATAGTAAAATTATGAGGAAATGAAGTTTAAATAATTAGAGTTACGATAATTTACATACAAGCCCTTCAATAATTATTATTATTTTCAAAAAATACCCTTATTCCTATTTTCGGACTAAAATCACCATATCTTCTTCATTTCATATCAGAATTGAGCGATTTTGGTCTCATTTCAAAGATATTTTCAAGACCTCTATTCATCCATATAGATTGCAACCCATAACCTTGCTGTGAGGCTCATAGAAAATTGTGTCAAATAGTAGCTAAAAAATCCAAACCTTGCATTGGGATCCACTAACTTGCCATATGGTTTCACTTAAGCTTCTGGACACTGGGGATCATCTCAGTTATTCTCAAAACATTATAGAGAGCATCTCGGGGCTAATCGACTATCATTTTGTAGAGAATTTCACTTGTCTCCCCTGTACTTTTCAAACTTTCTCTCATCTCTCCCACTTTGTTGTCTACACTTCGATAAGATTTTGTTCAGTTAGGGATGGCAAAAATGTGGTCCTTACAAGGGTATCAGGGGGAGGACGCGGTACCGTGGTCTTCGGCCTGACCGCCAAACTCTAGCTCTATCTCTATGGGCATATTGAGGGATGTTGGGATAAGGTCTTGGATACAATTTTGATGACATCTAGGATTGATTAGTCACGAATCCAGTTTACAAAACCTCATTAGTAGGGGCATACATACTGGTATGGGTAGGGTATTAAGGGGATTCTAGTGGTGTGTGGTCCAGAAACTCTAGCTCTATCTTTATTTCGTAGTGAGTGATGTGGGGCGATAGTAGTATGTGATCCACTAAGTGTGTTCACACTCTTGTGTATAGAGGTGTAGTTGCAAACTATCCTTACCAAAGCACATTTACAAACTCATACCAGACCAAAGATATGAATATGACTACATGCATATGCGCATTGTTTTGTTTCTCATTGAGCCATGATATGTGTTCATCCTTCTTCGTCGTATATCTTGAGTTAATGATGTAGGTACCATGGTAGAGGACTACATGAATGGGCCGTTGTACTGATACGTGGTGACTATGGACGTGCAAGCTGTGGAGGATGCACATGATCCATCATACAAGTGCTACCAATGTGTTTTCGAGTAGTTAAATTATATTTTGAGAGTTGGACCTTGTAATAGATTATTTTACTTTATATCTTGAGTTACTTGGAGATAACTAATTTTAAATAAGAATTTTCTTTAAATAATTATTTATTATGATAGACCTCAGTTTAGTAATAATAGAGAGTTCCGCTACTTATTTATTATCTCTAATAATTATGGTGGAATGTGTTTGGTTTGATATTATTGGCACAGTCTCTATGAGATCTTGGTTTGAACTGTTGGTTCATATGATGGTTCATCACATTACTGGTTAGTCTAGAATTAGGGTGTGACAACTTGGTATCAGAGCTCTAAGGCTCTGCCCATCAAACCTAAATACTTTCACAAGAGTCATGAACTGAGTTAGGATAAATTAAAAGTTGTAATATAAACACACCATAAGCACCTTGTTGTTTGAGACATAAATTAAGAAAGAGAATAATACACATAATGTAAATGAGAAACAATATGTATATATATATATATATATATATATATATATATATATATATATATATATATATATATATATATATATATATATATATATATATATATATATATATATATATATATATGCCCAATATAAAAGTGAGAAAGTGTATATCCTAAATCATAGTATGGTCCATAATCTAGACAGTTACTCTGTAATACAAACAAGAAGGAAAGAAAATGAACTATCATGGAGCTAGAAGAGTAGGAGGAGAAGGTGCCTCTTGGTCTCGATCATAATCCTCTACGTATACCTTCGTGAGCCAGGCTACCTGTGTTTGGGTCGCTCGGAGACTGTCAACAAGATCTGCTACCCACTGTCTGTAATACGCTGAGCGTCTCGAATCTCATGAAGTAGCACCAACATATAATCAGGTGGTGGGCACGTGGGACCAACCGACAAGGTAGTCTGAGAAGGGTCAGACTCAATGGTATACTATGGTGAAGGAGGAGGGATGTCATCTACATCTACGTACATGCTATCATCGTCCTCATCACCCTCTGCTGCTGCCACTCGAGTGAGAGGACGCCTCATAGCATTCCTTTCTTCGTCACTAACATGTACTCTCTGCATCCCCATCCTACAAATAGCCTCCCAGTCGAGGTCTACTGAACATAGTAGCCTCCAAAATCCTCTCATCCTCGAGGTTCACCTACAGGCGAGCGAGCAAGGTGGTGATCAAGTGCCTATAAGGCAAGTTGCCTTCAGACCGGGTGTCGTGGTTTTGTGCATAGTTTGATTAATGATGTATGATAGGTAGACAGGCTGTCTGGTGCAGATGTAGTATAGAAGATACTGGATCAATTGTGAAACCATCTCATAATGACCACTCTGTGGGACAAAATTATGCAGGATAACCTTGTAGTATACCCATGGATTTAGGCAGAGATTTATCACCTTCATCTCCCAATAGTCATCCCAAAGTATCTAACTACTCACCTATGCGTGCACCCGCTCTGACAAAAACTTATGCTCTTTTGGAGCACAACAAACCAACTAATCGACAATTAAAATTCCCAAAATATCTGCCAACTGTTGGGAGTTGAAAGAGATATGAACCCCTTTCACCCAACAAGTAAGGAGCTCCCTCCCACTGTCTACATCCTTGGGATCACCTTCTAGTTGGAGATTGCAATAAAAGTGCTTAACTAACTTTGGGCAAGTGCAACCCTCATACTGGGTCACCGGAAGCCAACCCATATCATTAAAGGCCCTCTCTACATCGAACAGGGCTAGGCTTGACAGGTTGACAAACCAACCCACTTCAACCATCTTTCATCGGTAGCAAGGGTATTGTGCCTCAGCTTCTGCAGATCGAAACCAAGATGCATCATATGGTCTGGGCATCTTGGTTCGGGCCATATTAGTTGCAAGAAAGTGAAACAAGGAAAACAAGTCAGAAAAGTTAGAAATTTGGGCAACACAACAACGTAAAATGGACAAAAGCCTTACTTTTCACCCAAACACCTAGGCAGAAAGACTTACATGGGTCACAAACCATCCTACAAAGACTAACTAGTAGGGAATTGCAACCAATTAAAAGAAATTTGAGAAATTTCAAAATTGAGGAAAAATTCCCAATTTCTAGGACAAGAATCCAATTTTTAAGTTTTTGGCCAAATCCACCGATGAAACCCAAATTTTCTTGAGGACTTTAGCCCGTTGGGTGCCCAACATCAAAACCCAATAATAAAATTTAAATTTTTACTATGGAATGAATTTTAATTGGAAGAATATAGTAAAAGACGATGTAAACCCAGGATAAATTGATAAAAGGAAAAATGGGAATGAAGAACGTACCATGGAGATGAAGAATGCAGTTGTCCACCAAGAAAAACTCACCCAAGTTGAGCGGTCGACATTGTTGAAACTCACCAATGGCGGGTTGAGTTGGAGCCCAGAAGAAGACAAAAGAAATGAGGAAAAAAGGGCTCAAAACAAGTTTTAAAAATCAAATTTTGATTTGTGCGGTGACCAAATTCGACCAGAGCCTCGAGAAGTTTCCCAGAGTTGTGTGGTCACTTCTGTGGTTGCATGTTGCACGGTCAGTCAATGTCAACCACACGAATCTTGTTTACCTGTTTATGCTCTGTTTGGACTCTGTGCTTGGAATTTTTTTTTTTCTTCTCTTATGTGAGACTAACATGACATTACTATATACTATATTTGTCTCACATGTTCTTGACCTTTCAGACACCATCATAGCCGAAAGTCTGAAATGGCTGGGCATAGATCAGGCCGAAGAGGATGTAACACAAGCCCACCTCCACTACCACCTGCGGAGGTAAATGCCAATGAAAACCTGAAAGAATAAGCTGAAAATACTAAGAACTAAAATATTACGCCATAAGGACTCAACAATCAGGCCAACCCAACCAACTTGCTAGCACCAGCAACTAATTTGGCCATGGTTGTGATGAATTGGGCACGAAAAGTGTAGGAGTTACATCAGATGTAGGCGAATATGCAAGCTGTCATGGGAATTGCTCCCCCAGCTATGAATACAACACCAGCACCTATGGGTCAAGCCAGTAGGATACCAAGGGGTAGCATTACTGTGCCCTAAGCCTCTATTATTAATAATGCGACACTTTAAGTACAGTAAACCCCAGTGGTGCATGCCCTAGTATAGAATCTAGGAGCACAGCAAGGTAATTACCAGTACTAGCCACCCATGTATGGAGCTTATGTACAGAATTAGCTGGACCACTCCAAGTTGATAGAGTGGTTTCCAAAGATGAAACCAAGGGAATTCATGGGCAAGCCCTCTGTGAGGACAAAAAATGATTTGGGAGTCGCTACCTAGATTAAGGTCTAGGACTTATAAAAATGTAGTCTCATCTTAAGAAAAAAAAACTTTTATTGACTCATTGGACCCAATATATTGGCTATGGTCTATCAGAGAACGGGTAAGCGTTCAAGGTACAGTTTGGGATGGTGTTAGGTACCCAAAGCTGCCCGATCCAAAAATTGGCCTCCTATGTGATTATAATTTCCTTAGATTCTTTTGTTTTGACTATTCATGGTCAACGAATGATAACTACGGCTCGTGGGGGATCCTATGCCAAGTTTCTAAATTCTTCTAACCTAGGGTTTAGCTAAACATGTTCTCAAAATAAATAAACAAGCAAAGTAATATACAGTGAATCGAACTGAAGATGGTTCGGTGATGGACTGAATCTGAGACATCCTAGATCTCAAATTGTCTACGTATTCTAATCCTGAAAATCAAGTCCATAACGTAGTTCGAACGGAATGTGATTAATGTTTATGGATGTGGTTTATGCTTAAGCTTTCCTAGATTCAATTGTTCAAATTGAAGTTTATGCTTGATGATGATTAAGATTGAATCTAGAGATAACCTAATGTGGATTGAAGTGAATATAGATATGGATATGGATATGGATGTGGATATGGAGGACCTAAGAAAACTAAGATGTGGTACCATACTTGGAGAGGTCCTCCAAGTTGCCTACGTATTTCAGAGGTCCTGAAAATCAGGTACAACGTAGTTTGTTGTGATGTTTTGATACTCTCGGAGAGCAAGGATGTATCTTTCTCTACTCTCAAGGAGCAATCTGTCTCTTTCTCTACTCTCAGAGAGCAATCTGTCTCTCTCTACTCTTGGGGAGCTGTCGCTTTCTCTACTCTCGGGGAGCAATTCATTTTTCTCTCTACTCTCGAGGAGCAATCTATCTCTCTCTACTCTGGGAGAGCAATTCATCATTCTCTCTACTCTCAGGGAGTAATCTGTCTCTCTCTCTACTCTCAGGGAGCAAAGTGTTTCTTTCTACTCTCGGGAAGCAAGGTGTCTCTACTCTCGGGGAGCAAGGTGTCTCTACTCTCGGGGAGCAAGGGTATATGAGTCCGTGTTTGGGAATCTCTTCAAATTGACTACGTATCTTAGGGTGCTGCCCTAAGAATCAGGATCCACGTAGTTCGAAAAGCGGATTCAATCATTCATGTGTATATTCTTTCAAGATCATGGTGTGGAACCGTGTTTGAAAATCTGACCAAACTGCCTAAGTATTTTAGGGCGCTGCCCTAAGAATCAGGATCCACGTAGTTCGAAAGAGGATTCAATTCATTCATATTCTTCTTTCAAGATCAGGGTGTGGAACCATGTTTGGAAATCTCACCAAACTGCCTACGTATCTTAGGGTGCTGCCCTATGAATCAGGATCCGCGTAGTTCGAAAGTGGATTCAATTCATTCATATTCTTCTTTCAAGATCAGGGTGTGGAACTATAAATGCTCTATGGTTCGATTCACATCACACCTATCTAATTCTCTGTATCCTAAAGGAGATGAGCTGAAAGGGTAGGGATCGTCTTAAGCTACCCTTGACCTAAAACCCTAATTTGGCATGTGTTGGGCTAGGCTTTCTGATTCATGATTAAAATTTATCATTTTTATTATTACCCTTCCCATGAATGTGGGTGCCTACATGCACGTCCCCACACCTAATATGTTTTTTAGGTGTACAGATATGGAAGTTCGACTAGGGTATTACATAAATTAAGTTATTGTCAATAATAAATATCATTCAAATATGGCAGGTAACAACAATATCATCTCAAGTATAGCAATAAAGCATGTCATCTCAAATATAGCAACAAACATGTGAGTACATTGATCAAGCATCGATCATCAACAATGTGACCATGATCATATTTAATCGACTACTCAAATTTGATGTAATCGATCATCATCAATATGATCAAGATCATATTTGATCGATGGTTCAGATTCAATTAAAACATTCATGAAGTCAATCCAATGGTTCCAATCACTCCAAATGATAATCTATCCATTCAAAATCCTCTAAATCATTCATATGATGAAAATCTAATGGTTGAAATTCTCTCAAAATCGTAATCTAACTGTTTAGATTCATTTACATCAATCATCAAGACAATCTGATGGTCCAGATTCATTTATATTACTCATGATGTCAATCCAATGGTTCGGATTCAAATGAGATGTTCATGATCAAGATCGAATGGTCTCAAATTCTTCTAAGGCACAATATGATGGAAATCTAAGGGTTTAAATCATGCCTACAAGGTTAGACTATGAAAACTGGTCAGACTGATTTTCAGATTCGAACCAGTCATGGGAAAATAATCATAGGATATTCTTCAATCGTGCAAAAAATCTGTTAACTTGGTTTTCTTCCAAACTCATGTGGCTACATTTTCCTTCAACAAAGTGATGTCTAAAAAAATCTCTACAGAACACCTATGCATGGATTTTCATGATTTTTACTGCAATCAATAGATTCTATAGACCTTTGCCAAAACATGCATATGAGCTTCAAACATATTCAAATTAAGCTCAAAATACATCCCCTAAAAGAGGACTCAGAGACCTAGATTTTGTCTCAAGAAGGGAAATCCTAACAGGGAACCAAAATGGGTCGAATATGCACCACAAGTGCATGCATGTGCACTGGTCAAGTCTGTTCCAGATTCTGACCAGCTGCACTATAAATTCTATATAAAATCAACCACTCATTGAAAATAGAATTCAGGCATATGGTCATGTAGCTAACTGATATATCTAACACTTCCTTAAAAAATATCATGCAAACAGAAAGATCCTCAAGGTTCAAACATCACACCTCAGTCATGTAATTCAGTGTATTCTAACTGACCTTAAAACAGACCATGGTGCACTTTAAAAATCATATGAAATCCATAAAAAATCAGAAAAATCCGAATCTAGTGTCAAAATTTTATGACTTCATATCTATCACTTTCTCTGAAGGAAGGATTATCAAATTATGGCCGTAAAGTCTATTTTTAGAGTTTTTTCGATGAAGGTTTGTACTGTACCCGAGAAGGATAGTAGCATCATTGGGGCTTTTTTATCTCGACTTTCTCAACTCCAAACAAGTCAAAATTTGTAGAGAAATTTTCTAACCTATGTATGAGTGTCTAATAAAATTTTGGGCTTGAAATTAATCAAAAATCTATATGAGATACATGTCCCAAAATTGGATTCCATATCTGGAATTTCCAAATCTAAAAATCCACCTTGTGAAAATATTAAAATACTCAAAAATCATCATATGACATTCAATTTTTCTCCATTGAGTACTTTAAACATATTCTAATGTATAAAAAAAATATCAAACATGGGCATTACAGCATCCACATGCACGTAATATAACATCTCTGATCATGATTTATCAAAAATAGGCATATTCGAGCAATTTTTGACATGTTAGCATCATGGAATCATATCAAAACCAAAGTTTTAGTTACAACAATGGGTGAGGGGCCATGAATTGCAGGTATGTACTATAAAATAACAATAGAAAATGGACCTCTTTGCAAAGAGTTTCCTCTCTCTTATTTCTCCTTCTTCCTTCTCTTCTTCTCTCTGCCTTCTTCTTCCTCTTCCTCTTATCTCTCAATTTCGTCTTCTCCTTCCCTCTTCTCTTCTTCTCCTATTAGCTCTCTCCTTCTCTTCCAGCCCTTTTTAGATTTTCTTCTTCTTTTTTTTCCTTCTTTTTCTCTCCTATTAAACTCAATCTTCCACTCTCTCTTTCCTTTTACTCATTTTTTTTTCTTTTTTTTTTCTTCTCCATTAGAGTCCACTCAAGTTCTCCCCTCTTTCTTTTTTTTTTTCATTTTTTCTTTTTTTATTTCTTTCCTTCTCCACTGACATTCCCCCCTTTTCTATTTTTTTTTGTTTCTTTCCTTATTTTCTTTTCTTATTCCTCTCTCTTGAGAAACCGCCCTCTTTCTCCTTCCTTTTTTTTTTTTCCATTTTTTTTCTTTTAAAGTCCCACGGCTCTCTCTTTTCTATTCTTTCCTTTTCTTTTTTTTTTTTTATTTCTTTCCTTCTTTTTTTTCTTCCTCTCTTGAGAAACCGCCCTCTTTCTCCTTCTTCTTTTTTTTTTCTTTCCATTTTTTTTCCTTTAGAGTCCCACGGCTCTCTCTTCTTTTCTTGATTGTTTTTCTTTTTTTCTAAAACCTGGTTGAATCTTATTATCTCTTCTCACGGCCTCTCTCGACCCCCCATATACGGATACATATAATATAGATAACCCACTATATATATGTACACCTCATGATATGTTACATGTAATGCATAATATTATACCATATATGATATATAGTATAGCATAATATATATAATATACATTATAATATATAATATAATGCATCTGATGTAAAATGCACGTGAGTCGAACTAGTTCGGTCTGGACTAATCTGAGTTGACTAGATTCAGACCAACATGAGTTGACTGAGTTAAACTGATATAGTTTGAGCTAGGTTGGGCCGAGATTGGTTTTCCTCTCTCTATCATTTCATAGACCATTTCCGCCGTCATTCCGTATGGAATTTTTCGACAGCCTCTACCCCAAATTTTCTAAGTTCACTTTGTAGAATACTAAAAATGAGAAATATTAAAGTTTAAATTACCTCATTTAGACGTAAAAATAGCCAACTTATTAATTTCTGAAGTTTAAATAGGTCAATTCATGATAATTCGACTAGCAACTCTGCATGGGATGCCTCGAAAATCTCTGCTCCAAATTCTTCACATCCACTTTGTAGAGCACTAAAAATGAGAAATACTGGAGGTTGAATAACCTCATTTAGGCGTCAAATAATAAAAATTATGAGGAATTGAAGTTTAAGAGGGCATATCGGCTTGCAGCTTTGCATGAGATCCCTCAGAGACGTCTGTCTAAAATCCTTCATGTCCACTTTATAGAGCACTAAAAGTGGAACATATTGAGACTTGAACACCTGATTTGGACGTTGGATAATAAAATTATGAGGAATTAAAGTTTAAGCGGGAAAATAAGCTTGCAGCTTTGCATGGGATCCCTCGGAGACCTCTGTCCTAGATTTTCCACGTCCACTTTGCAGAGCACCAAAAATGAGGAATAATGGCACTGGAATTATCTCATTTAGACGTCGGATGAGAAAGATATGAGAAGATGAAGTTTAAATAATTAAACTTATGATAATTTGCATGCAAGCCCTTGGATATTATTAATCTTCAGAAAATACCCTTATTCTTATTCCTAGACACAAATCGTCATATCTTCTTCATTTGATATCAGAATTGAACGATTCTGGTCTCATTTTGAAGGTATTTCCAAGACTTACGCATCCATGCAGGTTGCAGCTCATGACGTAGCCGTAGGGCCCACCGAAAACCATTTTGAAGTAGTAGTAAAAATCCAAATCTTGCATTCACCAACTTGCCATATGTATTCACTTAGGCTCCTAAACACTAGGGACCATCTCAGTTATTCTCAAAACACTATAGGGAGCATGCCGAGACTGATCGACTATCATTTTTGAGAGAGTTTCACTTGCCTCCCCTGTACTTTTCCAAACTTTCTCTCTTCTCTCCCACTTTGCTATCTAGTCTCTAGTAAGACTTTGCTCAGCTAGGGATGGCAAAAATGGGGTGTTTACACCCTCAGACCCATTATGGCCAGCCCACTGGATTGACGAGATGGAGATAAACTTTCTAATGATGACTATTTCATATTTCATAATAAGAAAATGTATTATGTGCAACATTTATGTTGAAGGGTGATGCCCACCATTGGTAGAAGTCCACACGTGGTTATTTGTTAACTAAGTTCCATCAATTGACTTGGGATATATTTAAGGAAGTATTTTTCGAGAAGTATTTTCCTAAGAGTTTCAAAAATACGATGGAAAAGGAATTTCTAAGCCTCTATCCAGGACAAATGTCTGTAGACACTTACCAGCAGCGTTATGAGGAGCTATTCTTCTTTGCTCCTACTAGTATGCAAGAGGAGGATACAAAGACCCAACGGTTCATCATGGGACTAAGGGTAGTATTCGAGAGCATGTGCTAGGATTGAAAAAGAGGATCTACAACAAAGTTGTGCAAATTGCTCGAGTACTGGAGTCGAGCCAGAAGGAAAGCTATTTTGCTTAGACTCGGGGTTTAAAAAGGCCTGACGAAAACTCATACAATGAAGGGAATTCTAAGACCTTTAGAACTTTTCGACCTCAGAATAATAATAGTGTAGCTAAGCCTACTCAAGCTATCCTACCTCAACCGGGGCAGTTATCTACTAACATCAAGTGCTACAACTGCGATCAGACGGGACATTGTGTAAGGAGCTACCCTAAGCCTAAGAAACAATTACAGCAAGAGAAGGTTTATGCCGTGACTTCTGAAGATGCTGCTACATCACCTAATGTGGTCACAGGTATGATCTGACCTTATTCTTTTACAATACCTTGTATGAGCATGGAAACTAAACCTAGGTAAAAATTATAGGTATTGTACGTGTTCCCGCCAGAGTCCTCTTCTACTCTGGGGCCACTCATTCTTTTGTGTCTGTTTCTTTCGAAAAGAAGTTGAATGTGCCTCTCAGACCTTTAGATCTCAAACTGTTAGTCAGATCACCTTTAGGATTAGAGGTTATGTTAGATGAATGTTATGGACCATGCCCAATCATTATAAACAGATGGAGCTTGGATGCAAACCTGGTACAGCTCGAGATGGCAGACTTTAACGACATCTTAAGAATGGATTGGTTATCTCAGCATTTCGTGAGTCTGCTTTGTGTCGAGAAGAAGATATCATTCAAGGGCAAGGATGGTGCAAACTTTGATTTTTTTGGAACCAAACTTCCTCGTAAGCGGAAGCTTATTCTCTCTGTACTTAAGGCGAAGAGATGTCTCGAGAAGGGTGGAGTAGAATATCTAGTATTTGTAGTGAACACTACCAAGGAAGCACCTCAGATGGAAGATATAGAAGTTGTGCAAAAATTTCCACATGTGTCCAAGGCACCAGATCGAGCAACGAAGTTCATCATAGACTTATTGCCAAGGTCGACACTAGTGTCCAAGGCACCCTATCGGATGGCATCTACTGAACTAAAGGAACTGAAGACTCAACTGCAGAAGTTATTGGACAAAGGATTTATCTGACCTAGTACATCACCTTAGGGAGTGCCAGTGTTATTCGTCAAGAAGAAGGACAGTAGTGTTCAACTGTGTATAGACTATTGAAAATTGAATAAGCTCACAATCAAGAATGATATCCACTACCGCAGATTAATGATTTATTTGATCAGTTACAAGGAGCGAAGGTGTTTTATGAGATCGATCTTCGATCAGGGTATCATCAATTGAAGATCAAGGACGGTGACATTCCAAAGACAGCTTTTCGAACCAGGTATGGACATTATGAGTTCCTGGTTATATCTTTCGGATTGACCAATGCACCAACGTCATTTATGAAACTTATGAACAGAGTGTTCCGTGACATGTTGGACACTTTGGTCATAATATTCATAGATGACATATTGATTTATTCCAAGGATGAAGTGACTCATGCGATAGATCTTAGAGCAGCCCTACAACGACTAAGAAAGGAGAAGCTTTATGCCATGTTCAAGAAGTGTGAGTTTTTGTTCAAAGAAGTAGGCTTCTTGGGTCATGATGTATCAACAGAAGGAATCAAGGGTAGACCCTAGCAAGATAGAAGTGATCGTAGGGTGGGAAGCGCTTAAGAATGTTACAGAAATTAGAAGTTTCTTGGGTCTAGCTGGGTACTATCAACTGTTCGTAGAAGATTATTCCAGAATCACCGTACCTCTTACCAAGCTGACCAGAAAAGGAGAAAAGTTTAATTGGACCGACAAGTGTGAAAAGTGTTTCTAAACGCTGAAGGCAAGATTAATATCAACTCCCATCTTAACCATTCCAACACCAAGAGGACCATTTACCCTGTACACCAATGCTTCCAAATTAGGTTTGGGATGTGTGTTGATGCAAGGAGAACAAGTGATTGCGTATGCTTCTAGACAACTAAAGGAGCATGAGAAGAATTATCCGACTCATGATTTGAAGCTAGCGACAATGATTCATGCAATTAAGACATAGAGACATTACTTATACGGTTAGAAATTTCATATTAAATTAGATCACAAGAGCCTTACCTATCTCTTCACCCAAAAAGAACTGAACATGAAATAGAGAATGTGGTTGGAACTTCTAAAGGATTATGACTGCGATATCCAATATCATCCGGGTAAGCTAATGTCGTAGTTGACGCTTTGAGCAGGAAAAGTATATTGAAGACAGTTGAAGGACCAAGTACTAATGCTGCCTTATGCTACGCAACAACAATATCGGATTGGAAAAAAGAATAGCATCTTATAGAAACATGTGATGATCCTGTAGAGGAAGGACTGATCCATAAGTTCTCGCTTATGGTCGCAGCTTTGAAGATCTTTCTAGATTTGTTAGATGATGTAAAAGCAGCAAGGACCCTTATCTCAGGACAGTACAAGAAGATCTGGAGAAGCGTAAGCTGAACCCTGACTTTACATTGGATTTAAATAAGACTCTGAGATACAAAGGACGGTTGTGTACACCTGAAAGTAAAGATTCAGACCTTTGACAAAGAATTATGATAGAATCTCATTTCACACCATACTCAGTACATCCCATAAGTACTAAAATGTATCAAGATCGGAAGAGATCATATTGGTGGAAAAGAATGAAAGTGGACTTAGCAAAGTACATGTCTCAATGTTTAAACTGTCTGCAAGTGAAGACAAAAAGACAAAGACCAGCAGACTTGTTACAACCACTACCTGAACCAGTCTAGAAATGGGATTGCATCACCATGGACTTCGTCATTAGGTTACCATTGATCCCCAGATCAATTGATACAGTTTGGGTGATTGTCGATCGTCTTACAAAGACAGCTCGTTTCATTTCTATACGACCTCAGTATACCTTGGAGCGGCTAGCTAAACTGTATATGGATAATATTGTCCAATTACATGGTGTACCTGAAAGTATAGTATCTGACAGAGACCCACACTTCTCTTTAAAGTTTTGGAAAGGATTACAGAAGGCTATGGATGCAATATTGAAGTTCAGTATGCCATTTCACCCTCAGATCGATGGACAATCAGAGCACACCATTCAGATTCTAGAAGACCTGCTCTGAGCTTATGTGATAAACTTCAAGGGAGCATGGGACGAGAAGTTGCTATTGATCAAGTTCGCTTACAACAGCAGTTATCAAGCTAATATATAGATGTCACCTCATAAAGCATTGTATGGTAGAAAGTGCCGAACTCCTTTACTCTAGAATAAAGTTAGAGAACAAAGAATCATCGGACCTGATTTGTTGAGGAAACCAGTAAAGTAGTGGACATAATCAAGAGAAGAGTTAAGACGGCTCAAAATTGTCAGAAATAGTATGTAGATAACCGACACCAAGAACTTGAATTCGCTATATGTGACAAAGTATTTCTAAAGATATTCCCTATGCGCGGTTTGAAGCGGTTGGGTAAGAAAGAAAAGTTGTGTACCAAATACATTGGACCTTATGAGATTATAGCTAAACGTAGAATGGTAGCATATTAGCTAGCACTACCACCATCTATGTCTGGTGTGCATGATGTATTTCATGTCTCGTTATTAAAGAAGTATATCAAAGATCCAATGCACATTTTAATAGTCCATCGGATTTGACTGAAGATTTGACATTCAAAGTGGTACCGTTTGAAGTCATCAGCCGGAAGGTTCAATGCCTTCGCAATCGTGACATCTATTATGTTAAAGTTACTTAGAAAAACCAAGATGTGGAAGAAATAACATGGGAAGAAGAGAACGCTATGCGGAAACAACATCCTTACCTATTTGACTCAGAAGGTATATACGAATTTCGAGGACAAAATTTATTTAAGAAGGGAGAGTTGTATGACCCGCACTTCACAAACCCGATTTAATCATGTCGTGTCAGGTCTTCCCATCATAGCCCGCTCAAGTAGACCAACCTTATGAAGAAACCACAAGGTTAGGAAAGTGAAACCACTAAAAAACCATGAATCTTGTTGTGTGGTCGACTACCTAGCCTTGTATGGTCGACCACTCAAATTTCATTATGAGACCAGTCAATTTTTAGTTGTGTGGTAAACACCTCTTGAATTATGTGGTCGACGGATTTTGCAACCGCACAATCGATCGCACAATCCCAGTTATGACTCCATGATTTGAAAACTTTTCAAATTGAAGGAGACCTCTTTCCTAATTGAAGAGGGACTCTATATGGAGAATTTCTCTCTATATAGAGGACGTCCCTTAACCCTCTCTCACTCTTTTAGGTCAATCTCAAACCCTAAACCTAAAAGAGAAAGAGAAAGGAAGAGAAGGAGAAGGAAACTTGGAGAGAAAGGCTGGGAGAAGGGCTTTGCAGAGAAAATTTTCTAACTATCTACATCAAGCTTAGGGGAAGGAACTTATCTCTATAGAAGTAGATCATAGAATATAGTTTCCTAGTGTTTAGTTAAGATGTTGAACCAATGTAGGATTTTGACCATGAGATTCTCTAACTAAATCTCAAGGAACAATCATGAAAGATAGATTAGGGTTAATAGTTATGAAAAACTATGATTTAAAGGCCATAGAATGACCATAGGATGAATCCTACTGATAAGCCGAGGAATGGACTCAAGAAAAATTAGGATTGAAAGTCTGAATTTGATCAAACATTGTGTGGTCGCATCAGTGGTCGCTGATGCATGACTACAAAGTCGATCGTACAATGAGTAGTTGATGTATATGTGTGACCACAGGGTCGACCACTCAACCAAAAGAGACTCTGTTTGTTTTTCAATTACCGTTGCTTGCAATAACCAACCCCTAACTTAAATTTATAAATTCCTTAGGTTCCCAAGTAGTTTAAAGTAGTTTTCATAGCTTGGAAGAAGATCAAACATCGTCTACAGGTGAGGGAACAAGACCTAAACTAAAAGGCTAATAACAAACTACCCTTTTCTATTATTCTGATATCGAATATGATGCCATGCCTTTTATGATTGTTTGTACATCTCACATGTCATCCAATACTTGTTATATATCTGCTCATACATATTTATTTCTGTTTACTTATGACATGATGATGATGATGTTCGGAATAGGCATATATTTGTGATTGTGGTTAGTGTGTTGGATGAGAGTGGAGCATCAAGGGGAGGACATGGTACTGTGGTCTTGATCCTATCCGCCAGACTCTAGTTTTATCTCTACTCTATCCTACACGCTGACATAGTAGTATCGCTGTTACCTTAGCAGAATTAATATGCCGTAGGGTATCAGGTGGAGGATGTGGTACCGTGGTCTTTGGCCTGACCGCCAGACTCTAATTCTATCTCTATGGACATATTAAGGAATGCCGAGTTAAGGTCTTGGATACAATTTTGATGACATCTAGGATTGATTAGTCACAAACCCAGTTTGTAAGCCCTTGCCAGTAGAGGCATACATACTGGTACAGGTAGGGTATCAAGGGGGTTTAACGGTGTGCGATCAGAGAACTCTAACTCTATCTCTATTTCGTAGTGAGTGATGTGGGACAATAGTGGTGTGTGATTCACTGGGTATGCTCACACTTTCTTGTATGGAGGTATGGTTACAAACTATCCCTACTATAGAACATTTGCAAACTCATGCCAGACCAAAGATATGAATATAACTGCATGCATATGTTTGCGCATTGTTTTATTTGCTCACTAAGTGAGGATGTGTGCTCTACCCATGAGGTCGTATATTTTTAGTTCATGATGCAAGAACCACAGTAAAGGACTACATGAATGCGTCGTCATACGGACACGTGGCGGTTATGGACATACAAGCTGTGGAGGACGCGCATAATCCATCATGCGAGTGCTACCAATGTGTTTTCAAGTAGTTTAATTATATTTTGAGAGTTAAACCTTGTAATGGATTATTTTATTTTATATCTTGAGTTAGTTGGAGATAATTTTTTTAAATAATTATTTATCATGATAGACCTCAATTTAGTAATAATAAAGACTTCTGCTACTTATTTATTATCTCTGATTATTATGGTGGAATGTGTTTGGTTTGATATTGTTGGCACAATCTCTGTGAGATCCTAGTTTGAACCATTGGTTCATATGATGGTTCATTATACTACTGCTTAGTCTAGAATTGGGGTGTGATATGATATGTTGCAAGCCATTCTCTAACTGAACACGTATGAAATGAATAACCAGAATCTAAATTCCAATCTGAAAAATCTATATCTAATGAAGTAGTGAGATAAACATCTCCATCACTCCACCCTTCCATGACAATAGTTGTAGATGATTTTTCTTTACTCTTTTTTTGTCCTCCTTTTTCTTTATATCCTCATTATGATCCCTATTTTTACCATATTTACGTCTCCTATTTGATCTTCCTCTACCTTGACTACCATCTGTAACCAAGGCATTACCCTTATCTAATGTCTCGTCACCACTATTTTTTTCTCCGTGTCTCATTCATCAGCAAAGCAACAATAACATTATCAAGTTGAGAGTATCCTTACTAAACAATAGTGTAGTCACAATATGATCAAATGAAGGAGGTAATGAGGCCAACAAGAGAAGTGTCTTATCTTTATCTTCAATCTTTACATCAAAAGCAGACAACTCTGTCAGAATTCTATTGAATTCAACAATGTGCACCCCAAATTTTGCTCCATCTAACAAGCAAAGACCATATAATTGTTTCTTCAAGAACGATCAATTTGTTAATGATTTGGACTTTTACTTGTTCTCCAGCTTAGCCCAAACTTCTTCCAGATCCTCCAAATCAATGACTCACAAAGAGTATAATCCGTCAGATACAACTGGATCGTGCTATTTGCCAGATCTCTCAACTATAACCGTTCATCACCCGTCATATTTTTTGGCTTGTTGAATTTCTTCTTAAAAGCTTTAATAGTCCCTTTTCGTGTAAGAATATTTTTCATCCGTTGTTGCCATAAGGAAAAATCATTATAATAATTAAAGGGTTCTATAGAGAAGTTTGAACCCTTTGTCGTTGTCTAAATAACCCGATCTTTGCATTTTGTTCCCGCTTTCAACTTCAAAGAGTTTGATCATAATAAATCTTGCACAAGACTACCCGATTAACACCAATGACATTGAATATATCTAATCCATGTTGTTTAATGAATCTGTAACACCAAAGAACCCTTGGAATAATAACCTCTATGTCTATTCCCTTCTCTCTTTGGACGGTATACTGTACGTATGTCGAATGCCGTATAGACTTTCTTTGCCTTCTCCTTTCTCTTCTTTTGATTTATTAGAGAAAAACCATTTCTCCTTAGGATCTTTGCACACCTCCCTTCATCTAGATTTCAACACATTATCTGGAATGATCTCTCGAACCTCGCTCTAATACCACTTGTTAGGGATAAAAACACAAACAAAAGAAAAATCCAAGAACAAGCAATCACATAAATATGAGAATTTACCAAGGTTCAGTACCCAATGTAGAATGCCTACCTTTACCCTAGAGAATAAGATAATTTCTTTATTCACCAAGAAAACTCTCCACCTCATAAAGTGTTTTCCCTTTTACTCTCTTACCGAGGGTTTTCTCCATAGAGACAATATATAGGCTCCTTAGAAACCCTAATCCCACACAATTAAAAATTAAACTTTGTACATGTAATGAACCTAAACCCAAATTACAAATGCAACTCCAATAACTGTGTGGATCCCATATAATACAAGACACAACCTAACAAATTTCACTAAGTTTCCATGAGTCCAAGCTTTCAATATTGGAATGGACCAATTCATGAGGGATTCAATCCTACATATCCACTATCAACAGCAGGAAACCTCACCATTAGGCCAAGGGAATTAAGATACAAAAAATTGACATGTTTCACTATTTCTATTTTATAAAAATAATTTTTTTTTGAAATCATTTTTCACTTTAAAACTGCTCCCTTAATAGTTTCAAGCTTCTTAGGCTATGTTTGGTAATGTTTCTGTTCTGGATCAGTGTTCTTTTCAAAAGATGGTCTTTTTCTGTTTATGTACTAAAACAGTGTTCTTTGGCTATTCTTTTGGCATTAAGCCTGTTTGGAAAATATGCTCCGAAACTAGTCTAAGAAACTGTTTGACGAGTTTACTATATACTAACATTTATTATAAAACATATTTTTTTTTCAAATAAATCAAATATTAAATAATTACCACAAAACCAATATCTAGCCAAATTAATTTATACTAATGCCATTTAATTATAAGTTGTACCTACAAGTAGATGGGGATAAGTTGATCAATTAAACAAGAAAACATTTAATTATAAGTTGTACCTATGGGTAAATGGGGATAAGTTGATCAATTAGACAAGAAAATTTTTCAAAACAAAAAAAAAATAATAATTCCATGCAACTATAGCCGCAAGCCATTTTTTTTTTTTTTTTTTTGTAGTTATCATTTTGGATTCATGCCAAAAGAATTTAGAACACAAGAAAATCAATGAATCTTGAATGGATTCGAACCACTATCTCTAGGGAAATCCTCAAGTGTTGTACATGTCTGAACTAAAGACTTATATACACATAACATACATAATTTCATTACATTTTGATCTTTATGACTACTTTCTTTGAACCAAAGTTATTTAACCTTACTTTAAAATACATATTTGTACATGTGGACTGATCAATTTTACATTATAAACAATTTTTGAGTAAACTTGGATTCATACCACCAATAGTTCCCAATTTATATTGTTGTCTATATGTGAAAATCCGCTTTACTGTAGAGAGGCTCTTAGATGATTTCTTAGATCGATTTGATCAACAAAAATCCGCTCGATCAACATGAAGGCACTGAATTACCAACTTAATTTTTGGGGTCTGTAACTTTTGACACATGGAGTCACGAGAGTTATAACCCAACAGTTAAAACTCCATACCATACCAATAAACTAAGTTGATTAGCACATTCAGCCTTCGAAGTTTTAAGTGCAATTTGATTTCTTTCCTGATATTGTTAGTTTCATATTTTGATATGGCATATCTTTTAAGATTTTCATATTTCCTACTTTGTAATCCGACCTCCCTATATAGTTGTAGGGTTTGGTCTCTTTAGGGACAGCTTGAAATTAATGAAAATTTCCATTATTACTAAACTTTTTCGTTACAATTTCTTAACTTGTGGTATCGAGGGTTTGTTAGCTCTAGAACAAGATCTAGCCCCCATATTTTCTGACTACGTCAAACCTACATATGAGAATGCATTTATGGCTACAAAATTTTTCATGGGTAAACTTAGAGAACTGAAATACAAATGGTTAAACATTATGTAACATATGAGTAGGATCAATCCCTCTTGGCAATTATGCAAAAGTGCGCCCAAATTAAGGGCAATGGCATGCTTTGAATGTCAATGGTTTAACATTTAACTTCTCTCTTAAGTGACAAGATTTTACATTATTGAAAGGAAAAAAAAAATGTGTTGTATTGAAAAGCAAAAAAGATTGTCGTACCCATGACAACTTGCTTTCCACTAATTTGGGTCACAACAAAATTTTCTTATAATATATACAGAACCTTGCTTCGACCTTAACCGAAGATAATTGCATGGGAGATTCCCCTCAATTAACTAGGTTCATCTAATGGACAATACAATATTTATTGCATTTTCACATTAGATCAACAAAAAAAATTTCATCTTTCTTTACAAATAATAAAAAAGAATCCACAGAACAAATCTTTCCTTTGACTAAAATTTGTTCACCGTAAATATATTATATATTTCGTAACATGATTTTATCAAATAGATAGATTGATGAGCAATGGGGGTGACAATTGATGGAATATTTAAGACAATATTAGAATAAATTGATTTGGATAAAAGTGGGTGTTTAGTGGGAATATGTTATCATCTCTTCAGGCTAATAGTACCTACTGTTCTGTTTATGAGTCAAAGCCAAGAGTTCAGTTTACTTGAGAAAAAAAACACCCTTTTGTTTTCTTTTTTGAAAGAGAATATTTTAGAGGATTGGGGATTAGAAAGGGCTATAATGAATCTCATATAGCAATGTATAGAGACCACTCCAATAAGTAGAAGCCTAACCAATGCCACAGAAAAAAAATATAAATAAACCCTAATCAAAGCTTCTCAAACTTTAAGCGAGGAAACAAGCAAGGAGTTTAGAAAATTCACTATGCAGGTGTCACCGAAGTGCTATTAAGGTCTCCAATGCCTCTAAGAATATCCAAACCATCTTTATACTTCTACAAAAATTCTTTCATTTCATTTCATTTTCACAAAGGCCAACTAATGAGGGGTGGGGGTGGGAATAGTTGAATGGACCACGGGGAGATACATGGAAAAATACATGAGAAGGTATGCCTATATCAGCTGGTAGTTTTCCATTGGTTGTAGCCGGTGGAGGCTAAAGACTGCATCAAGTGGGAAGCAACCGGCAGGCACGGAAAAACTACAGGGTCCTTCCCCATCCTCTCCCACATCATCTTGGATATAAAGTCCTCTTGTAAGGTGTTATGTACACATCTTAATTAAGTCTCTCATTCAATAAATAGGGGGCACTTACCTTAAAGGAGTTCAGGAAGCTATTAGACTACTTGCTTAACATCCATGGTGTCTATAGTGTTAAGAGCTGTCATCAGACAAAATCCAAGTTAATCTGGGATTTTGAGTGTGGTTCTTACACGAAAAAGTTATCATTTATATTAGAGTTTTTAAACGGTTCTAGCTGGAGGGTTTGCTTCCTTAATGGTCTATCAGTTTTGGACTGGTTTGGAAACCCGCCCTAGAACTGTTTGGCTGTTGTATTTACTATTCGGTCCAAAAATTGGCTCCCAAAACCGTTCCCTTTTTAGTCCTAGGATGTTTCTGGGACAGTTTTTAATGATTCAGTTTTCAATTCGGGACCCAAACTGACATTCTTACCTTGAAACCTGCATCAATTACGCCTTTTATTATACCTGGCTTTGCATGGTTGTATTATTTCTTATATAATTGATGATCCATTAAATTGGGGCCTCCTCTTAGAAGCTTTCAATGGTATACCTAGAATTGCATGGTGGTTGTATTTCTTCCTTGATGACTCATTTGGAAGCCTTACTTAGGAGCATGCATTCAAGGGTCCGTAGCCGAAGAAGTTGAAGACGACGCCAAGGATAGCCTAGCATTTTTCTCACAACTAGAGTACAACTCAACACATTGTGGCAGAAAAATCTAAATGTTGCAAAGTTATGGTAATACTTCGATTTTGTCATAACTAGTCATGTGGTACACATGTGATAACCAAAGAAGATTCACAGCTGGGCTAAATTGAAATGGGCGTCCAATCTTTTTCCACGAATAGCATGTCATTCATTGAACCTTTCATCTTGAGCAGGAGCTCTCGAATTAGAGTAGAGTTTGAGCTTTTTTTTCCTGGGCACGGAGCCATGTGTAGCCCCTAATCCAATCACTTGAATGTTTCGATTTGGTCTGGTTATCAAGCCTGGTCCGGATTTGATGTTTCTCCTTATTTGGTTTAGTTTTTTGTTTTCCTTCTTGTGCTTTGCATTCTATTTGGGTTTGTTTTTGTGTAGGGCAGTATTGTGATGGCCCTTATTTTGTATGTTTCTTTTTTTTTGCTAACATATATTTTTGATAGTTTAGCTTGTTTTTGTTTTCTCTTTGACTTTGTTTGGTTTCAAGGGGAATTAAAAGGAAGGGAAATGAAAATTTTAAACTTTAAATGAAAATTTTTGTAATAATTATAGCACATGTTATCATATTATAATGTAAGTAATTCCAAATTATTCTAGGTTTAGTTATTAATTTACGATTCACTTTGCATCTAAATCCCTCCCATTTGAAAGATAAAATACATTTTAAGAAAATATCAGTCACACCCCCTATGGTATGGCTTAATCTCACCCACCTGTTTTTTTTTACGATAACAACACTAACACTTCCTACTTTTGAAAATATAGTTCAGTCAGACTCCCTCTGTTAAGTCATGATTGTTAATCAATGACATGTCACCATCTTAAATTCGTTAATGACAAAACTACCCCATCAATATGAATTATATTTTACCTTTTTAATTTAAAAAAAAATTAAACATTAATTTGTTATATAATAGATTTAGGGTTTCTCTTTTCATCATTTTACCATTTCCTTCGCTTCTCTTTTTGTTATTCTACTATCTGCAACTGCAACTGTAGCGGAGGACTACGTCGCCATAGAGGTGGATTTTTGGCAATGGACTGCAGTGCCACCGTCCAGTGCACTGGGGGAGATGAAAGTTTAGCGCCGTTGGCGACACTAGCATTGAAAGCAACGATGGCGTCTTCGACCTCGATGACAATGGCCCGAACAGCAAGATCGTGGGTGGCGGCGAAGGAGGCGACGGTAGAGTAGGATAAGGTAGGGATGGCAGCGGTGTGGGCGAAGTTGTCGGTAGTGGAGAGCGAACGAGAGTAAGGGGCAGTGGAGAGGAGGTTGAAGTCGCCGGAGCGGAGGAGGTAGAGGCGTGGACTTGGTTACCAGTGGAGAGATCGGATTTCACGACCATGGGCATGCCTAGACCCCAGGAGAATTGATTGGCTGGGTTAATGGCGTCTGTACATTCAATATGGTGGAAGCGCTTCACATGGAAACGGTTGGATTTGGGGTTCTGCAGACAAAATTGGAAAACAATAAACAGAAAACGATGAACAGAAGAAGAAAAAAAAAAAACGAAAAAAGAGGATGGGGAGAGTTTTTTTTTTTTTGGTCAAAGAGAATAAGGAGAGTTGAATGATGAAAGCTTTCCAGGTGTACATAACAGAAAACGGTTGTAATTTTGATTCCAATGATGACATGGTTTAGAAAACCTTGATTTTTTATGTTAGGATCTGGTTTGAATTTTGGGTATTTGGGATCTGAATGGTTTAAATCAACCTCTGTCAGTTAAAATGTGTACCATACTGTCTTATTGTATTTGGTCGTTTAAAACATGTATTGCTATATTGATCTCAAAAATATTTTAAAATACTCTATACTTCAAGTCTTGCAGTTTAAAACGCATATCATACTGTACCTGTATCCATATTTTAACTTGTATCGTTCATGAGTAATGAGTCTATTAATCTCATATCGTTTAATATTTTTATTGCTTTCTACATGTAACCTATGTGGGGTTAAAGGCTGACCACTTCCTTATAATTGCTTCTAAAGTAATTATTGTATTATTTTTTTCTCACGGTTTATGATTAAACACATCATAAATGTCATGTGTTCTCATTGGTTTAGGTATATTTTTTCAATTTATAGGAGTATGTTGCCTTTTTTTTTGTCGTACCGTATTATATTTGATCCGTTTAAAACCTGTACCGTCTGTTTTAGTTTTTTTGCCATTTTTGGAATCTTTGACTTTTTTTTTTACCGTACTGTTCTTGTTTTGCTCCGTTTAAAACCCGTTCCGTCCCATTTCATTTTTTGCCATTCTTGTAAGCACCCCATTTTTGCCACCCTCGGCATAAATGAACCAATATGGTAGGTTTCTGATCTTTAACCCAAAGATTTGGGATTTTTCATTGATCCCCACAGCAGGGTCATGGGCTATTATCTGCATAGATGCATAGGTCATAGAATTATCTTCGAAACGAGACCAGAATTGCTCAATTCCGATATCAAATGAGAAAGATATGACCATTTTAGTCGAATGATACATATAAGGGAGGTTTATGAAATTATTATAAATAATGCCTTCATGCAAATTACCCTAAGTCGGATCGTTTGAATTTCAAATCATCATATCTTGATCATCCGACATCGGATTCAGATGATTCCAAGACCATTATTCTTCATTCATGATGTTCTACAAAGTGGACGTAAAAAATCCCGGGTAGAAGTCACCAGTGGGTCCCATGCAAACTTGCATGCAAAATGATCGTTAGAACTTCAAAGCTTCATATCTTTCCCGTTCTACATCGGATTCAGATGATCCCAAGACCATTATTCTTCATTCATGATGTTCTACAAAGTGGACGTAAAAAATCCCGGGTAGAAGTCATCAGTGGGTCCCATGCAAACTTACATGCAAAATGATCGTTAGAACTTCAAAGCTTCATATCTTTCCCGTTCTACATCGGATTCAGATGATTCCAAGACCATTATTCTTCATTCATGATGTTCTACAAAGTTGACGTAAAAAATCCCGGGTAGAAGTCACCAGTGGGTCCCATGCAAGCTTGCATGCAAAATTATCGTCAGAACTTCAAAGCTACATATCTTTTCCGTTCTACATCGGATTCAGGTGATTCCAGTCTCATTATGTTCCATTTTTAGTGCTCTACAAAGTGAACGTAAAATATTTTGAGTAAAAGCCTCCGAAGGATCTCATGCAGAATGGTCAGCCAAATTATCGATAATTGGTCCGTTTAAACTTAAAAATTCATAAGTTGACCATTTACTTCCAAATGAGGTGATTCAAGTTCCTATATTCCTCATTTTTAATGTTCTATAAAATGAACGAAAAAAATTTGGAATAGAGGCCATCGGAAAATTCCATGCGGGATGACAGCGGAAATGACCCGTGAAATGACAAAGAGAGAAAACCCAGTTAATTCCAATCAGTCCAGTCAACTCAGTTCAAACCAGTTTTGGTCTAACCTAGCTCAACCCATATCAGTTGTCAACCTAAGTCAGTCTCAACCCATTTCGAATCAGTTCATCTATGTGCATAATATTTATATTATATATATATATATATATATATATATATATATATATATATATATATATATATATATATATATATATATATATATATATATATATATATATATGTTATTAAATATGTGTATAATATATATTATTATATGAAAATGATAATCCAAAAAATTTTTGAGAAGAAAAAGGAAAGAGGGGAGAGAAAAAAACGTGAAAGAGAATGGGGATTTTGGTTTTGAAGATAATCTAAAATATTTTGAGAAGAAAAAGGGAAGAGGGGAGAGAGAAACGTGAAAATGAAGGGGGATTTCAATTTTGGAGATAATCCAAAAGACTTTTGAGAAGAAAAAGGAAAGAGGGGAGAGAAAAAACGTGGAAGAGAATGGGGATTTCGATTTTGGGGATAAATCCAAAAGATTTTGAGAAAAAAAGGAAAGAGGGAGAGAGGAAAAACGTCACTTTTTTTAAGACAATCCAAAGGATTTTTTTGGAGAAAAAAAAGGAAAGAAGAAAGAGAAAACGTGGGGGTTTTTAGGAGGGACGGTTTTAGGGAAGAAAAGAAAGAAAAAAGGAAAAAAAAAAGGAAAAAAAAAGAGAGAGGATTTAGGGTTTCTAGATTGTTTTTTTTAAGGGAAAGAGGGAGAAAATAAAAGGGACGTGAGAGAGAGAAGAAGGGGACTTTTCCAAGGAGAAAAAAAGGAAAAGAGAAAGAAAAAACGTGGAAAGGCTTTTGAGCTAAGTTTTGGGAGAAAAGTAAGGGAAGAAGAGAGAAAAAAAAGGGGAAAGAAAAAAAAAAGTGAAAGGGCTTTGTGGCTCACGTTTTTGGGAGAAAAGTAAGGGAAAAAGAGAGGAAAAAAAAAGGGGAAAGAAAAAAAAACGTGAAAGGCCTTTGTGGCTCACGTTTTTGGAAGAAAAAGAAAGGAAGAAGAGAGAAAAAAAGGAGGAAACGTGGGCTTTCTTAGGGGGGTTCGGTTTTGGGAATCCGAAAGCTAAAGAAAGCTGAAGAGAGGAGAAGAAGAAGAGCAGAAGGTTCAGGGATCTGCAAACCAGGTAAACCCTCTCCTCTTTCATTCTTTTTATTATCAATACCACCATTCACTTACCTGATTCGGTGTACCACTGTAACATCCTATCACCTGCAGCCATTATCCCAACTCGCTACTCCATATCCATTGCAATCCCCCTTGATCCATAAATTTATCACCTAATCTTCTCTCCCATGAAATTGAGTTTTTGGATGATTATTTTTGTTTGATCATATGATGCCATGAAATGGTCATATGATTTGAGTCATTGATGTTAATCTGATGGGGATGTAATTTGAGCCATTGATATTGAATGAATTTTAATTTGATCAATTGTGAGCCATATGATTCGAAATCTTAAGGTGATTGATCTAGCATTTGATTTAGATTTTCTTTAAGTGATTGATCATGGCCTCTAATTATGAATTTTTATGAGATAAAATTTGGCCATCGATCTCGGATGTTTTAATAATAAAATCGGGTCATTGATCTTGGATGTTTGAATTAGCAAATCTGGACCATTGATTTTAGATATGTTGATGCTTGATCCAAACCAATGGATCTTCATTATGAGTGTCTTAAATGAATCTGAATCGTCGGATCTTCACTATGAATGTTTTAAATGCATCTAAACCATTAGATTATCATCATGATTGATTTCAAAGCATCTGAACGGTTAGATTACCATTAATAGTGATTTATACCATTGAATTTTCATCATGAGTGTTTTTTTTTTTTTAGATACACTGCCATGTTTGAATGCTCGTTGCCATAGTTGGATGCTTATTGCCATAATTAGGGTAGAAAACCCTAAAAAATGGAAACAAAATAATAATTAGGGTAGAAAACCCTAAAATGGAAATAAAATAATAATTAGGGTAGAAAACCCTAAAATGGAAAGAAAGTTACAGTTAGGGTAGAAAACCCTAAAAAATGGAAAGAAAATAATAATTAGGGTAGAAAACCCTAAAATGGAAAGAAGGTAACATTTAGGGTAGAAAACCCTAAGATGGAAAGAAAATAATAATTAGGGTAGAAAACCCTAAAATGGAAAGAATGTAACAATTAGGGTAGAAAACCCTAAAAAATAGAAATAAAATAACAATTAGGGTAGAAAACCCTAAAATGGAAAGAATGTAACAATTAGGGTAGAAAACCCTAAAAAATGGAAATAAAATAATAATTAGGGTAGAAAACCCTAAAATGGAAAGAAAGTAACAATTATGGTAGAAAATCCTAAAAAATAGAAATAAAATAATAATTAGGGTAGAAAACCCTAAAATGGAAAGAAAGTAACATTTAGGGTAGAAAACCCTAAGATGGAAAGAAAATAATAATTAGGGTAGAAAACCCTAAAATGGAAAGAAAGTAACATTTAGGGTAGAAAACCCTAAGATGGAAAGAAAATAATAATTAGGGTAGAAAACCCTAAAATGGAAAAAAGTAACAGTTAGGGTAGAAAACCCTAAAAGATGGAAATAAAATAATAATTAGGGTAGAAAACCCTAAAATGAAAAGAATGTAACAATTAGGGTAGAAAACCCTAAAAAATGGAAATAAAATAACAATTAGGGTAGAAAACCCTAAAATGGAAAGAATGTAACAATTAGGGTAGAAAATCCTAAAAAATGGAAATAAAATAATAATTAGGGTTGAAAACCCTAAAATGGAAAGAAAATAACAATTAGGGTAGAAAATAGCATACTAGATCATGCCATGTAGGCTCTTGCCTTATTTGCAATACATGCCATATTTGAAAGATTTTAAACAATCTTACTGTATGTGAATTTCTTGTCATAAATGTTTTATGTGCCATATTTAGATAGAATATTCTATTTTTTGGTAATAATTTATTTTATGCAACACCCTAGTTAAACTGCCATATATGCACACTTCTAGAAGACAATGTAGGTGTGGGGACATGCATTTAGGCACCCACATTCTTGGGAAGGGCATAATGAGAATGATAAAATCTTAATAAAGAAAGAGAATGCCTTGCCAAACTTTCTAAAATTAGAATTCAGGATAAAAAGGGTGATTTAGGACGATTTTGCCCCTTGGCAAACCCTAAACCTAGAATAGGTTCTCAATCCTAAACCTAGAATAGGTTCTCAATCCCAAACCTAGAATAGGTTCTCAATCTTTAACCTAGAAAAAGTTATCCATCCCGAACTACGCGGATTCTGATTCCTAGGGCAAACCCTAGGATACGTAGGCTATTTGGGAGAAAACCAAATTCAGATCCACACATTTAGTCCACTCGGATTATCCATAGATCCACTAGGATATCCATTCCCATTTCAACCCAGAGCCCGAACTACGCGGATTCTGATTCCTAGGTCAAACCCTAGGATACTTAGGCCATTTGGGAGAAACCCAAATTCGGATCCACACCTTAGTCCACTCGGACTATCCATAGATCCACTAGGATTTCTATCCATATTCCAACCCAAAAAGGGTTATCCAAACCTTAGTCCACTCGGACTACCCATAGATCCACTAGGATATATTTATTCACACTTTAGTCTACTTGGACTATCCAAAGATCCACTAGGATATCTATCCACATTTTGACCCACATAGAGTTATCCATATTCCAACCCAGAATGGGTTATCCATATTTCAACCCAAATAGGGTTATTCTTAGATCCACTAGGACTATCTATCAGTCCACATGGACTATCCAGATCCTAACCCACAGGATTTCTCAGCCTTTCAAGCATAAACTTCAACTTGAATAATAAACTTAATCATGCACAAGCATAAATCACATCCATAAACTTTAATCACACCTGAACTACGATGGTGAACCTGATTTTTGGAATAATTCCGTGATACGTTGGCAATCTGATGGATACAGATTCGGTTCAATGATATCAAACCCCTTGGTTTGGTTTGGCTTAGCAAATAGAGTCTAGCATAGGAAAGGTATAGGAGACCGATTTCGATCGGGCGGTTTGGGTGCCTAACCCCTTCCCATAACCGTAACCTGACACTTACCCAATCTCTGATGGACCAGAATTCCAATCTAAGGGTCATGAGTCAATCGAAGTCTTACCTTAGGGTGAGATTTCACATTTCTAAGGTCCTAGACCTAAATCTAGGTGGCGACTTCTAAAGATTTTCCATCTTTGTCATCACAGTGGCGACTCCACTGGGGATATAAATGTCAAACTTCTAATTGAAAACTTTCCTTGTGTGAATTGGATGTAAGATTTTAGGATACTATATTTATGCTTGTATAATATTGCTTTGGGGGGAATGGGTTCAGTCACACATTCGTGCGAGTAGTCGAACCGGGTCCCATGTATATGGGGCAGCCCACTAGGCGAAACACACAGCCTTGGCCTGTACTTTGTGAGACCACGATCGGCGAGCAGCCTCTAACGAGCGTTTCTTGGGTCCGCCTGAGAATGCGTTATACTACTCCACGTCGCTTGGATCCTTGCAACATAGTATATAAAGGGATTGTGGGCCCATTATTCATCGAGCATTCGGTGATAGGTTACCCCATCCTCGTCAAGGTGGCCTTTTCTGTCCTAACCCAGATTGTAGCCCATTGTTTGTTATTTTTTGGTTCATCCCTGAACCGACCTAGTAAAATCGGCTTAACCATGACATCCATGTTCGAGACGTCGAAGTTCTACCCGTTTTTGTCCTCGATTGGTCAACATGTTAGAATCTACACGATGAGCATCTTGAACTCTCACCCATTGGGAGTATGAGGTATGTATACACCTGTTCTACATCATAGTAGACGGTCACTATACACCCTCCATTAAGTAAGCTCGATGTGTCGAATCTCTCATTGTTAACACGTCGATTTCAAAAAAACGAACAGAAAATCCCTGTCAAGACATAGATATTATGGTCAAGAAGAAATTTACTAGTTTGTTTATCTATGAACTGCTTTTGCTAATCATCCCTAATAAGGATGATGGATTAATATATCCATTTCAATTTCATCGAATTCGGTAATCCAATTGGCCAGACCTTGGTACCACTGATTATCCATTTTAGAATCATGAGGTCCCAAGACTGAACACATGGCTTAATCAAATTCAATTAAATTGACTCGGATAATGTTTACCCAATCTTCTTTATGAGGGAGCTAACTTTGTTTGGTTAAGTCATCTTTGATTGTGCATGTGACTTCTTCCACTCCTCTAGATGTCTAGAATCTCAATATTTCCCCATTGGATTTCAATGCCTTTGGAAAAGAAAATCAAACTGCAACCATATCCACCCTTTTAGGGTGAGAGGCCCCTACAATTAGGGAATTGTCTTGATCTCCCATCTCGAGATCCATCCATATTATCTTTCCAAATGAATCAATGGAAGTCATGAATCTAGATCTTGATTGAACATCAAATTTTATAAGAAAGAAGGAAAGATTCAGCCCCTAGGCAAATCCAATCATAGTTCTCAATGTACCTTTTAATTAAGGAAAGATTAATCCCTAGGCAAATCAAATCATCATTCTCCATTCACCCCAGAATTAAGGAAAGATTCAGCCCCTAGGCAAATCCAATCATTAAGGAAAGATTCGGCCCCTAGGCAAATCCAATCACCGTTCTCAATGTACCTCAGAATTAAGGAAAGATTCAGCCCCTAGGCAAATCCAATCATATTTCACGATTCATCTCTGCATTAAGGAAAGATTCAGCCCCTAGGAAAATCCGATCATTGTTCCCTATTCACCCTTGAATTAAGGAAAGATTCAGCCCCTAGGCAAATCCAATTATCGTTCTCGATTCACCTCTGACTTAAGGAAAGATTCAGCCCCTCGGCAAATCTAATCATTGTTCCCTATTCACCTTTAAACTGAAGAAAGGTTCAGCCCCAAGGCAAGTCTAATCATCATTTTGGTTCATCTAGAATTAAGGAAAGATTCAGCCCCTTGGCAGATTTAATTACATCAAATTCATCTCAGAATCAAAAAATATTCAGCCCCTAGGCAGGTCCAATCATCATTCCAGTACATCTCAGAATCAAAAAAATATTCAGCCCCTAGGCAGGTCCAATCATCATTTCAGTTCATCCAGAATTAAGGAAAGAATCAACCTCTAGGCAGATTCAATCACATTCAGTTCATCTCAGAATCAAAAAAAATATTCAGCCCCTAGGCAGGTCCAACCACCATTTCTGGTTCATCTCAGAACTGAAGGAAAGATTCAACCCCTAGGCAGGTCCAATCATCATTTCAGTTCATCCAGAATTAAGGAAAGATTCAACCTCTAGGCAGATTCAATCACATCCAGTTCATCTCAGAATCAAAGAAATATTCAGCCCTAGATTCAACCACCATTTCTGGTTCATCTCAGAATTAAAGAAGGGTTTAACCTTTAGGCAGGTTCAATCATCACTCCTAGATCATGCTAAAATGAAGAAGGCATTCGGCCCCTAGGTTTTTTTCACCCTTCACCTCCTGTTTAGGTTCTGATTCATGTTGGAACTAGGAAAAATTCCATTCATTTGAATTCAATTAGCTACTAGGCTTATCCAACCATCAACTTTGGTTAGGGTTCCAGTTCATGTCGAAACTAGGAAAAGTACCATTCATCTTAATTCAATTAGCCACCAGGCTTATCCAACCATCAATTTTGGTTAGGGTTCCGGTTCATGTCAGAACTAGAAAAAGTTCCATTCATCTGAATTCAATTAGCCACTAGGCTTATCCAATCATCAACTTTGGTTAGGGTTCTGATTCATGTTGGAACTAAGAAAAGTTCCATTAACCAACCATCAACTTCAGTTAGGGTTCTGATTCATGTCGAACTAGGAAAAGTTCCATTCATCTGAATTCAATTAGCCACTAGGCTTATCCAACCATCAACTATGGTTCAAGTTCTGATTCATGTTGGAACTAAGAAGAGTTCCATTCATTTGAATTTGATTAGCCCCTAGGCTTGTCCAACCGTCAACTCCAGTTCAGGTTCTGATTCATGTCGGAACTAAGAAAGGTTCCATTCATATGAACTCAATGTGAGCATGAGTTAGCCTCTAGGCCTGTTCAATCATTACCTTTGGTCCATGTTCCACTTCATAAAGGAATCAAAGCGAATTTCAGTCAATCCATCATCTCTAGCAACTAGAGCCCAGTCCATGACTGTCAATCTTGATCTCTATCAATCAGAGACCAATTCAAAGTCAATCTTGATCTCTATCAATCAGAGACCAATTCAAAGTCAATCTTGATCTCTATCAATCAGAGACCAACTCAAAGTCAATCTTGATCTCTATCAATCAGAGACCAACTCAAAGTCAATTTTGATCTCTATCAATCAGAGACCAATTCAAACTCAATCTTGATCTCTATCAATCAGAGACCAATTCAAAGTCAATCTTGATCTCTATCAATCAGAGACCAATTCAAAGTCAATCTTGATCTCCATCAATCGGAGACCAGTTCAAAGTCAATCTTGATCTCTATCAATCGGAGACCGATTCAAAATCAATCTCTGGCTCTATCAATTAGAGCCCGATCCATGTCCATTATAGCCCAGTGCTACAAGTTAGGATCGCTCGTCAGGAATGACGAATGAGAAGCATTCCTCATTGCCTGTTAATAAAGATCAGTTCTAGATTCTGGAGTCATCAGAAATCATGAACCTTCAGCTATAGTAGTGTTATTCCATCATGGGCATTTTTTCCCCATTAGCCAAGGAAATGTCAAAATCCAAAGAGTTGCCCTCATATATCTCATTGTTCAAAGAGAAGGAATAGAATTTTTCCAAGCAATAGGATAGACCAAAGATGAGATCCGATATGCCCCAGGCTAGGATAAAAAAAACCAGAATCATAGCTAGGGAGTGGTCCAATGATGAAACCCTTAACCCCTGAACTGGGGCATGAACCGAATTGACCTTGGACCCGAATTGAGTGCGGTCCAATGAGGAAAGTCATTAAGCCTTAAACTGGGGCATGAACCAAATTGACCTTGGACCCGAATTGAGTGCGGTCCAATGAGGAAAGCCATTAAGCCTTAAGTTGGGCATAAACCAATTGACCTTGGACCCAAATTGAGTACGGTCCAATGAAGAAAGCCCTTGAGCCCTAAGTTGGGCATGAACCAAATTGAACTTGGACCCGAATTGAGTGCGGTCCAATGAGGAAAGCCATTAAGCTTTAAGCTGGTCATGAACCAAATTGACCTTAGACCCAAATTGAGAGTGGTCTAATGAAGAAATCCATTGAACCCCAGACTGGGGCATGTAACCTTGAGCTTAAAAAAAAAAAAAAAAAAAAGCAATAGTCCGATTATGAATGGATCCCAAACTGAAAAAAAAAAGATGGAAAAGGTAGGTATCTTGCACCTATTGATAGAGGGGCATGATGAGTCCTTCTATTAGAGATCTGAAGGAAGACTTATTCCTGCAACGACTGAAGGTGGTCGTCGAAGGCGTTATGCCCAACTGGAGCCACTTGGATGAACTAGTTGTTTCAATTTTCTATTATCGATATTCGATAGGTCATCCATGTCTAGGTCCAAGATTGATATGCTTGTTGACAAGTCCAGTCCAATCTGCCCTGTAAGTAAAAAAAAAATCACCCGTTTGGGATTTCAAACTTTGTGCCTTGTCTCTTCCATACATTTTCTCCCAGTTTCGTACATCTTCCTATTCTACGTGCGCAGTCAATTCTGACTCTGAAGATGATTGAAACAATGAGCCATCTCCTGAACTTCTACGCCACCCGGCCTCTGGAGAAAGAAAGGTCCAACCCGTTTGGGAAAGCTTTAAATGATCAATCGAGAGACACAAGAGTAGTCTCAAGAAACATGTATTGGAGAACTGCCATTTGTTCTACCTGTGAAAAGATTCCAAGGAAAGCATTAGATCAACAGATCAGCCAATAACTTCTAGAGGACAACATACAGATTCACCATTCAGATAAAATCATATCTAGATGAGCAGTCACAAATGCTCATAAAGTTTACAGAAGATCAGAGTACTAACTAGGGCAAAGAGTTCCTATCTGATTGGAAATGTTTGGAAGAAGAAGATTCAAATCCAATATTGAAAGTAATGCTTCAACTTTGCGATCAAGTGAAGCACTGCATTATGTGGCCTCTACATTCAAAAAAAAAAAAAAAAAAAAAAAAAAGAAGAAAAGAAAATAGCAAGATGTTGAATGGCATTGGAGCTCGACAGTAGGCCAATTGTCCCTCTCACTTCAAGAAGATGGTAGTTCCAACTAAAGCCTGAAAGCAAGTGCGATCATTCTTCGAGATTCACAGCATGTTGGACCGGACTTTGGATTTTGGCCAATTACATCCCGCCTTTACAGGAGACGATCTCATCACTTCTTCATCATCAGAGAAAGATTTCTCATCGGCATTAGACTCTCTCTCCCGTCTATCAATCTGACGGCTTTCCAAGGAGTCTCTATCACAAGCCCTTCTTTTGATTATCAAGTTTTATGGCATTGTATCTCATGATCATGTCATCATTTTATGTACAAATTCATGAATCTGGTTGGAACTCTCATCTGTCGTTCATTACATCCGACGGCTTCCCAAGATTCCTATAAGCCCTTCATTTCTCAAGCCAATAAAATGGGATCTTCTCGGTAAGATAAACCCATTCTACATAAATAACCAAACACTCTCCCAATGGTAGACCCATGTGGACAGTTTCACATCAGTCCTCTTGGACCTTCAACATCAATACTTGTCAACAAGGTTTCAGGCCCAGATATGATCGTGACTGATTCGGAATCTCGATATAGCTTATTGGGACACGTGTTCCATCTGAACATCTCCAAGAAAGAAAAACATAATTTGGCACCATTTTTAATCTTGGTGTGGGACTGCATTTCCCTAAGATCACTTTTAGTGATGATTTAAATAGCTGCCCACCTATCAATACGTGCAGATGTCAACTTAAACAGTGGGGCAAGGCTACCCATTTGTCAAGAAGGTCATGCCATTCAGATTTCCCTTAAGGGTTTCAAACCATTGGATAGGACCATAATTTTGGCAATATCCTCACCATATCAGGACTCTTTATTCAACCCAAGATGGGGTTTGCAAAAAGAAGAAAATGAAAAAAATAATAAAGGGAAGAAAAGAAACCTCAGCAGGGAAAGGAAACCCGAGAAACCTCAATGGGCAACCCATAATACCTCAGTGGGGATAGGCGACCTGATGCAGCCCTAAAGCATTGCCCTCATTGGCCCTTCAAAGAAAAAATTCAGTGGTTCATGTAGACAAGTGTCATACCAGTCTACCCTCCATAAGGAAAGGAACCCCTCTTGCTCCCCAGTGAATCATACTCAAGGAGTTGAACAAACCATCATCTGTTAGGCTCCATAGCATTGCCTTTCAACAGAATTCTATCTTTAAATCCTTTGGTCATGTTAGGGAGAGAGCAAATTCTCAAGGCCTGGTTACGGATGTAGCCAAATTCATCAAATCATCAGCTCCCTCATTTTTCAAGATTCAACAAGGGTTTTTCTAAGAAATCATTTTTTGCAATCAATCTGTCAATCTTCCCTTGACCTCAGAAGCATGGTCAAATTCTAAATGCAATCCAGATTCAACCTTGTTCTAACTCTGTTAGATTTCCCATTTCCTTCTACAGTAGCGGTCTGTCACAACATGCAGACACTGGGGCATAGATATACCCTATGTAGAGGAATCGAACTTGATCATGAGCATTACATCAAGGATCCATTGTCTAGTCTGAAGTCACTACTTTCATAGTCAACAGAAGTAGGTCCATCCAAGTTGGTTTTTGCCAATTTCTCAGGTCTCCCAATCCTGTTGATAAAGAAAATCTAATGTGGTCTCTCACCTGTTAGGATTTCGTCACCAAATTCTCTGAAGGAACACTTCAAATCCTTTGCTCCTCATGCCTACTTTGGGGCAATGATTCATTAATCTTTCAAAATTGGCACAACAATGTTGCAAAGCCCTGAGCTTTTCATGAGCCTAGATCAAAGGCCAAACCCATGTCACATTTCATCGCCGCTTGGCTATTCTACCAATTTGGTCTACCATAATGCACAGTCAAAGAACTTAGTTGACCAGATGCCCCTCGACAGTCTAACACCAAGGTCAATCAATAAAATCACTTTAGTTAGAGACTGTCAAGCTCCCCTCATTCTTGTCCAAAATCCTCGCTAGAGTTTCTTTCAATCCAAAATCCAACAACACCAATGTTGGCTGAAGAAAATCATCATCTTCAAATTACATGGAACCCTTCAAAGGGAGTAACCAAGTCATCCCTACCGTGCTGAAATTGAGTCAAACTTTCAGTACCAGGTCATAAATGAAAATTTTCAAATCTAGGTATCATGCCAACGAAGTCCATGACACCATTTCCATCGATGTCATGTTTTGTGCCTTCACCAATAAAGCAGGAGCAAAAAACTCGAAAAACCGCCAAGGAATTCACCATCATTTCAAATATGTCCAGCACTCTATAGGTTCAAAGTCAATAGACTTCCAAGATGGGTCAGATTTCAACCCTAAAGGTTCAAAGTTAACAAAGCCTTCCTCTATGGGTTACTTTCAAGCATCCTAATGGTTCATAGCCATAGAGCTTCCAAGAAGGATATTCCTATTTTTAATTCCGAAGGTCCAAAGCTGGTAGGAACTGCCAAGATGAGTCATTCAGTATCACCCTATAAGTGACCTTCTGAGTTCTTGCTCATTTCAGAATCAATAGCAAATTCCTCACCCTATAAGTGACTTTCTGAGTCCTTACTCATTTCAGAATCAAATGCGGAGCCCTAGCTCATCCAAAGTTCAAATCAATCTCAGTCTAAGTAAATCATATGTAGAGCCCTAGCTCATCCAAAGTTCAAATCAATCTCAGCCTATAAGTGAATCCAGAGCCCTAGCTCATTCAAAGATCAAGTCAATCTCAGCCTATTAGTAAAGCAAATGTAGAGCCCTAGCTCATTCAAAAATCAAGTCGATAAGTGAATCAAATGCAGAGCCCTAGCTTATTCAGAAAATCAATCTCAGAATTTCAATCAATAGAGCCTCAGTTCAATCAAAGAAAAGACATCAAGTCTTCCATCCAGACAAATCAAGCCGAGCCCAAGCTCATGCAATCAGCCTTGTATTCACAGCCTAGCTTCATACAAGAAGAGGTTTATTAGCCTACAAATGGATCAAGCCGGGTCCAAGCCCGCACATACCTTGCATCATGAGTCACCTGAGCAAGAAGAGGTTCCCAGCCTACAAATGAGCCTTGTATTCACAGCCTAGCTTCGTACAAGAAGAGGTTTATCAGCCTACAAATGGATCAACCGGGTTCAAGCCCGCAAGTACCTTGCATCATGAGTCACCTCAGCAAGAAGAGGTTCCCAGCCTACAAATGAGCCTTGTATTCACAGCCTAGCTTCATACAAGAAGAGCATTCATCAATTCTCCAAGAAGAATAAACCTTCTTGCCAGTCGAACTACGTTCTGGGCTTGATTTCTAGGACACCCTTAGAATACGTATGTAGTTTAGGAAGAATTATCCTAAGTGCAGCCCAATAAATAATATCACTCATACTCCAAAAATGTGGTTCTTTTATCTTTAGCCTTCAACTGATAACAATCTCGGCTAAAGAGGGGCATCTGTAAGCACCCCATTTTTGCCACCCTCGGCATAAATGAACCAATATGACAGGTTTCTGACCTTTAACCTAAAGATTTGTGATTTTTCATTGATCCCCACAGCAGGGTCATGGGCTATTATCGGCATAGATGCATAGGTCATAGAATTATCTTCGAAACGAGACCAGAATTGCTCAATTCCGATATCAAATGAGGAAGATATGACCATTTTAGTCGGTTGATACATATAAGGGAGGTTTCTAAAATTATTATAAATAATCCCAGGGGCCTTCATGCAAATTATCCTAAGTCGGATCGTTTGAATTTCAAATCATCATATCTTGATCATCCGACATCAGATTCAGATGATTCCAAGACCATTATTCTTCATTCATGATGTTCTACAAAGTGGACGTAAAAAATCCCAGGTAGAAGTCACCAGTGGGTCCCATGCAAACTTGCATGCAAAATGATCGTTAGAACTTCCAAGTTTCATATCTTTCCCGTTCTACATCGGATTCAGATGATTCCAAAACCATTATTCTTCATTCATGATGTTCTACAAAGTGGACGTAAAAAATCCTGGGTAAAAGTCACCAGTGGGTCCCATGCAAACTTGCATGCAAAATGATCGTTAGAACTTCAAAGCTTCATATCTTTCCCGTTCTACATCGGATTCAGATGATTCCAAGACCATTATTCTTCATTCATGATGTTCTACAAAGTGGACGTAAAAAATCCCGGGTAGAAGTCACCAGTGGGTCTCATGCATGCTTGCATGCAAAATTATCGTCAGAACTTCAAAGCTGCATATCTTTTCCGTTCTACATCGGATTCAGGTGATTCCAGTCTCATTATGTTTCATTTTTAGTGCTCTACAAAGTGGACGTAAAATATTTCCAGTAAAAGCCTCCGAAGGATCTCATGCAGAATGGTCAGCCAAATTATCGATAATTGGTCCACTTAAACTTCAAAAATTCATAAGTTGACCATTTACTTCCAAATGAGGTGATTCAAGTTCCTATATTCCTCATTTTTAATGTTCTAAAAAATGAACACAAAAAATTTGGAATAGTGGCCATCGGAAAATTCCATGCGGGATGACAGCGGAAATGACCCGTGAAATGACAAAGAGAGAAATCCCAGTTAATTCCAATCAGTCCAGTCAACTCAGTTCAAACTAGTTTTGGTCTAACTTAGCTCAACCCATATCAGTTGTCAACCTAAGTCAGTCTCAACCCATTTCGAATCAGTTCATCTATGTGCATAATATTTATATATTATATATATTGTATAATATATATATATGTATGTATGTTATTAAATATATGTGTATAATATATATTATTATATGTAAATGATAATCCAAAAGATTTTTGAGAAGAAAAAGAAAAGAGGGGAGAGAAAAAAACGTGAAAGAGAATGGGGATTTTGATTTTGGAGATAATCCAAAAGATTTTGAGAAGAAAAAGGGAAGAGGGGAGAGAGAAACGTGAAAATGAAGGGGATTTCAATTTTGGAGATAATCCAAAAGATTTTTGAGAAGAAAAAGGAAAGAGGGAAGAGAAAAAACGTGGAAGATAATGGGGATTTCGATTTTGGGGATAGATCCAAAAGATTTTGAGAAAAAAAAGAAAAGAGGGAGAGAGGAAAAATGTCACTTTTTCTAAGACAATCCAAAGGATTTGTTGGAGAAAAAAAAAGGAAAGAAGAAAGAGAAAACGTGGGGGTTTTTAGGAGGGACGGTTTTAGGGAAGAAAAGAAAGAGAAAAGGAAAAAAAAAAGGAGAGGATTTAGGGTTTCTAGATTGTTTTTTTTAAGGGAAAGAGAGAGAAAATAAAAGGGACGTGAGAGAGAGAAGAAGGGGACTTTTCTAAGGAGAAAAAAAGGAAAAGAGAAAGAAAAAACGTGGAAAGGCTTTTGAGCTAAGTTTTGGGAGAAAAGTAAGGGAAGAAGAGAGAAAAAAAAGGGGAAAGAAAAAAAACGTGAAAGGGCTTTGTGGCTCACGTTTTTGGGAGAAAAGTAAGGGAAAAAGAGAGAAAAAAAAAGGGGAAAGAAAAAAAACGTGAAATGCCTTTGAGGCTCACGTTTTTGGGAGAAAAAGAAGGGAAGAAGAGAGAAAAAAGGAGGAAACGTGGGCTTTCTTAAGGGGGTTCGGTTTTGGGAATCCGAAAGCTAAAGAAAGCTGAAGAGAGGAGAAGAAGAAGAGCAGAAGGTACAGGGATCTGCAAACCAGATAAACCCTCTCCTCTTTCATTCTTTTTATTATCAATACCACCATTCACTTACTTGATTCGGTGTACCACTGTAACATCCTATCACCTGCAGCCATTATCCCAACTCGCTACTCCATATCCATTGCAATCCCCCTTGATCCGTAAATTTATCACCTAATCTTCTCTCCCATGAAATTGAGTTTTAGGATGATTATTTTTGTTTGATCATATGATGCCATGAAATGGTCATATGATTTGAGTCATTGATGTTAATCGGATGAGGATGTAATTTGAGCTATTGATATTGAATGAATTTTAATTTGATCAATTGTGAGCCATATGATTCGAAATCTTAAGGTGATTGATCTAGCCTTTGATTTAGGTTTTCCTTAAGTGATTGATCATAGCCTCTAATTATGAATTTTTATGAGATAAAATTTGACCATCGATCTCGGATGCTTTAATGATAAAATCGGGTCATTGATCTTGGATGTTTGAATTAGCAAATCTGGATCATTGATTTTAGATATGTTGATGCTTGATCCAAACCAATGGATCTTCATTATGAGTGTCTTAAATGAATCTGAATCGTCGGATCTTCACTATGTATGTCTTAAATGCATCTAAACTATTAGATTATCATCATGATTGATTTCAAAGCATCTGAACGGTTAGATTACCATTAATAGTGATTTATACCATTGAATTTTTCATCATGAGTGTTTTTTTTAGATACACTGCCATGTTTGAATGCTCATTGCCATAGTTGGATGCTTATTGCCATAATTAGGGTAGAAAACCCTAAAAAATGGAAACAAAATAATAATTAGGGTAGAAAACCCTAAAATGGAAATAAAATAATAATTAGGGTAGAAAACCCTAAAATGGAATGAAAGTAACAGTTAGGGTAGAAAACCCTAAAAAGTGGAAAGAAAATAATAATTAGGGTAGAAAACCCTAAAATGGAAAGAAGGTAACATTTAGGGTAGAAAACCCTAAGATGGAAAGAAAATAATAATTAGGGTAGAAAACCCTAAAATGGAAAGAAAGTAACATTTAGGCTAGAAAACCCTAAGATGGAAAGAAAATAATAATTAGGGTAGAAAACCCTAAAATGGAAAGAATGTAACAATTAGGGTAGAAAACCCTAAAAAAATGGAAATAAAATAACAATTAGGGTAGAAAACCCTAAAATGAAAAGAATGTAACAATTAGGGTAGAAAACCCTAAAAAATGGAAATAAAATTATAATTAGGGTAGAAAACCCTAAAATGGAAAGAAAGTAACATTTAGGGTAGAAAACCCTAAGATGGAAAGAAAATAATAATTAGGGTAGAAAACCCTAAAATTGAAAGAAAGTAACATTTAGGGTAGAAAACCCTAAGATGGAAAGAAAATAATAATTAGGGTAGAAAACCCTAAAATGGAAAGAAAGTAACAGTTAGGGTAGAAAACCCTAAAAAATGGAAATAAAATAATAATTATGGTAGAAAACCATAAAAGGGAAAGAATGTAACAATTAGGGTAGAAAACCATAAAAAATATAAATAAAATAACAATTAGGGTAGAAAACCTTAAAATGGAATGAATCTAACAATTAGGGTAGAAAATCCTAAAAAAATAGAAATAAAATAATAATTAAGGTAGAAAACCGTAAAATGGAAAGAAAATAACAATTAGGATAGAAAATAGCATACTAGATCATGCCATGTAGGCTCTTGCCTTATTTACAATACATGCCATATTTGAAAGATTTTAAACAATCTTACTGTATGTGAATTTCTTGTCATAAATGTTTTATGTGCCATATTTAGATAGAATATTCTATTTTTTGGCAATAACTTATTTTATGCAACACCCTAGTTAAACTGTCATATATGCACACTTCTAGAAGACAATGTAGGTGTGGGGACGTGTGTGAGGACAAAGATGGAAATCTTTAGAAGTCGCTACCTAGATTTAGGTCTAGGACCTTAGAAATGTGAAATCTCACCCCAAGGTGAGACTTCGATTGACTCATGACCCTTAGATTGGAATTCTGGTCCCTCAGAGATTGGGTAAGCGTCAAGTTACGGTTATGGGAAGGGGTTAGGCACCCAAACCGCCCGATCGAAATCGGTCTCCTATGCCTTTCCTATGCTAGACTCTATCTGTTGAACTAAACCAAACCAAGTGGTTTGATATCATTAAACCGAATCTGTATCCATCAGATTGCATACGTATCATGGAATTATTCCAAAAATTAGGTTCACCATCGTAGTTCAGGTGTGATTAAAATTTATGGCTGTGATTTATGCTTGTGCATGATTAAGTTCTTTGTTCAAGTTGAAATTTATGTTTGAAAGGCTGAGAAATCCTATGGGTTATGATCTGGATAGTCCATGTGGACTGATAGATAGTCCTAGTGGTTCCAAGAAAAATCCTATTTGGGTTGGAATATGGATAGATATCCTAGTGGATCTATGGATAGTCCGAGTGGACTAAGGTGTGGATAACCCTTTTAGGGTTGGAATATGGATGAATATCCTAGTGGATCTATGGATAGTCCGAGTGGACTAAGCTGTGGATCCGAATTTGGGTTTCTCCCAAATAGCCTACTTATCCTAGGGTTTGACCTAGGAATCAGAATCCACGTAGTTCGAGATTAGATTGAAATAGTTGAATATCCTAGTGGATCTATGGATAGTCCGAGTGGACTAAGGTATGGATAATCCTTTTTGGATTAGAATATGGGGGATATCCTAGTGGATCTATGGATAGTCCGAGTGGACTAAATTATGGATAACCCTATTTGGGTTAAAATATGGGGATATCCTAGTGGATCTATGGATAGTCCGAGTGGACTAAGGTGTGGATCCGAATTTGGGTTTCTCCCAAATAGCCTACGTATCCTAGGGTTTGCCCTAGGAATTAAAATCCGTGTAGTTCGAAATGGATAACCCATTCTGGGTCAGAAAGTGAGAACCTGTTCTAGGTTTGGGATTGAGAACCTATTCTAGGTTTAGGGTTTAGAACCTATTCTAGGTTTAGGGTTTAGAACCTATTCTAGGTTTAGGGTTTAGAACCTATTATAGGTTTAGGGTTTACCGAGGGGCAAAATCGTCCTAAATCACCCTTTTTATCCTGAATTCTAATTTTGGAAAGTTTGGCAAGGCATTCTCTTTCTTTATTAAGATTTTATCATTCCCATTATGCCCTTCCCAAGAATGTGGGTGCCTAAATGCACGTCCCCACACCTACATTGTCTTCTAGAAGTGTGCATATATGGCAGTTTAACTAGGGTGTTGCATAAAATAAGTTATTGCCAAAAAATAGAATATTCTATCTAAATATGGCACATAAAACATTTATGACAAGAAATTCACATACAGTAAGATTGTTTAAAATCTTTTAAATATGGCATGTATTGCAAATAAGGCAAGAGCCTACATGGCATGATCTAGTATGCTATTTTCTACCCTAATTGTTATTTTCTTTCCATTTTAGGGTTTTCTACCCTAATTATTATTTTATTTCCATTTTTTAGGGTTTTCTACCCTAATTGTTACATTCTTTCCATTTTAGGGTTTTCTACCCTAATTATTATTTTATTTTTATTTTTTAGGATTTTCTACCCTAATTGTTACATTCTTTCCATTTTAGGGTTTTCTACCCTAAATGTTACTTTCTTTCCATTTTAGGGTTTCTACCATAATTATTATCTTATTTTCCATCATAGGATTTTCTACCCTAAATGTTACTTTCTTTCCATTTTAGGGTTTTCTACCCTAATTATTATTTTCTTTCCATCTTAGGGTTTTCTACCCTAAATGTTACTTTCTTTCCATTTTAGGGTTTTCTACCATAATTATTATTTTATTTCCATTTTTTAGGGTTTTCTACCCTAATTGTTACATTCTTTCTATTTTAGGGTTTTCTACCCTAATTATTATTTTATTTCCATTTTTTAGGGTTTTCTACCCTAATTGTTACACTCTTTCCATTTTAGGGTTTTCTACCCTAATTGTTATTTTATTTCCATTTTTTTAGGATTTTCTACCCTAATTGTTACATTCTTTCCATTTTAGGGTTTTCTACCCTAATTATTATTTTCTTTCCATCTTAGGGTTTTCTACCCTAAATGTTACTTTCTTTCCATTTTAGGGTTTTCTACCCTAATTATGGCAATAAGCATCCAACTATGGCAATGAGCATTCAAACATGGCAGTGTATCTAAAAAAAAACACTCATGATGAAAAATTCAATGTTATAAATCACTATTAATGGTAATCTAACCGTTCAGATGCTTTGAAATCATGATGATAATCTAATGGTTTAGATGCATTTAAAACATTCATAGTGAAGATCCGACGATTCAGATTCATTTAAGACACTCATAATGAAGATCCATTGGTTTGGATCAAGCATCAACATATCTAAAATCAATGGTCCAGATTTGCTAATTCAAACATCCAAGATCAATGACCCGATTTTATCATTAAAGCATCCGAGATCGATGGCCAAATTTTATCTCATAAAAATTCATAATTAGAGGCCATGATCAATCACTTAAGGAAAATCTAAATCAAAGGCTAGATCAATCACCATAAGATTTCGAATCACATGGCTCACAATTGATCAAATTAAAATTCATTCAATATCAATGGCTCAAATTACATCCTCATCAGATTAACATCAATGACTCAAATCATATGACCATTTCATGGCATCATATGATCAAACAAAAATAATCATCCAAAAACTCAATTTCATGGGAGAGAAGATTAGGTGATAAATTTACGGATCAAGGGGGATTGCACTGGATATGGAGTAGCGAGTTGGGATAATGGCTGTAGGTGATAGGATGTTACAGTGGTACACCGAATCAGGTAAGTGAATGGTGGTATTGATAATAAAAAGAATGAAAGAGGAGATTTTAGAGAAATAATGGTTAAGGAAATAAAAAAAAAAAAAAAAAACTATTTTCCTGACAGTTGATTGACCATGTGAATCACATTTAAGTGAGGTCTTTCATATGAGATTTTAGAGAATGTAGATTCTTGGTAATTGGTGACCATGATTTCTAGAACTTCATAGGTCAATGGCTTTAAAGCAGGCTGCTGCTAAACACTTCCTCCCCACTCAAATATAGAAAAAAGAAACCACAACAACAAAATAATAGCCACTACTCTAGTACTCTGGCATTCATGAATTAAAAACAGCCACTACTGGGTGGAAACAATCATGTAACCAGAAGTTGCTTGGATAAAAGTGAATCCCATAATGAATTTCTTGACCAGTTGGAGTCTAATCCTAGTTAATGCCTACACTGGTTCCACAACTATGTTTTTAGAGCAATTTCAGATGATACACCTCTAAAGTGGCTTACACACATAATCAGGTTTTAAGATAAGACAAAATAAATCATCCCTAATTGAATGATCATCCACAATCAGGTTAGCGTGATTGGCCGAACCAATTGTCATTGCTCAAGCTTACATTTGCTAAGAATAATAGGTTATGATAATCTACTCTGGGGAAATTTCCAGATAATGCCTATAGCTAATTAGTTTGCGACTCTACAGGTTCACCCACAACACACTATTACAGAAATCATAGAAGGCACATCTGAAGTGGAAAACCCCCATAATATGAGAATGTCTAAAAGGAATCATCATTACCTGAATCTTTTGTGACTAAAATAAACAGAAACAGGTTCACCTGAAAACAATATGAAAAATTCCCCTGAAGTTACAAAATATCACTTCATGGAGGAAATGTTTTCTGCTTCTTCCATGATCCCATCAAGTTAACAACCAATACCAGTTCAGAATCAATGACCACCTAATATTTCAGTGACGACTGATGATGTTACAAATACTGCAATGACAAGCCATAAGTTTCCACTGTTGGAAAACATAATCTCACTTGAGGGGCTTCTATCTGTCTTAAATTTTCATTATTTTCTCGTTCAGGTTTTATAAGCATACCAGAAGGCCTAAAAACATTTGGCACTTCCAAGTCGAGGATACATATATCGAAGCTTAATTCAGTCTCAACTCTGTTTTATACAAAACAAAGTTAATGATTACTAATAAAAATGGTTTTAACTTCCTTCGGTTTGGGACATTCTACTGCTGAGCTGCCATGAATACTGTTATTCATGTCTTATGGTATTTCTGTTTAAAAGCTGGGCCTCTTGCCAACTCCCTATATGATTTATAAAACTCCTCTAAATGAATGTTTTTGTTTTCCATATGAAGTAGGTGATGTTGAATTGTCTAATGAGTTCTCGTTGAAAGAGATACCATGTTAACTTTTCTCTCATTTGTTTGTGTAAATGATCTAACATTTTCCCTCTTCTTTGGGGAGGAAACATTCTTTTTGTTGAAAGTATGTTCAAGACAAGATAAACAGATGCGGACTGCACCTCTTTTCATTGTTTAAGTTCATTGATTTGACAGGTTGGGTCAAGATCTGAGGCAAGTGGAATTGCCAAAGCTGGAGCAAAATTGGTGATGGCAGTTTCCAATGCAAAGGTTAAGACTCCACTTTTTCTTTATGTTCATTTGATAATGTTTTTGCTTCTCTATATCAGAAATGTCAAGTGGTCAGGTTTGGGGCAGGCATGCCAGGCAAGCCCTTCACTAGACCTCTACACTGTGAAATCCTGGAGAGATATATGAGGTTTTTCAAGCTGTTTAGATAGGCACCTAATCACAGCCTGCGGCTGGGGTGGCTGGGAGTTTATTTTGTAAGGTTATATTTTCTTTATTGTGAGGTTATATTTGTAGAGGTTATAATCACAGCCTGCACTGAATTCCCTTTTTTGTGAGGTTATATTTTCTTTATTTATTTCAGTGTTTGAGTCAAGTAGGAAGCTTAGGTTAGTTAAACTTCTATTTTATGTCTATTTTTCTGTTTTATAAATGCATATAAGAGGCTTCACCTCTCCTAAGATTTGATAATGGAATATTAAGATTTTTTTTTTTTGGTGTCTCATTTCTCTCCCCTATGGTGATTCCAGAAATCCTTGTGGTTTTATTCCAAAGTTGGGGTACTGGTGGTGATTCCAGTCCTGCAAACCTGTGGTGATTCTTGATTCTATTGTTTCCATCTGTTTCTCCACTTTCGGCATTGCCTCAGCAGAGCCCTATCACAGGAAAACCTGTGAACTGTGATTCTATATATGTATAACTTTTTTTTATTATATATATGTATTTGACTTTATTGATTGAGTTTTCTTCTTTATATTCAATTTTACACATTGGTTGATGACCCAACTTGAGGATCTCCTGATCTGATCATGTTATGATGAACTGAATGCAGATGCAGCTCTATCCTTTGACTCCTCCATTAGTGGAGTGGGATATATTATCAGGGTGGTAGAGAAATGTAATTTAAAAAAAAAAAAGGATTTTTCCCAACGGAAAATTTAGTCCGTAGCGTAATGTTTATTATACACCACGGAATATAAGTTTCCGTTATGTAAAATCAATATTATAGACAACGGATTGTTTTTTATGTTGTGTAAAAAAGTTATTATAAACCACACTACATCGGTTTCCGATGTCAAATGTAAATATTATAGACAACGAGAAATTTTCCATTGTCTAAAATCTACATTATAGACAACGGAATGTCTTTTCTGTTGTGGAATGTTTATTATAGACAACGAGACTTTTTCCGTTGTCTACATTATAGCCAACGGTGTGTCTTTTTTGTTGTGGAATGTTTATTATAGACAACGGGACTTTTTCCGTTGTCTAAAATCTACATTATAGACAACGGAATGCTTTTTCTGTTGTGGAAAACATATACACCCATGGCACTGAGTTTTCTGTAGGGGAAAATCGCTATGGAATTTTTTACAACAGAACGACAATGGAAATTTTTCTGTAGGAGTTTGTTTTTGCCAATGGAAAGTTGTTTTACACAACGGAAAATTTTTGTAGCAAAAAATGCATATTGTTGTAGTGATTGCAATGGATATGGAGTAGCGAGTTGGGATAATGACTGCAGGTGATAGGATGTTACAGTGGTACACCGAATCAGGTAAGTGAATGGTGGTATTGATAATAAAAAGAATGAAAGAGGAGAGGGTTTACCTGGTTTGCAGATCCCTGAACCTTCTGCTCTTCTTCTTCTCCTCTCTTCAGCTTTCTTTAGCTTTCGGATTCCCAAAAACCGAACCCCCCTAAAAAGCCCACGTTTCCTCCTTTTTTTCTTTTTTCTTTCCTTTTTTTTCTCCCAAAACCTAGCCCCAAAAGAAAAATCCCAAAACCCCTACTAATTCTCCTTTTTCTTTCCCTCTTTTCTCTCTCTTCTCCCTTTCTTTTCACCCAAAAACGTGAGCCACAAAGGCCTTTCACGTTTTTTTTTCTTTCCCCTTTTTTTTCTCTCTTTTTCCCTTACTTTTCTCCCAAAAACGTGAGCCACAAAGCCCTTTTACGTTTTTTCTTTCCCCCTTTTTTTTCTCTCTTCTTCCCTTACTTTTCTCCCAAAACTTAGCTCAAAAGCCTTTCCACGTTTTTTTCTTTCTCTTTTCCCTTTTTTTTCTCTTTGGAAAAAAGTCCCTTACTTTTTCTCCCAAAAAACGTGAGCCACAAAGCCCTTTCACGTTTTTTTTTTCCCCTTTTTTTCTCTCTCTCTTCCCTTACGCTTCTCCCAAAACTTAGCTCAAAAGCCTTTCCACGTTTTTTTTCTTTCTCTTTTCCTTTTTTTCTCCTTCGAAAAAGTCCCCTTCTTCTCTCTCTCACGTCCCTTTTATCTTCTCCCTCTTTCCCTTAAAAAAAATAATCTAGAAACCCTAAATCCTCTCCTTTTTTTTCTTTTTCTTTCTTTTCTTCCCTAAAACCGTCCCTCCTAAAAAAACCCCCACGTTTTCTCTTTTTTCCTTCCTTTTTTTTCTCCAACAAAATCCTTTGGATTGTCTTAGAAAAAGTGACGTTTTTCCTCTCTCCCTCTTTCCTTTTTTTCCAAAATATTTTGGATTTATCCCCAAAATCGAAATCCCCATTCTCTTCCACGTTTTTTCTCTCCCCTCTTTCCTTTTTCCTTCTCAAAAATCTTTTGGATTATCTCCAAAATTGAAATCCCCCTTCATTTTCACGTTTCTCTCTCCCCTCTTCCCTTTTTCTTCTCAAAATCTTTTGGATTATCTCCAAAACCAAAATCCCCATTCTCTTTCACGTTTTTTTCTCTCCCCTCTTTCCTTTTTCTTCTAAAAAATCATTTGGATTATCATTTACATATAATAATATATATTATACACATATATTTAATAACATACATACATATATATATATATATATATATATATATATATATATATATATATATATATATATATATGGCAATGATATGGGTTGAGCTAGATTAGACCAAAACCGGTTTGAACCCGAGTTGACCGGGCCCGATTGGAATTAATCGGGTTTTCTCCTCCCTTGTCATTTTCATTTGTCATCCCGCATGGAATTTTTTGATGGCCTCTATTCCAAATTTTTTACGTTCATTTTGTAGAACATTAAAAATGAGGAATATAAGAACTTGAATCACCTCACCTGGAAGTAAAATGATCAACTTATGAATTTTTAAAGTTTAAGCGGACCAATTATCGATAATTTGGCTGACCATTCTGCATGAGATCCTTCGGAGGCTTTTATCGGAAATATTTTACGTCCACTTTTTAGAGCACTAAAAATGGAACATAATGAGACTGGAATCACCTGAATCCGATGTAGAACGGAAAAGATATGCAGCTTTGAAGTTCTGACGATAATTTTGTATGCAAACTTGCATGGGACCCACTGGTGACTTCTACCCGGGATTTTTTAAGTCCACTTTGTAGAACATCATGAATGAAGAATAATGGTCTTGGAATCATCTGAATCCGATGTAGAACGGGAAAGATATGAAGCTTTGAAGTTCTAACGATCATTTTGCATGCAAGTTTGCATGGGACCCACTGGTGACTTCTACCTGGGATTTTTTACGTCCACTTTGTAGAACATCATGAATGAAGGATAATGGTCTTCGAATCATCTGAATCCGATGTCGAACGGGAAAGATATGAAGCTTTGAAGTTCTAACGATCATTTTGCATGCAAGTTTGCATGGGACCCACTGGTGACTTCTACCCCGGATTTTTTATGTCCACTTTGTAGAACATCATGAATGAAGAATAATGGTCTTGGAATCATCTGAATCCGATGTAGAACGGAAAAGATATGAAGCTTTGCAATTCTAACGATCATTTTGTATGTAAGTTTGCATGGGATCCACTGGTGACTTCTACCCGGGATTTTTTATGTCCACTTTGTAGAACATCATGAATGAAGAATAATGGTCTTGGAATCATCTGAATCCGATGTAGAACCGGAAAGATATGAAGCTTTGAAGTTCTAACGATCATTTTGCATGCAAGTTTGCATGGGACCCACTGGTGACTTCTACCCGGGATTTTTTTACGTCCACTTTGTAGAACATCATGAATGAAGAATAATGGTCTTGGAATCATTTGAATCCGATGTCGGATGATCAAGATATGATGATTTGAAATTCAAACGATCCGACTTAGGATAATTTGCATGAAGGCCCCTGGGATTATTTATAATAATTTCGGAAACCTCCCTTATATGTATCATCCGACTAAAATGGTCATATCTTCCTCATTTGATATCGGAATTGAGTAATTCTGGTCTCGTGTCGAAGATAATTCTATGACCTATGCATTTATGCAGATAATAGCCCATGACCCTGCTGTGGGATCAGTGAAAAATCACAAATCTTTGGGTTAAAGGTCAGAAACCTGCCATATTGATTCACTTATGCCGAGGGTGGCAAAAATGGGGTGCTTACAGATGCCCCTCTTTAGCCGAGATTGTTATAAGTTGAAGGCTAAAGATAAAAGAACCACATTTTTGGGGTATGAGTGATATTGTTTATTGGGCTGCACTTAGAGTAATTCTTCCTAAACTGCCTACGTATTCTAAGGGTGTCCTAGAAATCAAGCCCAGAACGTAGTTCGACTGGCAAGAAGGTTTGCTCTTCTCGGAAGATTGGTGAGTGTTTTTCTTGTATGAAGCTAGGCTGTGAATACAAGGCTCATTTGTAGGCTGGGAACCTCTTCTTGCTGAGATGGAACTCATTATGCAAGGTACGTGCGGGCTTGAACCCAGCTTGATCCATTTGTAGGCTGATAAACCTTTTCTTGTATGAAGCTAGGCTGTGAATACAAGGCTCATTTATAGGCTGGGAACCTCTTCTTGCTGAGGTGGAACTCATGATGCAAGGTATGTGCGGGCTAGGACCCGGCTTGATCCATTTGTAGGCTGATAAACCTCTTCTTGTACTGAAGCTAGGCTGTGAATACAAGGCTCATTTGTAGGCTGGGAACCTCTTCTTGCTGAGATGGAACTCATGATGCAAGGTATGTACGGGCTTGGACCCGGCTTGATCCATTTGTAGGCTGATAAATCTCTTCTTGTATGAAGCTAGGCTGTGAATACAAGGCTCATTTGTAGGCTGGGAACCTCTTCTTGTTGAGATGGAACTCAATGCAAGGTATGTGCTGGCTTGGACCCGGCTTGATCCATTTGTAGGCTAATAAACCTCTTCTTGTACGAAGCTAGGCTGTGAATACAAGGCTGATTGCATGAGCTTGGGCTCGGATTTGATTTGTTTGGATGGAAGACTTGATGTCTTCTCTTTTGATTGAACTGAGGCTCTATTGATTGAAATTCTGAGGTTGATTTTCTGAATAAGCTAGGGCTCTGCATTTGATTTCACTTATCTGCTTGATCTTTGATAGAGCTAGGGCTCTACATTTGCTTCACTAATAGGCTGAGATTGACTTGATCTTTGAATGAGCTAGGGCTCTGCATTCACTTATAGGCTGAGATTGACTTGATCTTTGAATGAGTTAGGGCTCTACATTTGATTCACTAATAATCTGAGATTGATTTGATCTTTGGATGAGCTAGGGCTCTACATTTGATTTACTTATAGACTGAGATTGATTTGAAATTTGGATGAGCTAGGGCTCTGCATTTGATTCTGAAATGAGTAAGAACTCAGAAGGTCACTTTTAGGGTGAGGAATTTGCTATTGATTCTGAAATGAGCAAGAACTCAGAAGGTCACTTATAGGGTGATACTGAATGACTCATCTTGGCAGTTCCTACCAGCTTTGGACCTTCGAGATTGAAAATAGGAATATCCTTCTTGGAAGCTCTATGGCTATGAACCTTTAGAATGCTTAAAAGTGACCCATACAGGAAGGCTTTGTTGACTTTGAACATTTAGGGTTGAAATCTGACCCATCTTGGAAGTCTCTTGACTTTCAACCTATAGAGTGTTGGATATATTTGAAATGATGATGAATTCCTTGGCAGTTTTCCAAGGTTTTTTTGCCCCTGCTTTGTTGGTGAAGGCATAAAACATGACATCAATGGAAATGATGTCATGGACTTCGCTGGCATGATACCTAGATTTGAAATTTGTCATTTATGACCTCGTATTGAAAGTTTAACTCAATTTCAGCACGGTAGGGATGACTTGGTTGCTCCCTTGGAAGGGTTCCATGTAATTTGGAAGTGTTGATTTTCTTCAGCCAACATTGATGTTGGATTTTGGATTGAAAGAAACTCTAGCGAGGATTTTGGACAAGAATGAGGGGAGCTTGACAGTCTCTAACCAAAGTGATTTTATTGATTGACCTTGGTGTTAGACTGTCGAGGGACATCTGATCAACTAAGTTCTTTGATTGTGCACTATGGTAAACCAAATTGGTAGAACATCCAAGCGGCGATGAAATGTGACTTGGGTTTGGCCCTTGATCTAGGCTCATGTAAAGCTCAGGGCTTTGCAATATTGTTGTGTCAATTTTGAAAGATGAATGAACCATGGCCCCAAAGTAGGCATGAGGCGCAAAGGATTCGAAATGTTCCTTCAGATAATTTTGTGACCAAATCCTAACAGGTGAGCGACCACATTGGATTTTCTTCATCAACAGGATTGGGAGAACTGAGAAATTAGCAAAAACCAACTTGGATGGACCTACTTCTGTTGACTATGAAAGTAGTGACTTCAGGCTAGACAATGGATCCTTGATGTAATGCTCATGATCAAATTCGATTCCTCTACATAGGGTATATCTATGCCCCAGTGTCAGCATGTTGTGACAGACCGCTACTGTAGTGTGCTAGGGCAAGATTGAAAAAACAGGCAATCTAACAGAGTTAGAACTAGGTTGACTCTGGATTGTATCCAGAATTTGACCATGCTTCCAAGGTCAAGGGAAGATTGTAGAAAGTGACTTCTTGGATAAACCCTTTCTTGAATCTTGAAAAATGAAGGAACTAATGATTTAAATGAATTTGGCTATATCCATAACCAGGCCATGAGAATTTGCTCTCTCCCTAACATGACCAAAGGATTTGAAGATAAAATTCTGTTGAAAGGCAATGCTATGGAGCCCAACAAATGATGGTTTGTTCAACTCCTCCGAGTATGATTCACTGGAGAGCAAGAGGGGTTCCTTTCCTTATGGAGGGTAGACTGGTATGACACTTGTCTACATGAACCACTGAATTTTTCTATGAAGGGCCAATGAGGGCAATGCTTTAGGGTTGCATCAGGTCGCCTATCACCACTGAGGTATTATGGGTTGCCCACTGAAGTTTCTTGGGTTGCTTTTTCCCTGCTGAGGTTTCTATTCTTCCCTTTATTTTTTTAATTTTTTTTTTTGCAAAATCCATCTTGGGTTGAATAAAGAGTCTTGATATGGTGAGGATATTGCCAAAATTATGGTCATATCCAATGGTCTGAAACCCTTAGGGGAAATCTGAACAGCATGACTTTCATGACAAATGGGTAGCCTTGCCCCACTGTTTAAGTTGACACCTACGCGTATTGATAGGCAGGCAGCTATTTGAATCATCACTAAAAGCGATCTTAGGGAAATACAGTCCCACACCAAAATTAAAAAATGGTGCCGAATTATGTTTTCCTTTCTTGGAGATGTTCAGATGGAACACGTGTCCCAACAAGCTATATCGAGATTCCGAATCAGTCACGATCATATCTGGGCCTGAAACCTTTAGGTTTGTTGACAAGTATTGATGTTGAAGGTCCAAGAGGACTGATGTGAAACTGTCCACATGGGTCTACCATTGGGAGAGTGTTTGGATGTTTATGTAGAATGGGTTTATCTTACCGAGAAGATCCCATTTTATTGGCTTGAGAAATGAAGGGCTTATAGGAACCTTGGGAAGCCGTCGGATGTAATGAACGACAGATGAGAGTTCCAGCCAGATTCATGAATTTGTACATAAGATGATGACATGATCATGAAATACAATGCCATAAAAATTGATAATCAAAAGAAGGGCTTGTGATAGAGACTCCTTGGAAGGCCGTCGGATTGATAGACGGGAGAGAGAGTCTAATGCCGATGAGAAATCTTTCTCTGATGATGAAGAAGTGATGAGATCGTCTTCTGTAAAGGCGGGATGTAATTGGCCAAAATCAAAAGTCCGGTCCAACATGCTGTAAATCTCGACGAATGATCGAAAACTTGCTATCAGGCTTTGGTTGGAACTATCATCCTCTTGAAGTGAGAGGGACAATTGGCTTACTGTCGAGCTCCAATGCCATTCAACATCTTGCTATTTTCTTTTCTTCTCTTTTTTTTCTTTTTTTTTTTTTTTTTTTTTTTGGATGTGAAGGCCACATAATGCAGTGCTTCGCTTGATCGCAAAATTGAATCCTGACTTTCAATATTGGATTTATCTTCTTCTTCCGAACATTTCCAATCAGATAGAACGTCTTTGCCCCAACTAGCACTCTGATCTTCTGTAAACTTTATGAGCATTTATGACTGCTCATATAGTATCTGATTTTATCTGAACGGTGAATCCGTATGCTGTCCTCTAGAAATTACTCAACACCTTCTGTCTGATGTGACTACCTCCCATTATTGATGTAGATAAAACATAGGCTTGAATTTTTATTTTTTTTTTGGGTATCCCAATGACCTCATTCTTTGATTTTGAGATTGATCATTCATCATGTATCTCTTGCTTGCAGATGATGTGCTTTGTAAGAACTTTGGTATTTCCATCTTTTTGGTGGCACATCTGTCCTCCACTCATTTGTACTGATTGGTTGACCTGTTGATATGATCTGTTATTATGTTTCCTTGGAATCTTTTCACAGATAGAACATATGACAGCTTCTCCAATACATGTTTCTTGAGACTACTCTTGTGTCTCCCAATTGATCATTTAAAGCTTTCCCTGACGGTTGGACCTTTCTTTCTCAAGAGGCCGGGTGGCGTAGAAGTTCAGGAGACGGCTCATCATTTCAATCATCTTCAGAGTTAGAATTGATTGCGCACGTAGAATAGGAGGATGTATGAAACTGGAAGGAAATGTATGGAAAAGACAAAGCACAGAGATTGAAATCCCAAATGGGGTGATTTTCTTTTACTTGTAGGACATATTAGACTAGACTTGTCAACAAGCATATTGATCTTGGACCCTCATGGATGACCTATCAAATATCGATAATAAAAAGTTGAAACAACTAGTTCGTCCAAGCGGCTCTAGTTGGGCATAACGCCTTCGACGAACACCTTCGGTCGTTGCGGGAATAAGTCTTCCTTCAGATCTCTAATAGCAGGACTCATCATGCCCCTCTATCAATAGGTGCTAGATACCTACCTTTTAGGGTTCCATACAATTCTTACCTCTCTTTTTTTTTTCAGTTTGGGATCCATTCAAAACTGGACTATTGCTTTTTAAGCTCAAGGTTACTCTGGTTCATGCCCCAGTTTAGGGTTTGATGGATTCATCAATGGACCACTTCTAGTTGAGTTCAAAATCATTCTAGCTTATGCCCCAGCTTATGGAGCAAGGGGTATCGCCATTGCACTACACCATTTTGAATCCAAGATTGGACTAATTTATGCCTTGGCTTGGGGGTTCAATGGATTTCTTCATTAAACCACTCTCAATTTGGGTCTAAGGTCAATTTGGTTCATGACTAGCTTAAAGCTTAATGGCTTTCCTCATTGGACCGCACTCAATTCGGGTCCAAATTCAATTTGGTTCATGCCCAACTTAGGGCTCAAGGGCTTTCTTCGTTGGACCGTACTCAATTTGGGTCCAAGGTCAATTGGTTTATGCCAAACTTAAGGCTTAATGGCTTTCATCATTAGACCGCACTCAATTCTGGTCCAAGGTCAATTCGGTTCATGCCTCAGTTCAGGGGTTAAGGGTTCCATCATTGGACCACACTCAAGCTGTCATTCTGGTTTTTTATCCTAGCCTGGGGCATATCGGATCTCATCTTTGATCTATCCTACTGCTTGGGAAAATTCTATTCCTTCTCTTTTAACAATGAGAAATATGAGGGCAACTCTTTGGATTCTGGCATTTCCTTGGCTAATGGGGCAAAAATGCCCATGATGGAATAGCACTACTATAGCTGAAGGTTCATGATTTCTGATGACTCTAGGATCTAGAACTGATCTTTATTGACAGGCAATGAGGAATGCTTCTCATTCGTCATTCCTGACGAGCGATCCTAACTTGTAGTACTGGGCTATGATGGACATCGACCGGGCTCTAATTGATAGAGCCAGAGATTGATTTTGAATCGGTCTCCGATTGATAGAGACAAGGTTAGCTTTGAACTGGTCTCTGATTGATAGAGATCAAGATTGACTTTGAGTTGGTCTCTGATTGATAGAGATCAAGATTGACTTTGAATTGGTCTCCGATTGATAGAGATCAAGATTGACATTGAATTGGTCTCCGATTGATAGAGATCAAGATTGACTTTGAATTGGTCTCTGATTGATAGAGATCAAGATTGACTTTGAATTGGTCTCTGATTGATAGAGATCAAGATTGATTTTGAATTGGTCTCTGATTCATAGAGATCAAGATTGACTTTGAATTGGTCTCTGATTCATAGAGATCAAGATTGACTTTGAATTGGTCTCTGATTGATAGAGATCAAGATTGACTTTGAATTGATCTCTGATTGATAGAGATCAAGATTGACTTTGAAATGATCTCTGATTCATAGAGATCAAGATTGACAGTCATGGACTGGGCTCTAGTTGCTAGAGGCAAGGATTGCTTGAGTTGGGCTCCGATTGATGGAGGCCAAGGATGACAATCATGGATTGGACTCTAATTGCTAGAGATGATGGAATGACTGAAATTCTCTTTGATTCCTTTATGAAGTGGAACATGGACCAAAGGTAATGATTGAACAGGCCTAGAGGCTAACTCATGCTCACATTGAGTTCATATGATTGAAACCTTTCTTAGTTCCGACATGAATCAGAACCTGAACTGGAGTTGACGGTTGGACAAGCCTAGGGGCTGATTAAATTCAAATGAATGGAACTCTTCTTAGTTCCAACATGAATCAGAACTTGAACCACAGTTGATGGTTGGATAAGCCTAGTGGCTAAATAAATTCAGATGAATGAGACTCTTCTTAATTCCAACATGAATCTGAACCTGAACCAAAGTTGATGGTTGGACAAGCCTAGGGGCTAAATAAATTCAGATGAATGGAACTTTTCCTAGTTTCAACATGAACTGGAACCCTAACCAAAGTTGATGGTTGGATAAGCCTAGTGGCTAATTGAATTCAAATGAATGGAATTTTTCCTAGTTCCAACATGAATCAGAACCTAAACAGGAGGTGAAGGGTGAAAAAGCCTAGGGGCCGAATGCCTTCTTCATTTTAGCATGATCTGGGAGTGATGATTGAACCTGCCTAAAGGTTAAACCCTTCTTTAATTCTGAGATGAACTAGAAATGGTGGTTGAATCTAGGGCTGAATATTTCTTTGATTCTGAGATGAACTGGATATGATTGAATCTGCCTAGGGGCTGAATCTTTCTTTAATTCTGGATGAACCAAAATGATGATTGGACCTGCCTAGGGGCTGAATATTTTTTTGATTCTAAGATGAACTGGATGTAATTGAATCTGCCTAGGGGCTGAATCTTTCCTTAATTCTAGATGTGCATCGAGAACTATGATTGGATTTGCCTAGGGGCTGGATCATTCCTTAATTCAAAGGTACCTTGAGAACTATGATTGGATTTGCCTAGGGACTGGATTTTTCCTTCTTTCTTACAAAATTTGATGTTCAATCAAGATCTAGATTCATGACTTCCATTGATTCATTTAGAAAGATAATATGGATGGATCTCAAGGTGGGAGATCAAGACAATTCCCTAATTGTAGGGGCCTCTCACCCTAAAAGGGTGGATATGGTTGCAGTTTGATTTTCTTTTCCAAAGGCATTGAAATCCAATGGGGAAATATCAAGATTCTAAACATCTACAAGAGTAGAAGAAGTCACATGCACAATCAAGGATGACTCAACCAAACAAGAGTTAGCTCCCTCATAAGGGCGATTGGGAAAACATTATCCAAGTCAATTTAATTGAATTTGATTAAGCCATGTGTTCAGTCTTGGGACCTCATGATTCCAAAATGGATAATCAGTGGTACCAAGGTCTGGCCAATTGGATTATCGAATTCGATGAAATTGAAATGGATATATTAATCCGTCGTCCTTATTAGGGATGATTAGCAAAAGCGGTTCATAGATGAACAAACTAGTAAATTTCTTCTTGACCATGGTATCTAAGTCTTGACAGGGATTTTCTACTCGTTTTTTGAAATCGACGTGTTAACAATTAGAGATTCGACACATCGAGCTTACTTAATGGAGGGTGTATAGTGACCGTCTACTATGATGTAGAACAGATGTATACATACCTCATACTCCCAATGGGTGAGAGTTCAAGATGCTCATCGTGTAGATTCTAACATGTTGACCAATTGAGGATAAAAACGGGCAGAACTTCGACGTCTCGAACATGGATGTCATGGTTAAGCCGATTTTACCGAGTCGGTTCAGGGATGAACCAAAAAATAACAAACATTGGGCTACAATCTGGGTTAGGACAGAAAAGGCCACCTTGACGAGGATGAGGTAACCTATCACCGAATGTTCGATGAATAATGGGCCCCCAATCCCTTTATATACTATGTTGCAAGGATCCAAGCGACGTGGAGTAACATAACGCATTCCCAGGCGGACCCAAGAAACGCTCGTTAGAGGCTGCTCACCGGTCGTGGTTTCACAAAGTACAGGCCAAGGTTGTGTGTTTCGCCTAGCGGGCTGCCCCATATGCATGGGACCCGGTTCGGCTACTCGCACGAATGTGTGACTGAACCCATTCCCCCCAAAGCAATAATATACGAGCATAAATATAGTATCCTAAAATCTAGCATCCAATTCACACAAGGAAAGTTTTCATTTAGGAGTTTGACATTTATATCCCCAGTGAAGTCGCCACTGTGAGGACAAAGATGGAAATCTTTAGAAGTCGCCACCTAGATTTAGGTCTAGGACCTTAGAAATGTGAAATCTCACCACAAGGTAAGACTTCGATTGACTCATGACCCTTAGATTGGAATTCTGGTCCATCGAGATTGGGTAAGCGTCAGGTTACGGTTATGGGAAGGGGTTAGGCACCCAAACCGCCCGATCGAAATCGGTCTCCTATGCCTTTCCTATGCTAGACTCTATCTGTTAAACTAAACCAAACCAAGTGGTTTGATATCATTGAACCGAATCTGTATCCATCAGATTGCCTACGTATCACAAAATTATTCCGAAAATCAGGTTCACCATCGTAGTTCAGGTGTGATTAAAATTTATGGCTGTGATTTATGCTTGTGCATGATTAAGTTCTTTGTTCAAGTTGAAATTTATGCTTGAAAGGCTGAGAAATCCTATGGGTTAGGATCTGGATAGTCCATGTGGACTGATAGATAGTCCTAGTGGATCTAAGAAAAATCCTATTTGGGTTGGAATATGGATAGATATCCTAGTAGATCTATGGATAGTCCGAGTGGACTAAGGTGTGGATAACCCTTTTTTGGGTTGGAATATGGATGAATATCCTAGTGGATCTATGGATAGTCCGAGTGGACTAAGGTGTGGATCCGAATTTGGGTTTCTCCCAAAAGGCCTACGTATCCTAGGGTTTGACCTAGGCATCAGAATCCGCGTAGTTCGAGATTAGATTGAAATGGTTGAATATCCTAGTGGATCTATGGATAGTCCGAGTGGACTAAGGTATGGATAACCCTTTTTGGATTATAATATGGGGGATATCCTAGTGGATCTATGGATAGTCCGAGTGGACTAAATTATGGATAACCCTATTTGGGTTAAAATATGGGGATATCCTAGTGGATCTATGGATAGTCCGAGTGGACTAAGGTGTGGATCCGAATTTGGGTTTCTCCCAAATAGCCTACGTATCCTAGGGTTTGCCCTAGGAATCAGAATCCGCGTAGTTCGAAATGGATAACCCATTCTGGGTCAGAAAGTGAGAACCTGTTCTAGGTTTAGGATTGAGAACCTATTCTAGGTTTAGGGTTTAGAACCTATTTTAGGTTTAGGGTTTAGAACCTATTCTAGGTTTAGGGTTTAGAACCTATTCTAGGTTTAGGATTTAGAACCTATTCTAGGTTTAGGGTTTGCCGAGGGGCAAAATCATCCTAAATCACCCTTTTTATCCTGAATTCTAATTTTGGAAAGTTTGGCAAGGCATTCTCTTTCTTTATTAAGATTTTATCATTCCCATTATGCCCTTCCCAAGAATGTGGGTGCCTAAATGCACGTCCCCACACCTACATTGTCTTCTGGAAGTATGCATATATGACAGTTTAACTAGGGTGTTGCATAAAATAAGTTATTGCCAAAAAATAGAATATTCTATCTAAATATGGCACATAAAACATTTATGACAAGAAATTCACATACAGTAAGATTGTTTAAAATCTTTCAAATATAGCATGTATTGCAAATAAGGCAAGCGCCTACATGGCATGATCTAGTATGCTATTTTCTACCCTAATTGTTATTTTCTTTCCATTTTAGGGTTTTCTACCCTAATTATTATTTTATTTCTATTTTTTAGGGTTTTCTACCCTAATTGTTACATTCTTTCCATTTTAGGGTTTTCTACCCTAATTATTATTTTATTTCCATTTTTTAGGGTTTTCTACCCTAATTGTTACATTCTTTCCATTTTAGGGTTTTCTACCCTAAATGTTACTTTCTTTCCATTTTAGGGTTTTCTACCCTAATTATTATTTTCTTTCTATCTTAGGGTTTTCTACCCTAAATGTTACTTTCTTTCCATTTTAGGGTTTTCTACCCTAATTATTATTTTCTTTCCATCTTAGGGTTTTCTACCCTAAATGTTACTTTCTTTCCATTTTACGGTTTTCTACCATAATTATTATTTTATTTCCATTTTTTAGAGTTTTCTACCCTAATTGTTACATTCTTTCCATTTTAGGGTTTTCTACCCTAATTGTTACATTCTTTCCATTTTAGGGTTTTCTACCCTAATTATTATTTTATTTCCATTTTTTAGGGTTTTCTACCCTAATTGTTACATTCTTTCCATTTTAGGGTTTTCTACCCTAATTGTTATTTTATTTCCATTTTTTTTAGGATTTTCTACCCTAATTGTTACATTCTTTCTATTTTAAGGTTTCCTACCTTAATTATTATTTTCTTTCCATCTTAGGGTTTTCTACCCTAAATGTTACTTTCTTTCCATTTTAGGGTTTTCTACCCTAATTATGGCAATAAGCATCCAACTATGGCAATGAGGATTCAAACATGGTAGTGTATCTAAAAAAAACACTAATGATGAAAAATTCAATGGTATAAATCACTATTAATGGTAATATAACCGTTCAGATGCTTTGAAATCAATCATGATGATAATCTAATGGTTTAGATGCATTTAAAACATTCATAGTGAAGATCCGACGATTCAGATTCATTTAAGACACTCATAATGAAGATCCATTGGTTTGGATCAAGCATCAACATATCTAAAATCAATGGTCCAGATTTGCTAATTCAAACATCCAAGATCAATGACCCGATTTTATCATTAAAGCATCCGAGATCGATGGCCAAATTTTATCTCATAAAAATTCATAATTAGAGGCCATGATCAATCACTTAAGGAAAATCTAAATCAAAGGCTAGATCAATCACCTTAAGATTTCGAATCATATAGCTCACAATTGATCAAATTAAAATTCATTCAATATCAATGGCTCAAATTACATCCTCATCAGATTAACATCAATGACTCAAATCATATGACCATTTCATGGCATCATATGATCAAACAAAAATAATCATCCAAAAACTCAATTTCATGGGAGAGAAGATTAGGTGATAAATTTACGGATCAAGGGGGATTGCACTGGATATGGAGTAGCGAGTTGGGATAATGGCTGCAGGTGATAGGATGTTACAGTGGTATACCGAATCAGGTAAGTGAATGGTGGTATTGATAATAAAAAGAATGAAAGAGGAGAGGGTTTACCTGGTTTGCAGATCCTTGAACCTTCTGCTCTTCTTCTTCTCCTCTCTTTAGCTTTCTTTAGCTTTCGGATTCCCAAAAACCGAACCCCCCTAAGAAAGCCCACGTTTCCTTCTTTTTTCTTTTTTCTTCCCTTCTTTTTCTCCCAAAACCTAGCCCCAAAATAAAAATCCCAAAACCCCTACTAATTCTCCTTTTTCTTTCCCTCTTTTCTCTCTCTTCTCCCTTTCTTTTCTCCCAAAAACGTGAGCCACAAAGGCCTTTCACGTTTTTTTTCTTTCCCTATTTTTTTCCTACTTTTCTCCCAAAACTTAGCTCAAAAGCCTTTCCACGTTTTTCTTTCTCTTTTCCCTTTTTTTTCTCTTTGGAAAAAGTCCCTTACTTTTCTCCCAAAAACGTGAGCCACAAAGCCCTTTCACGTTTTTTTTCTTTCCCCTTTTTTTTCTCTCTTCTTCCCTTACTTTTCTCCCAAAACTTAGCTCAAAAGCCTTTCCACGTTTTTTCTTTCTCTTTTCCTTTTTTTTCTCCTACGAAAAGTCCCCTTCTTCTCTCTCTCATGTCCCTTTTATCTTCTCCCTCTTTCCCTTAAAAAAAAAAACAATCTAGAAACCCTAAATCCTCTCCTTTTTTTTTCCTTTTTTCTTTCTTTTCTTCCCTAAAACCGTCCCTCCTAAAAAAACCCCCACGTTTTCTCTTTTTTCCTTCCTTTTTTTTCTCCAACAAAATCCTTTGGATTGTCTTAGGAAAAGTGACGTTTTTCCTCTCTCCCTCTTTCCTTTTTTTTCTCAAAATCTTTTGGATTTATCCCCAAAATCAAAATCCCCATTCTCTTCCACGTTTTTTTCTCTCCCCTCTTTCCTTTTTCTTCTCAAAAATCTTTTGGATTATCTCCAAAATTGAAATCCCCCTTCATTTTCACGTTTCTCTCTCCCTCTTCCCTTTTTCTTCTCAAAATCTTTTAGATTATCTCCAAAACCAAAATCCTCATTCTCTTTCACGTTTTTTTCTCTCCCCTCTTTCCTTTTTCTTCTCAAAAATCTATTGGATTATCATTTACATATAATAATATATATTATACACATATATTTAATAACATACATATATATATTATACAATATATATAATATATAAATATTATGCACATAGATGAACTGATTCGAAATGGTTTGAGACTGACTTAGGTTGAAAACTAATATGGGTTGAGCTAGGTTAGACCAAAACTGATTTGAACTGAGTTGACTGGACTAATTGGAATTAACTGGGTTTTCTCTCCTTGTCATTTCACAGGTCATTTCCGCTGTCATCCCGCATGGAATTTTCCGATGGCCTCTATTCCAAATTTTTTGCGTTCATTTTGTATAACATTAAAAATGAGGAATATAGGAACTTGAATCACCTCATTTGGAAATAAAATGGTCAACTTATAAATTTTTAAAGTTTAAGCAGACCAATTATCGATAATTTGGCTGACCATTCTGCATGAGATCCTTCGGAGGCTTTTACCGAAAATATTTTACGTCCACTTTGTAGAGCACTAAAAATGGACATAATGAGACTGGAATCACCTGAATCCGATGTAGAACGGAAAAGATATGCAGCTTTGAAGTTCTGACGATAATTTTGCATGCAAGCTTGCATGGGACCCACTGGTGACTTCTACCCGGGATTTTTTACTTCCACTTTGTAGAACATCATGAATGAAGAATAATGGTCTTGGAATCATCTGAATCCGATGTAGAACGGAAAAGATATGAAGCTTTGAAGTTCTAACGATCATTTTGCATGCAAGTTTGCATGGGACCCACTGGTGACTTCTACCCGGGATTTTTTACGTTCACTTTGTAGAACATCATGAATGAAGAATAATGGTCTTGGAATCATCTGAATCCGATATAGAACGGGAAAGATATGAAGCTTTGCAGTTCTAACGATCATTTTGCATGCAAGTTTGCATGGGACCCACTGGTGACTTCTACCCGGGATTTTTTACGTCCACTTTGTAGAACATCATGAATGAAGAATAATGGTCTTGGAATCATCTGAATCTGATGTAGAACGGGAAAGATATGAAGCTTTGAAGTTCTAACGATCATTTTGCATGCAAGTTTGCATGGGACCCACTGGTGACTTCTACCCGGGATTTTTTTACGTCCACTTTGTAGAACATCATGAATGAAGAATAATGGTCTTGGAATCATCTGAATCCGATGTCGGATGATCAAGATATGATGATTTGAAATTCAAACGATCCGACTTAGGATAATTTGCATGAAGGCCCCTGGGATTATTTATAATAATTTCAGAAACCTCCCTTATATGTATCATCTGACTAAAATGATCATATCTTCCTCATTTGATATCAGAATTGAGCAATTCTGGTCTCGTTTCGAAGATAATTCTATGACCTATGCATCTATGCAGATAATAGCCCATGACCCTGCTGTGGGGATCAGTGAAAAATCACAAATCTTTGGGTTAAAGGTTAGAAACCTGCCATATTGGTTCACTTATGCCGAGGGTGGCAAAAATGGGGTGCTTACAACGTGCATTTAGGCACCCATATTCTTGGGAAGGGCATAATGGGAATGATAAAATTTTAATAAAGAAAGAGAATGCCTTGCCAAACTTTCCAAAATTAGAATTCAGGATAAAAAGGGTGATTTAGGACGATTTTGCCCCTTGACAAACCCTAAACTTAGAATAGGTTCTAAACCCTAAACCTAGAATAGGTTCTCAATCCCAAACCTAGAATAGGCTCTCAATCTTTAACCTAGAAAAGGTTATCCATCCCGAACTACGTGGATTTTGATTCCTAGGGCAAACCCTAGGATACGTAGGCTATTTAGGAGAAACCCAAATTCGGATCCACACATTTAGTCCATTCGGACTATCCATAGATCCACTAGGATCTCCATTCCCATTTCAACCCAGAGCCCGAACTACACGGATTCAGATTCCTACGTCAAACCCTAGGATACGTAGGCCATTTGGGAGAAACCCAAATTCGGATCCACACCTTAGTCCACTCGGACTATCCATAGATCCACTAGGATATCTATCCATATTCCAACCCAAAAAGGGTTATCCAAACCTTAGTCCACTCGGACTATCCATAGATCCACTAGGATATATTTATTCACACTTTAGTCCACTTGGGCTATCCAAAGATCCACTAGGATATCTATCCACATTTTGACCCACATAGGGTTATCCACATTCCAACCCAGAATGGGTTTTTCATATTTCAACCTAAATAGGGTTATTCTTAGATCCACTTGGACTATCTATCAGTCCACATGGACTATCCAGATCCTAACCCATAGGATTTCTCAGCCTTTCAAGCATAAACTTCAACTTGAACAATAAACTTAATCATGCACAATTCGATTGTGTTCTCAGAAGGAGGAGTGAGAAAATAAGGAGAGAATGTGTTCATGATCGAAGGAGAGAGAATAACAATGGGACCCATAGCAGTGTCCATTCATCTAGTTGAAGAAATAGAATAGCATTTGTAGAGTGAAACTGAATTTAATTAATATGAAGATTGAGAAGATATACAGAAGAATGGAAGAATTACTTCAATAGATATTGAAGCCTGCGCCAGATCACTATGGACTTAAAAGATTTTGATTGGGTTGGTCTGGTTTCAACAATTCCAAAATTAGGGTTGGTTGGGCTTTGTTTGGGCTTTCTTTCTTTTGGTTGGACTTGGGCCACTCTTTGAGCCCACTCGACCTGCCTAATGCCTCACCTGTTACATCTTATGCTCTCAATATATAGTTAGCAATTTTCGATTTTAAAAATTATTAGAATAATTATTTTCATTAATTTGAAGATTCAGTCAAATTTTAGGTAAAAAAAAATCGACTTAAAACAAAACTAAGAGTCCAGGACATTAGTCCCACATCAAGCAGATTCTAGAGCCCTCCAATACAAAGGTGCCATGTGGCATTGCAACTCTTTTAAAATAGAGGGATGGAGAAATAGAAATCATTTTCAATTTGTACATGTCAAGAAACTTATTTAAGGGGTAAGCCCTCCAATACAAATGTGACATATGGTATTGCAATTATCTTTAAATAAAGGATGGATAAATTCTATATAAAAAAAAAATTTCATTATATTAAGGGCTTTCAATTAAATGTTCATTCTTAAAAAGTCACTGGACTAAATGTCATAGCAGCTAGATGTTAACATTTTCATAGATAATTCATATGTAAATATTCCATTTAGTTAGGATCATGGAAATTGATAATAAAAGTTAGAAAGTCAAATTTCTTAAAATCTTTTTTTCAATTTATTTTTAATGCTACAATATTTTTAAAATCTTTTTTTTTTTTCAATATTTATCCAATGACGTTCACTTCAGCTTTGCAAAGTAAATGTTTAGCAATGTGGACAGGACTACTATGGGCAATTGGGGATTGCATTTATTGGGGATTGCATTGAACAACTGATTGTGTAAACTAATTGTCAGTATTGATAAACTTTCTTCAAAATACAAATCGAGAGCCACCTTTAAATGTTGTATCACTTGTACATGACATTAGTTCTTTGTCTCAATATTTATATCTTGTTCTTTCAGATTTATTTCTAGGGAGATTAACAGCATTGCTGACTCCTTAACTTCACAGGCTCTGTCTAAGTTGTACCTAACAATTTGGCATTTCTGCACTCCATGATTGTATAACATTTGTATCAATTAGTCCATGAGTATGCTACGATCTAATGAATAATTTAAGTTCTACCCAAATAAATAAATCAATAAAGGTAGACATAAGATAATTTTGCCCCAAAATTTAAGTGCTATTTGTTTGGTAGGGTTAAATTGAAAACCACATGAAGTTACAAGTCAACTTAACTAGCAAGGATTGGAGGTCAGCCAATAATTTAAGGGTCCGTTTGATAAAACTTCTGCTTCTGGATTCTATGGATTCTGGTTCCCAGGGAGCCATTTTGGAGTAGAAGCGCGTTTGATAAGTCCGTTAGATTCCAACTCCCACAGAGTGAACCGGATTCGACGACCTGAATCCAAAATTTTGGAGTCATAATCTTGCTCCAAGCCGTTGGATCAACTTTTTAAGAGAAAAAGAGTCGACACTCACATGACTATCACTTGACCACCACAACCACCATCACCACAACCACCACCACCACCACCACAACCACCACCACCGCCACCACCACCACCACCGCCGCCGCCACCTCTACCACCACCACCACCACCACCACCACCGCCGCCTCCACCACCACCACCAACGCCACAGCCCACCACCCACCACCACCACCACCACCACCACCACCACCACCACCACCGCCGCCGCCACCTCTACCACCACCACCTCTACCACCACCACCGATGCCTCCACCACCACCACCAACACCACCGCCCACCACCCACCACCACCAACACGACCACAACCACCACCACCACCACCACCACCACCACCACCACCACCACCACCACCACCACCACCACCACCACCACCACCACCACCGCCACCACCACCACCACCGCCTTCGCCACCTCTACCACCACCACCAACACCACCACCGCCGCTACCTCCACCACACCACCAACACCAACACCACCACCCACCACCCACCACCACCACCACCACCACAACCACCACCACCACCACCACCACCACCACCATCGCCGCCACCTTTACCACCACCACCACCAACATCACCGCCCACCACCACTACTACGACTATTTTTCTAGACTTCGATTGGAGGGATAGTGTGTTATCAAACATATTTTTAATCCAAAGATGCTCTAAAATCTATTTCAGAATTGCGTTATCAAACAAGTTTCTACTCTAAAATAATCCTAGAGTAGTTTGGAGTAGAATCCAAATTTAAACCAGAATCTAGAATCCAGAATCCAGAAGCAGAAGTTTTATCAAACGGGCTCTAATTGTTAGGATCTTGATGTGTGGCGCACATCCACTCAGAACAAAAATAAATAATAAAAAAAGGTAATTGAATTTATTTTATAGGTCCATAAAAATGAATACTTGGCTTTCCAAATTAACTTGTGAACTATGAGACATGGTCATATCTCCCATCAAAGCTGCAAGATGCAAGAGACAGAGAAAGACAAAGATTTAAGCGGTTGTGATTGTTTAAAACTTTAAAATAGAGCCTAGAATTATGGCAAATTCCAGAAGAGTAATTTATCCTAAAACAAAGACACAAATCAATCACTGATGTCATCATTATTTTTGTCTTATTTTTTTTCTTTTCAATTCTTATCTTCCAAACACACCCTTAACAAAAGATTGATCAAAGTTGCCATATTCTTGCTTGTTCTTTCTTTCGTAAATAGAGTCAGGAGGGTCGAGAGCAAATCGACACTGAAATCATGACAAAATGAAATCAAGGTTTCTTAGATATTTCGTTCTTTCAATTTTCATGGTAGTGATCTACTTTTAGTTCATTTGATGATCCTTGCAATTCGTACGCCATGTCTCAAAACATTTCCAATGGTTTTAATAAATATTTCAGATAGCATGTGTGAGGGAGAGGGGTTAGTGAATCATTCTGCCAGAAATACATTTTTGGATTTTACAACAACAAAAAAAAATCATAATTACATACGGCTATTTTATATTTATATATCCATTTAGATATTGCTTTTTACCTCATGGACAAGGCTTTTTGTCATCGAAGTTTCGAATTATAAATAAAGAAAAATACAATTCATAATCTCTCTCCTCCATTCTCCTTGCCTCTGTCGGACGAGATGTGCATCCACACCCATTATTTGGTTGTGTTTGGGAAGCACAGACTAAACTGGTTTGGTGACATAAAATTTTATTATAGGACTAAGTTTCGAATAAATTATTTTTCTGTAGATCCATTTTTTTAATCTATATTCATGATTAATAATCGAGAATCTTCTATCAATTGGATAAAAGAGTTAAACTTTCACTTCTTACGTACTTTTTACGTATGTATATAATAAAAAATATAGAATATAATCATAATATAAAATAGGAATATATGGAACAAATAGATATATATAGAACCAAAATCTTGCATATATATATATATATATATATATATATATATATATATATATATATATATATATATATATATATATATATATATATATAATCTCTCTAGAACCTTCATTTTGACTTTATTAAGAAACTCTTGTTGGATCAAATTGAAATGAATCCTTCATGAATTCGCTACCAAGGCAATCCCCTCCCACTTGGTTGTTGTCGATGGATTCTGTTCAGTCCTTCAGATCGAGCCACGTAGTTGAAAATACGAACACAACAGTAAAGTGGGCGGGATATACCCGGGACCACTCCGATGCCAAAGTTAGTGGATGCCAAAAACAAGTAGAATGAAGCTCTTAATGAAACACTAGAACTCCTTAAGAATGGGGTTCCCTGAGATACGAGAGCTTCAATAACCTATTCTTCTCTGGTAATTGAAAATTGGACATGGATTTGTAAAAGGATGATCTCATAAGAACATTATCAGAGTGATACCTGAAGGTGGATACTTTCGTTTTCGGTAGGAAATTCTAGATCCTTTGCAACCGATAACCTTTCACTATTTATAGGCTCAAGGCGAAGCTTCATGGATAAGCTTCTCCCCACCTACCACCATCTCCATCGTCTGTCAGCTGGAGAACGATAGGTCTAGGTGATTACGACCCCTTAGGATGGCGCTTGGATGTCTTATCAACCATTTACGATCCCAGTCGACCTTCTTCGAACCCCCATTTGTCCACATCCTCTACTTCTTCTGACACAGTAGCTGTCCTTTCTCTTTTACCGAGCATGAATCTTACTTTTTGCTGATTCGATCTATGATATGGTGACTTGGCAAGTTAAATCCACCTACTTGGAATTTATGGTGGTTGTCGGTATTTATGAGCATTAATGACAGACCATTTAATGGCCAGTTACTTCCATCAGTAAGGCCCGTTTGCCCATAAGAGGGTCGAACATGATTTCATCCCCCAAATACTATCTTCTCCCTTGTCCGTATACTTAATAACTTGGATGCATGACACATGTCTCGCTCTACAAGGCCTGTTATAGATTCCTCATCCACGGTCTGATTTGAATCTGTTACTATTTTACCCCCAACAAAACCCCTTTGTCTCCTCTATGTGGTTTTGACTCGAGGAAACAATACTTATGGAAAAAATGCTTCTTTTATTGCATGCGGATATATCTCATTAGAATCGCAAACATTCTGGTAGTCTAACACCACCTTTTCTCCCACTTATTGAGAACTTGAAATGCTCACGTTTTCTTTGTGCCGTTTGTGACGTCTCGTAACGGCCTGAGCTGTCTCCAATTGAATGCGCCTGGTAACTTTCTTGACTTGACCGAGCCGTCACTTCAAACTATAGGAGCTAATCGCGTCATTTTTCATCCATCGGGACCGTCCATGTGTTGTTTCCCTGACAAAGCATCATATCCGCAACCTGATTTGACAGTCGCACCGCTCAAAACCATCATGACTGTCAGATGAGACCCACTTGTTTGCAAACTTATAAAATCCCACCTACTCCACTCATCTTCTTCCTTGTATTTTATCATCTACAATGCTTTTTCTGCCTTTGCTCCGCCTTAGACTTTTCGCTCGGTGTATTCATTCTTGTGCGGGGTGCTTCTTCTCCTTCGTGAAGAGTTTTCGGTGACCTTCCTACTTTCAGAGTAAGTCCCGAGCTTTCTTCTTTTAGATTCTTGACATTTTAACCCTAATCAGTCATGGCTGGCGATAAAGCCGTAGTTAATCGCCCTTCTGGGCCCACTCTGTGTCGATCGCAACTCCAGGGATCTACCCAGGGTGAAGGTAGCTCAAGTATTAACCCTGAGAGTCCTCCCTCTGATGTTTTTGGTGCAGCTGGCCCTCATTGTGTGGCTTCTTCATTGAAGCCTATAATGACTGAGACCAAAATTCAAGAACTTAGGGCTTCTTTTCTCGTTCCTGAATCCATTGAATTGATAACTCCGGACAAAGGAGATCGAGCTAGCCACCCCTACTGTCATAGGATGGCGGTAAATTATAACATGTTCCTGTCCAATTTTCATTTCCCTTGCCATCCCCTTGTGTTGGAGATCTTGGGCTATTACGGTCTGGCCCCAACTTAGCTTCCGCCCAATTCCTGGGCTCACATCCATTCCTTTATCATCTTCTTTCTCCGCTGTCGAGAGCCTCCCACCCTGAGGTTCTTCCAATATTTATTCGACATCGGTGTTATCAATTGGACTAACTCTCGAAATAACAAGACTGAGCCCAGCGGGACATATTATTTCTTCCGCCAATTCTTAAAGGAGGTTCCCCCGATGATAGAGTCCACACCTTCCTCTGTCCCCTATTGGAAAGAGAGATATTTTGTGCCATAGTAAGATGAGGACATAGTCTGATGGGCATGTCTGCCTTTCCCATCGGCAACCGATGACAGCTCATCGAACCCTTAGTTGTAGGGGTCGCTCCTGTCTTAACCTCACTTCAGATGAAGACCCTTCAGAGGGTAAAAGAAAGAGGGAGAGCAGTCTAGTACAAGGACCTGAACAACAACTAGTTCCTGTTCCTGTATGGGCTGAGTAAGTTCCCTTTCGATCCATACTAACATTAACATGTCATTCGGTATTCTGCACTTGTATTTTCATTCGACCCCTAATATCAATTGTTTGTTCTTTGTGCAGTAGAGGGCCTCGATGATAGTATGTGGGAGGATTTAATGGAGGTGGACCTGTTCTGCCACCAGAATAGAGAAAGAAATGAGATAATCGCCACCGTGGCCCAGAAGTTGAAAGCTCCAAATAAGGCTGCTGATGTAGCTCCCGCTCTTCCCGTGGAGATTCCCCCACCACCTCCAGAGGAAGTAGTCCAGTCTTTCGACCCCGCAGCCAAGGTCGATCCTTCCATTGAGCCCAAACCAGTAGGTGAGCCATCTTTTTCCCAAGCTTTCGACCCTCAAGCCTCGACGAAGGAGTCTGTTGTCCCCCCGATCATTGACATCCCCAAGGATGGTAAGTTCTAAACTATCCTTTCAGTTCCATTTTTTATTTTAACCTTTCAAATGTTTTCCATTTTTTTGTAGAGGATGACGACCAAGCTACAGTCTCAGAGACTTTGCACCGGTCGAAGAGGAGAAAGATTACCCCTGAGGGTCTAAGGATAATTTTCCCCAACAACACCCCCCAAGATATCCTGCAGAGGATCCTAGTAGGGCCTCAGCCACTTCAGTCTATCTCTTCGCCGGACATGACCGTCCACTTTTGTAAGACCCGTATCGAACTAACCGATCTTACCACCTTGTACCAGGTCTATCTATCATGGTCGAGCCAAGTGGACCAAGTGCGTGAGGAAACCACAGGACCAGGTATGAAGTCTAACCCAAAAATAGTAAATGTGAGGGTAGGGTCGCATACCTAAACAGGTAAGGTCAACCCCACCTCAACAGAAGTCCCCATGACTTTTAGTCGTAGGGTCGGATGACTAAGAAGGTGTAGGGTCGACGGATCTTCCGACCCTACGTCCGACCCTACGATGACAGACAGAAACCGAAAATTAGAAAACTTTCCTAATTCTAAAGGGATCTTTCCTAAACTCATTGGGACTTATTATGGAGGGTTTTCCTCTATAAATAGGACGTCCCTTAACCTCTTTCACTCCTTTACAACCCTAATTAAAAGTAAGAGAAACAAAAAGAGAAGGAAGAGAAGAAGAGAAGGAAACTTGAAGAAGAAGACTAAGGAAGAAGAGGAAGTTCAGAGAAACCTCTGAATAAAGGTATGAACCTAATTCCTTACCTGAATAAGAGATCATAGAATAGTTATGAAGAACATAGGGTTAGGAGAAACCCAAATCATCCATCCATGGACAAGTTTCAAGAGATACCATGGAGGAAATTGTTATGGACAATGAATAATATATAACTTAGAGTTTTGAGCCATAGAACAATCTTAGAATGGACCATGAAAGTAAGCCAAAGGATCCAAACATGAAAGAATGGACTTTAGAATGAAAGGTCGACTCAGATTACGTGTGGTCGCACGTAGGGTCGAATGATATCCGACCCTACAAGACCACAAGATCGACCACATGCCCTCAGGAAGTTCCAGGGAGGGTGTGGTCGCACGTAGGGTCGAATGGTATCCGACCCCACGTCCGACCCTATACCCTAGGGTCACAGAAAACTGCTACCCTAGGTGCTACCCTACATGCGACCCTATGATTTCAGTTAGTCTAAATTTATTGGAATTAATTCTAATTAAAATCTATCAACTTGTTAGGCCTTTCTAGTGATTTAAAAGTGATTCATAAAGCTTAAACGAGGATCTACACTCAATCAAAGGTGAGGGAACAAGACCTAAACTAATTGATTAATAATAAACTATTTTCATTTATTGAGTCCAATACTATGAATGATTCTATGCTTGTATGATTGTAATGTGCATATCACATGTCATCCACTATTCCTATTATTATTGTTCATGCATATTTAATCTCATTTATTATAACATGATGATGATGATGCTGCTAGGAATAGGCATGTGAATGTTTGTGTGTGGTTAGTGTACTTGATGTGAGTAGGGCATCAGGGGAAGTGTGATGCGATGCGGTCCTAAGCACTTTAGCTCTATCTCTACTCAAGTCTTATCCACTAACATCGTCGTATCACCATTACCTTAGCAGAACTATTACGTCGTAGGGTATCAAGGGAGGTGGTCTCGTGTAGTCTCTAACTCTGTCGGGGGCCTTAGCTCTATCTCTATGGACGTATTGAGGGATGCTGGGGTGAGGCCTTGGATACACTATTTGACATTAGGATTGGTTAGTTGCGAGCCCAGTTTGCAATTCCTCGCCAACAGGGGCTTACGTGTTTGTATGGATAGAGCATCAGGGAAAGTGTGATGCGGTGTGGTCCTAAGCACTTTAGCTCTATCTCTATTCCATGGTGGGGTGGATGTGGACGACAGTGGTGTTTGATCCGTTGGGTGGGCTTACACACCCTGTGTATAGAGGTGAGGCGGCCATCAAACCTTTCTATAACACATTGCAAACTTATGAACCAGACCAAAGATATGAATCGAATGCATGCATATGTTTGTTGCATTGTTTTGTTTGCTCACTGAGTCGTGATGTGTGCTTACCCTTTCGACGTCGAATATTTTTAGTTGATGATGCAGGTACCACAGTAGAAGATTATATAAATGCTCCGATGTATGGACATGCGGAGGTGATGGACGCTGAAGTTATGATGGAGTCGCATGATTCGTCATGCGAGTGCAACTCTTGTGTTTTAGCTTAGATTTGGTTTAAAATATACAGACAATGTAATTGATTTAATTATTTTAATTTATGTCTTAGTCCTTGTGGAAATAATTGGATAATTTATTTACTCTATCACAGTTAGACTCTCAATTCATTTATTATATAAGACTTCCACTATTGTTTATTTACTCTGATTATGGTTGTGGATGTGTATGGTTCAAGAAAATGGACACAGCCTATTTGAGATCCTAGTTGAACCGTTGGTTTATTGACGGTTCATCACACCATTCTGAATAGTACAAAATTGGGGTGTGACAACTTTACTCCTGCTAGTCTCTCAAGCAGCACTTCTCTTATCTCATCGACGGCCAGTATCCCAGATGTTCCGATCGCCCCTTCAGGGGCTGTAGATACGAGTTCTATGGCCAGTATGGCCTCTCTAGATTCTTCTTCTCTTCTTGGCACAATGACAACTACAGCAAGCACATCAGCAACAGAAATTCAGCACCCCAGTTTAGCAGCAACAACATAGCATCCCTCCGTCCTTCTGTCAGCTTTACGATCAATCCCTACAAATTCGATGGTGGTAACTACTTTTCGGCCAATCTCAGGGGGTTTGCCACCATTAGCCCCCTCCACTTTTCCCCAGATATCCACCCTGTCCATACCTATACAGTCTTCTCCTTTTGCCATGCCTATAAATTCCGCATCTAAGGGTAAAGGTCCAGCCATTTTAACTCCTCCAGCCTTTGCTCCTGATCCTACCTCTAGCCAAAGTTTGACCCCTACACTTTCCAATTCAAGCTCCTCCGTAGAGCCAGCCTTATTTTCTCCTCGTTGGAGGTCTTTGACACAGATAACTGTATATTCAACTAGTCCGTGGCTCAGGAGATAGTCCACCATGCTTGCTTATCCTCGGATGTGGACACCTTCAGGCAATCTAAGCTCGAGATAATAGATCAGAGCCAATGTGTGGCTTTGTACTAAGTAAGTCATTCTCTTTCTTTTTTTTTGCAACTTCATACTGACTGGTGTCCTTTTCGGTATATTTTGCAGTTGATGTGTGGTACTAATTACTACCGAAAGACATTAGTGGGCACAATACGCAAGCTCAAGAGGAGTTATAGGCCTTGTTATAACAGAGTCAAGACCTTCTTTCGGCCACCTTAGCAGAGCACAACCAGTCCATTCACGATCAGGATGCTGCCATACTGGCTCGAACTGAAGGTGAGCAGACTTAGGTCGAGGAGAGGGATACTCTATCATCCAAACTGGAGATTGTTGAACAAGAGAGGGATGACGCCGAGGCCCACGCCAAAGAAACAGAGAACCGAGCCAATGATGCTGAGATAAGACAGCTATCTACAGAGGCGTCTCTTGAATTGAACAAGAGGTTGTTTTTCGATGAGAAAAGCAAGTACAAGAGGCTTGACGAGCAGTTCACCACCCCTACCAAAGTCTTCGAGACAACCTAGAAAGAATTGGCTGAGGTATAGCTGTCTAATGAAGTCATGTAAGATTAGCTTGGGGCAACGACCACCCTCAACAATCAACTAGAGCAGGAGATTAAAGGCCTTCAAGAGGCCTATGATGTACTGATAAGGGAGAAGACAAATTTGTCAATAGAAAATGATAGGTTGCAGGTTGAGTTGACCCAAGCCTTGGCTAGAGAGAACGCATTCAAGGAGCAGATAACCGTTATGAAGAACCAGGGTGTCGTCTTGCATCCTTCGTGACTCGTTTGACAGAAGTACTAGCTTAGGCTCAGATGACAGCAGCTCGGCTGACCCAAGATTTGGTTTAGGCCCAAACAGCTTTGGCTTAGGATAAAGAGAAGACCTTGAGAATCTTGATGGAGTCCGATGATATGGAGGGTCTTTTCAGGAAAGAAAGGGCTCGAGCTATTAGAGAAGCCCTAATCTTGGTCTACTCAAAGCTGTCCACCCTCTCCCAACCTTTGACTTCTCCTATAGCCCCCCTTAAGAACAAGATGATCCGAGACAAGCTTGGTCAAACTTCTGCTCTTCCTCCTCTAGTGGCCTCCTATACTGAACTAGCAAAAGTCGTACCTTCCCCTCAGGAAGTTGCTCCTCTGTCTGTTGCTCCTCCTCAAGATACCTTAGGAATGACTCCCAAAGACCCCTCCGCAGTCCCTTCAGAAGAAACTCCAGGCACAACATCCTCAGAGACACCTCCTGCAGACACCTTCCCAATAGAATCTCCCACAGACATCCCTCCCAAGGAACAAGACTGAACACAAAGCCTTTTTCTTTTTTTCTCTTTTTCTTTCTTTTTTGTAAGCCCCTTGGGCACTTATCTTTTTTTTTATAAGCCCCTTGGGATTTTTTTAAGGGAATTTTTTTCTATAAGTACTGGTGTCAATGAAATATTTTTTTTTCTTTTATATTTTGCGTGATCAATATTTTGCAATCACAATAGTATATATCACTACTTACCCCTCTGTCTGATAGTGTTGTGCTCTACCTGCAACTATTAGACAGAATCAAAGGGCTATGAAAGGTCGATTAGAATAAAAGAAGTTTTGGACCTTTTCTTTCCGAACCAAAGTCAAAGACTACTCTTTAAGTCAATGGGCTTAGTCTCTGACTAAGGTTATCTACTTATTTGTTTTCAAGACCCTTAGGCCTTGTCTTTTCGAGCCCGTAAACCTTTTCTTTTCGAGACCCTTAGGCCTTATCTTTTCGAGACCCTTAGGCTTTTTCTTTGTGAGACCCTTAAGCCTTTTCTTTGTCAGACCCTTAGGCCTTTTTTTTTTTTTTTTTTCCAGAGCCCATAGGCCCTTTCTTTTCAAGCCCGTAGGCCTTTTCTTTTCGAGACCCTTAGGCCTTTTCTTTCCGAGACCTTTAGGCTCTTTTTTTTTTTTGGCCAAAGTCAAAAACTACCCCTTAAGTCGATGGGCTTAGTTTTCAACTAAGACTATTTGCTTGTTCAAATGGAGATGACTCTAGATGGAAAATAATTTTTCATTGAATAAGTAAAAGGCCTTACACATAGTATCTTCAGAGGTTCTTGGAATGCCATGTGCATGGTATGGCCGAGCCACCCATTGTCTCCAGGTGATACAACCCTGACCTAGTAGCCTTTGTGACCCTATACGGCCCTTCCCAGTTTGGAATTAGCTTGCCTTGCTAAGTGGGTTCTGTTATAGCTATCGAGCATAGAACTAAGTCACCCACTTGAAACAGATTCTCCTTAACTCTGGAGTTGTAATACTTGGTTGCTTTTTACTGGTATGCTGCTATGTGTTGCCGAGCAGTCTCATAGACATCTTCCAGAAGGTCAAGGTCCATAAGCAGCATATCCTTGTTGGTATCTTCATTGAAGTTCATCACTCGATAACTTTTTTTCCACTACTTCAACTGGGATAACAGCTTCTGACCCGAAAGCAATCTTGAAATGAGTGGCTCCGGTGATAGTTTTTTCTATAGTTCAATACGACCAAACATGGGCAACTCTTGAGCCCATAATTTCTTCTTCCCTTTCACTCTTCGTGTTAAACCATGTAGCAAGGTGCAATTGGTGATCTCCGTCCGCCCATTAGCCTCCGGATGTGCCATTGACGCAAATCTATGACCAATACGATGGTCATGGCAGAACTTTGACCCAGCTTGAAAATTATGGATCATTATCAGTAATTAATACTTGTTGGATCCCATACCTATAAAGTACATCAAGTCTGAAGAACTCCACTGCTTTAGGGGTGGTAACTCTTGCCATTGCCTTTACTTTAATCCATTTGGTGAAGTAGTCAATCACCACTAGGATATACTGGAGTTCTCCTTTCGCTTGTGGGAATGGTCCCAAGATATCCATACCCTAGATCGCGAATGGAATCCATGCTGGGATGGGCTGCAGTTAGGCACATGGGCGGTGGGACATGGTCGCATGCTTCTGGCATGGTTTACAGGTCTTGGCGTATAACTCACAGTCCTTCATCATATGGGACCAATGGTAACCCATTCGGATGATCTTGAAACACATGGTACATCTGCATTGATGAGCTCCATAGATCCCCTCGTGCACCTCTGCCATGACATATTCTACCCTCGACGAGGGGATGCATCGGAGTAGAGGTAGAGTATGAGATTTCTTGTAGAATACCTCATCATGAATGACGTACGACCTGGCCTAGGCCTGTGTATGTTAGGCTTCCTTCTTGTCTTCTGACAACATATTTTCCATTAGATAAGTGAGGAGAGGATCCATCTAGCAAGGCTTGATGTCTACAAGCATAACTTCAGTAATTGGGTCGGTGCTTCGTTGAGGCAAATGTTCTACATATACTAGCACGTCGAAACTGCTTAAATCATCCAACCCTAAGTGGGAAAGGGCATCCACTTTTGTATTCTGGTCTCTGGGTATGCTGAGCATCTCAAACTTCTCTAAGGGCTCGATCAGCTGTTTCACCAAGCCAAGTATTTGGCTAGATGCTCCTGTCGTGCTTTATAGACCCCCGTTACTTGTCGTACGACCACTTGAGAGTCTTCATGAACCAATAGACGCTTCACTGCAAGTTTCCTAGCTAGCTTAAGTCCAGCAACTAGGGCCTCATACTCCACCACATTATTGGTTGTTGAGAAACCAAAATACACTGATGTCAGTACCTTGAAGCCCTCAAAATTGATGAGGATAATCCCTGCTCCAGCATCTTCCTTGTTTGAAGCTCCATCTATGTACATGACCCATGAAGGTTTTTCAGGACCGAGAAAAATCTTGACCCTAGCTTCCTCAAGTGCCCTTTCAACATTCGATCCTTCTTCTTCTCCACCTGGCAGGGTACTCTCTATCAGGAAATCCACCAACACTTGGGCTTTGATGGTTGTTCGGGACTAGAATTGAGGTCGAATTCTCCCAACTCGACGGCCCAGTTAATCATTTGACCCAACACATCTGCTCTAGAGAGAAACTTGCTCAAGGGTTAGTCCGTGTAAATAGTGATAGAGTGAGATTGGAAGTAGGGGCAAAGTTTCCTGACAAAAGTGACCACAGCTAAAGCCAATTTTTCTATGGATTAATACCTAGTCTCTGCGTCGAGTAACACCTTACTGATGTAATAAATAAGATGTTGTACTTTGTCGATTTCCTTAACCAACACCCCACTAACTACACAAGGGGAAACCGCTAGGTAGAGTAGCAGGTTGTCTCCTATCTCTAGCTTCACCAATAATGGAGGAGTAGATAAGTATCTTTTCAAGCTTCAAAACACTTCCTCACATTTTGCTATCCATTCAAAGGTTTTGGATCCCTTAAGAGTCTTGAAGAATGGGAGACACCGATCAACAGACCTTGATAAGAATCTTTCTAATGCCGCAATCCACCCTATGAGCACTTGCACTTGCTTCGGAGTTATTGGGGACTTCGTACTTTGGATACCCTCAATCTTAGCTGGGTTGGCCTCAATTCCTCTTTAAGACACCATAAACCAAAGGAATTTTTTGGATTGCATACCGAAGGCACACTTTGAGGGATTGAGTCGCATGGAATTCCTTCGAACCACCTCGAATACCTCCTTGAGATCTTTTAGATGGTCAGGTGCTTTAGCTATCTTAACTAGAAAATTGTCAACGTACACCTCATGTTCCTCCTGATCTGCTTCTCGAACACTTTATTGATGCTTCTCTAGTAAGTTGCTCCCGCATTCTTGAGCCCGAAAGGCATCAGAGTGTAGCAGTATATGCCCTTGTTAGTGATAAAGGAAGTGTTCTCCTCATCTTCTTTAGCTATTTTTATTTAGTTATACCCAGAGTATGCATCTAGAAAAGATAGCAGCTCATACCCGGCAGTGGCATCTATGAGCTGATCTATTCGAGGCAGGGGTAGGAATCTTTGGGGCATGTTTTATTAAGATCTGTAAAGTCAGTACAAACATGCCATCGATCGTCAAACTTGGGGACCAGTACAACATTGGCCAATCAATTTGGATAGTATACTTCCTGGATAAATCTAGCCTTCAACAACTTCTCGACCTCTCGGTCGATGATTGTCTGCTTCTCTGCGGACACTGCTCTTTTCTTCTGACGGATAGGGCGATGATGGGGTCGTTCTTCAGCTGGTGCTCCATGGTCGATCGTGGGATCCCAGGCATATCTTCTGGAATCTAGGCAAACACGTCTGCATTCACCTTTAAAAACTCAATGAGTTCTTGCTTTTGCTCTTCAGGGAGGGCTTCAGGGAGGGCTGAGCCGATGAGGAAGGTCTTTTCTGGATGGTCGTTAGTGAATGGCACGGGAATGAGATCTTCAACTGGGGTGGTTCACTTTACTAAAAAATCATCGTGATATTCATCTAGCTGAATCACCTGCCCAGGCTGGTCTTCATCGAGTGCGGCCAGGGTAGCTGCATGATATCTATTGGATACTGGCTGGTCGGCCTTGTAATATCTGACCCCCCCCACTCAGTTAGAAAATTTATCAGTAGATAGTAGGTCGACAGACAGGCCCACAGCTTATTGAGGCTAGATAAACCGCGGATAGCACTGTGGCTTGACTGGGTCTCCACCACCATGTATTTCGGGTTGACGCATACTCTCGCAGGGTAGACCCTCAGACGGGTATCTATCTGAATCAACCTCTTCACCCATACTCCTTCACCATTAAAACCCACCAATGAATACCAGATAGGTTTCAGCTATTCATCCTTGTACCCCAGCCTCAAGAAAGTGTGTAGTAGAGTATCTCACATGAATTGTTGGTGTCGATCAGTATGCGGCTCACTTCTCATCGGGTTCAACCAAGATCTGAAGTACCTCTAACCACATGTGCTCCGGCTAGACTGTCACTGTCATGTACTTAGGGTTGCTCATGGTTACATACTCATCATCACTTAAACCAAGATCTTGCTCTGGCCTCGCCTAGCCTAATAGCCTCCTGGGAAGACTCTTTTCTCGAACTGTTCACTCCCCTTTAGTGGATTGCCCCCTCATCATCTCCTGGTCATCCCAAGGGAGGAGATTGACATGTCCCATAAACCCCCTCGGGGGTGATCTTGGTGGTGGAAGAGGCCGATTGTCAACCATCTCGTTTCCTTCTAGGGCTACTATAGGGGGAGGTAGTGGGAGTACCACCGCCGGTGCAGGGGGAGGGGGTGGTGCTGGTCACAACCCCACAAACTCGGTCCATCGTCTATTCTGGATTAAATCTTCAACCAGCCCTTTGAGATGTCTGCACGAGTTGGTTTCGTGATCGTGGTCCTAGTGATGTGCATAGTACAACCGACGGTTACGCTCCTCCTGCTTGGATATCATCTTGGGGGGAGGGACCAGCAGTGTGTCGCCTCACTTAATATTTAGAATCTCAACCATAGTGTGGTTGAGTGAGGTGTACTCTAGCGAGGGATGGGCCAGGTACAATTCTTAAGCCACCTTTGATTTCTTTCTTGCTTCTCCTTCCTTAGGAGCCTTTTTTGAAACTTCATTCTTTTTCTTTTCCCCAACTACAGGGGCATTGCTCATTCGTCCAGGCAGCTCTACACAGCTTCTGCTTCTGACGCATATCGATCACACCTACTGAAGATTTCAGCATGTGTTCTGGGATGCTTCTTGTTGAGAAAAAACACCAACTGGGGGTCGAGACAGGCTTTTAATAGGGTCAATACCACCACATCAGGCTGCAAATCTTTAATTTCTCCAGCCACCCCGAGGAAACGGGTTATGAATGGCAGGAGGGGCTCTTTCTAGCCTTGTTTAATCACCATCAAGTGGGACAGGTTCTTCTTCTGGGTTTGACTCCCTTGGAAATGGGAGAAGAATAAACTGCTTAGCTCCCTGAAGGTCCCCATAGATTTGGGGGGTAGATTATTGAACCACGTCCTTCTAGCCTCCCTCAGTGTGGGTGGGAAAGCTCTGCAGCAAAGGGCATCGTAATGGCTGTAGATAATCATCCCCACTTTGAAGTTATCAAGATGTTTTTCTAGATCCGTCTTCCCATCATACCATCCCACATTTGGAAAGGCAAAATTAAGAGGAAGAGGATGGTCCATGACCTCATCCATCAGGGTGATCTTCATGACTTAATCCTGGAGGGCCTCAGAGTTGATCCCCCTCCCCACATGTTGAACTCAATCCATTAGATCTTTTACCAAGCATTCCAGCCTGGTAGTATTTTCATCAATAATGGTAATGCTTCCAGCTAATGGAGTGGCTACCACTGGGATGACCGGTAGGATTGCGGTAACGAAAGGGATTGTTGTCGCCCTTTATTCTCGGGCCTCATTGACCCTTGCTTGGGCTTCCCCCTAGGCACACCTAGCCTCTTTAACCCTACTTGAGTATCTTCCTGGGCTTGTCTTGTCGCATTGACCCTTGCTTGGGCATCTTCTTTAGCACATCTGGTCTTGTCGACCCTCCTCTGAGCCTCCCCAGCTACATCCTGTTCTGTGTACATTCTGCCTTGGGCCCTTCTGTTTTCGTATCTCAACCCTAATTGGTCAAAGATAGATGATCTTCTCGAAGATGTCGGGGACTCATGGCTGCTCTTGACTACTTCAGTGGGGTCGTAGTCTAGGATATACTAAAAATGAGGTTCCTTATATAAGTCATTTCGACCCCTACTACGATATGAATCTACCTAAGGAATGGCCCGCACTGGGCTTGGGGATGCTTCTGGAGGAGCAGAACGCCAAGAATGATGAGATTTCTGGGGGACTTCTGGGATATCAATGAGTGGTATATAGAGGCTGCCGATGTACCCGCAGGTCATTGCTGCAAAAGATCCGTTAGGGTAGCTAGTTATTGAGCCAGTCGGTCGAACTGGACTCTGGTAACATATTGAGAGGGATCAGGGCTGGGACCGCCTACTCCTCTACGGATTGATCTTCTGGATGGATGTGAGGTGGGTTTGGGCCCATGGGAATGTCAACACACTCTTGGCATATATTTTCTTCTACGTGACGTGCTTAAGTTTCCCTCAGGTTATAAGAGTTTTCTGCTCTCCCGGCTGGAGCCATGGGTAGGGTGTATGTGTGGGTTAACTTAAGAAGATGAAAGGTGTAAAGGGAGAAAAGTGGGGGGGGGGGGCTTCTAGAATGGGTTCTTTAGGTAATCACAGGAAAAAAGAAGGAAGGGTTTGAAGGCAAAGTTTGTCAAGGCCCCACGGTGGACGTCAATCTGTTGTCGATGAATTCTGTTCAGTCCTCCAGATTGAGCCACGTAGCTGAAAACATGAACACAGCAGTAAAGTGAGCAGGATATACCCCAAGGCCACTCTGATGCCAAAGTTAGTGGATGCCAAAGACAAGCAAAATGAAGCTCTTAGTGAAACACTAGAACTCCTTGAGAATGGGGTTTCCTAAAATAGGGGAGCTTCAATAACCTATTCCTCTTTGGTAAATTGGGAATTGGACATGGATTTATACAAAGATTATCTCAGAAGAACATTATCAGGGTGATACCTGAAGGTGGATACTTTCTTTTTCGGTAGAAAATTCTGGATCCTTTACAACCGATAACCTTTCAATATTTATAGGCTCAAGTTGAAGCTTCTGGACAAGCTTCTCCCCACCTACCACCATCTCCATCTTCTATCAGTTGGAGAACAATAGGCCTAAGTGATTACGACCCCCTGGGTGGCGTTTGGATGTCTTGTCAGCTGTTTACGACCCCAATCGACCTTCTTCGACCCCCATTTGTCCATGTCCTCTACTTCTTCCGACAACAGTAGCCGTCCTTTCTCTTTTATCGAACATGAATCTTACTTTTTACTGATTCAGTCTATGATATGGTGACCTGGCAAGTTAAATCCACCTACTTAGCATTTATGGTGGTTATCGATATTTATGAGCATTAATGACAGACCATTTAATGGCCAGTTACCTCCATTAGTCTGTCTAATCACTGCCCGTTTGCCCAAAAGAGGGTCGAACATGATTTCATCCCCTGAATACTATTATAAAAGACACTCCCTTGTCCGTATATGCATGACACATGTCCTGCTCTACAAGGCCTGTTATTGATTCCTCATCCACGGTCTGATTTGAATCTGTAACCATTTTACCCCAATACCGGTAATAAGAGAACTTTATTTTTTTGGGTTAATAAGGACTCTATTGAACTATATAGGAAGTAGAAGCCGAAGCTGTCACACCCCAATTTCAGCTGAACCAGAAGTGTGAGTGAACCGTCTCCAAACCACGGTTCACACTAGGATCTCAATAGACCGTGTCAACCAATCATTCCAAGCATTCTAACTTAATCAGAGAATAATTACGTAGCAGTGGAGATAGTAGATGAATGAACTGAGTATTATGTTGTAATTAAAATAAATATTTAAATTATTCCATCATTCATAAAATTTAAATATTAAATATTACATTGTATTATAAGAAAATAACCCATCACTCAAGGAAAACACAGAATGAGCACTCGCATGATGCATCATGCTTGTCCTCTACTGTCTGTGTATCCAGGGCAGCAACCGTACTATAAGCTGGGGCAGTCATGAAGTCCTCGACGGTATACCCTGCATCAAGATCTAAAAAATAGAATATATATTCAGGTGAGCTCACAACTTAGCTCAGTAAGTACAAGACCAATGCAACATACAAAATGCATGAGATAACATTACAATTTGGGTCAAGTTTAACTTGCAAAGTGCTATGGTAAGGTTTGGCAGCCACTGCACCTCCATGCACGAGAGTGTGAGCACACCCAATAGTCAGGCACCTACCACACTACAACTGTTGCCCCACATTACTCACTCCGATATAGAGATAGGGCTCGAGTCTAGTGGGCAGGATGAACCACAATCTCACATCCTCCCCTTGATACCCTACACCGTACCAATACCTAACCCCCTATTGGCAGGGGCTTGCAAGTGGGTTTCATTTCTAGCCAGTCCTAGATGTCAATACAGTATCTATGGCCCTACCCCAGCATGACTCCCTATGACATAGAGATAGGGCTCGAGTCTGGCGGGCAGGATGAACCACAATCCCACGTCCTCCCCCTGATACCTTATTCGCACGAAGTCTGCTAAGGTAGATGGCGACACAAAAAAGGTATTAGTGTGTGGATATATCCAGGGCTCCACTCCCCTTCACATTCCACACACCAACTAAAAACATACACATGCCTAAACATTCAACAACATAGCATATGAAATGCATGAATAATAATAATAATTTAACAACTACATGGCATGTGAAATGCACAAACATCAGGCAAGCAATACAAATACAAATTTAATCACAAAGGTTTACTGTTATTTAATTAATTAGGGTTTGGGGTCTTGTCCCTTACCTGACACGTGATAACTATTCCGTTCTACGTCATTAGATCTACTCACATTGTCAACAAGTCCTACATAGTCATACTCATAAGTTAAAATTCATTTATTAAAGTCACAGTAGGTCAGAACCATGTTTGGCCAAGCAAACAGGGCTCGAAAGGCATACTGGTCGCAGTACCGGTCTCAGTAGAGTGAGACCGGTATGTGCAACCGGTATATACTGGTCGCGGTACATACCGATCTCACTGAGTGAGACCGGTATGTGCCTGCGGTATATACCACAGGCCCATACCGCAGGACCTTGTATCCAACCGATATGTTTCACGGCTTGGATCTGAGAACCCGATCTCAGATCTCCCTTCCTCGTCGGCATCGAGTTGGTTTCTAGGGTTTCTCCTTACCTACTCTAAGGTCCAAATACTCTATTGGCCTTCTAGGTTTCGACTAGAACGCCATATCATACCAGATTAGATCTAAACGAGAAAACTAGGCTTTAATAAAAGTCCTAGGATTTTGGATCGCTACGCCGCTTCACGGCTCCGATCCAAAATCCTATCATACTAAGAGGATTGAGCACTTACCGGCGGTGTTTTTCGGTTGGCAGCGTGCTCCTCCAACGAAAATCCTCTTCTTGAGCAGTCTCCTCCCTCCTTGCTCCTTCTCAGATCTCTTTCAGATGGCTAGGGTTTTTGAGAAGGATCAAAGGAGGTTTAAGGTGCATATAAGTAGTGGGAGACCATTCTAGGAAGCATTCCCACGGTTAGAAACCTTTTAAATTTCAATTCGGAGTGTAGGACCCACTGGAGTCCGTCTCCAGCTAGAATTGCTCATACCGGTCGCACATACCGGTGAGTGAGACCAGTATACTGAGACCGGTATGTAAAAATTTACATTTTTACATCTGGTTCTCGTACCTGAAACCTGTGGTTCGTCACCCGGCTTCATCTTCCGGTCCGGTTATGATTGGGAGACCTGTCATCATATAGAACCATGGGTTAGACCGGGTTTTCAGAACATGGTTCTTACAACTCTACCACCCTTAAAAGAAATTTTGTCTCCTAAATTTGCATGTAGGTCCACAATTCCCCCACCTTTAAAAGAAATTTCATCCTCGAAATTGTATGTACCTTCAGAGTCAAAAGATGAGGGTATTCTTGTCGCATGGCATCCTCCTCCTCCCAGGTAATTTCTTCTACGTCCTGACTCTTCCAAACTACCTTGACGTAGTGTATAGCTCGCCTTCGAAGTTGTTGTATCTTTTTACTGATCAGTTTGATTGGTACCACCTCGAAGGTTAAGTCTTCTGTCAAATCAGGGGGGTCTGCAACAAGAATATGCAAAGGGTCTCTCACGTACTTCTTCAGTAAGGACACGTGGAAGACGTTATGGACACTAGACATAACTGGTGGCAATGCAAGTTGATAGGCCACTTTTCCACATCGGGACAGAATCTCATATGGTCCCACATACCTAGGACACAATTTTTCTTTCTTTTCGAACCGTTTCAGACCTCTTACTGGTGACACCTTCAAGAACACTTTATCACCAACAGTGAATTCAAGGTCTCGTCGCCTGTTATCAGCATAGTGCTTTTGACGCACTTGAGCTGTCTTCACTCGGTTCTTAATCTGATCCACTGCTTTGCAAGTTTCCTCCACAAATTCAAGTCCTACGATCTGTCTTTCTCCAACTTCGTCCCATAACAATGGTATCCGACATTTCTTACCATACAAGGCCTCGTATGGGGCCATTTGGATCGTAGCCTGGTAGCTATTGTTGTAGACAAACTCGATGAGTGAAAGCTTCTCATCCCAAGCCCCCTTGAAGTCGATAGCACATGCACGAAGCATATCTTCTAGGATCTGGATGGTCCTCTCTGACTAACCATCCGTTTGAGGGTGGAAGGTTGTGCTGAACTTTAGTTTCGTTCCCATGGCCTTCTGTAGTCCCTCCCAGAACTTCGATGTGAAGCGTGGATCTCTGACAGATACTATGCTCTCTGGGACACTGTGAAGTCTGACTATATTGTCCACATATAATTTTGCCAACTTGTCCATGGTGTATTGTGGTCTGACAGGGATAAATCTTGCGGTCTTGGTAAGGTGATCTACAACTACCCAAACAACATTCACTGACCTCGATGTCATAGGTAGACCAGTGACGAAATCCATAGTAATGCAATCCCACTTCCATGATGGTTCAGGTAATGGTTGCAATAAGCCTGCGGGCCTCTGTCTTTCCGCTTTGACTTGCTGGCAGTTTAAACATTGAAACATATATCGGGCCACATCTGCTTTCATACCCCTCCACCAGTACAACCTTTTCAGGTCATGGTACATTTTAGTGCTCCCAGGATGTACTGAATATGGGGTGGAGTGAGCTTCCAACATGATTCGATTTCTGATTTCCAGATCATTATTCTCAGGTATGCATAAACGTCCATGATATCTGAGTACCTTGTTTGCATCCAAGGTGAAATCAGGGTTGGCTCGACCCTTTTCCAAATCTTCTAGAACTATCCTGAGGTATGGGTCTTGTAGGACTGCTGCTTTTATTTCTTCCTTCAAGTCAGGAAAAATCTTCAGTGCTGCAAAGATAAGGGTAAACTTTTGTATCAACCCTTGCTCAATAGAATCATCTGCTGACTTTATTAAGAGCTGTTCTTCATTCTCTGATGAGCCAGAAATGGCAGCACACGATGCTGCATTTGTACTTGACCCTGCTTCGGGATTCGATGCCCATTTTCTGCTCAGAGCATCAGCTACAATATTAGCTTTACCAGGATGATACTGAATGTCACAGTCGTAGTCCTTAAGTAATTCTAACCACCTTCTCTGCCTCATGTTCAGGTCTTTTTAGGTGAAAAGATACGTCAGGCTTTTGTGATCAGACTTAATCTGGAATTTCTCATCATACAAGTAATGCCTCCAAGTCTTGATAGCATGAATGACCGCCGCCAACTCAAGGTCATGTGTAGGGTAGTTCTTCTCATGCTCCTTCAGCTATCTTGAAGCATAGGCTATCACCTGTTCTCCTTGCATCAGCACACAACCCAGTCCCAAACCTGAAGCATCTATGTATAGTGTGAATGGAAGGCCTAGAGCAGGGATAGTCAATATAGGTGTTGAGACCAGTCTTGATTTCAGTGTCTGAAAGCATCTCTCACATTCTTCGATCCATACGAATTTCTCCCCCTTCTTGGTTAACCTGGTCAGTGGAACAACAATCTTGGAATAGTCCTCCACAAACCTTCTGTAATATCCAGCTAAGCCCAGGAAGCTACGTATTTCAGCAACTTTCTTCGGTGCCTCCCATCCTACTATGTCTGAAATTTTGCTGGGATCTACCTTAATTCCTTCAGCAGACACCACGTGACCTAGGAAGGCCACTTCATCTAACCAAAATTCACATTTCTTGAATTTTGCATAGAGCTTTTCTCTTCTTAATCATTGTAATGCTGCTCTTAAATGCATTGCATGTGCCTCCTTGTCCTTGGAGTACATTAAGATATCATCTATGAATACGATAATCGACGTATCCGACATGTCATGGAATACTCGGTTCATTAGCTCCATAAATGATGCAGGTGCATTAGTCAACCCAAAGGACATCACAAGAAATTCATAGTGTTCATATCTCGTTCTGAAAGCTATCTTGGGAATGTCTGCCTCCTTTATTTTGAGTTGATGATACCCTGACCTCAGATAAATCTTTGAGAATACACTCGACCCTTGCAGTTGATCAAACAAATCATCTATTCTTGGTAGTGGGTACCTGTTCTTGATAGTGAGCTTGTTTAATTCTCGATAGTCCATACAAAGACGTACGCTACCATCATTCTTCTTGACAAAAAGCACAGGTGCTCCCCAAGGTGAGATACTTGACCTTATAAATCCCTTGTCTAATAATTCTTGTAACTGAGTTTTTAACTCCTTCAACTCAGTAGGAGCCATCCTGTAAGGTGCTTTAGACATAGGCGCCACCCCTGGTAGGAGGTCTATCACAAACTCAGTAGCCCTATCTGGTGGTAATCCGGGTAGGTCTTCTGAAAACACATCAGAAAATTCTCGTACTACTTTGATATCCTCCATTTTTGGCAAGTCAGCGATCACATCCACCACTGATACGAGGTATCCTACTCCCCCTTTCTCTAAGCACTTCCTTGCTTTTAGGGCTGAGAGTATAAGCTTTCTCTTCCTAGGCAACTTAGCCCCTTTAAAGTTGAACTCCTTCCCTTCACTGTCCTTGAACACCAACTTCTTCTCAGCACATAACATGTTTGCTGAATATTTAGATAACCAGTCCATTCCCAGAATGACATCAAAATCTGACATCTCCAGCCGGACTAGATTGACTACCAATTCTCGTCCTTCAATATACACTGGGCAAGGCCCATAATATTCTTCTAATACCACCTCCATTCCCATGGGGGACCAGACTAATAGACTTGGTTCCAAAATCTTGATGGGTTGATCTAGTCCTTTTCTGAATGATACCGACACAAAGGAATGGGTGGCCCCTGAGTCAAACAGGACTCTGGCGGGTAATCCTGCTATATTTACGGTACCTGAGATTTTTTTTAATTTTTTCTTTAGTTTTAAATGCTCAATAACAATGCAGTAGTTAAGGAATGAATATAGAATCATACCTGTAACCACATCTGGTGATGCGGCTGCCTCTTCTGTAGTAACGGCATAAACTTTGCCTTGTCGCTGTTCCCTTCTTGGTAGTGGACAAGTTCTGGCATAATGACCCACCTGTTGGTAATTAAAACACTTCATGTTGGGGTTCTATCCCGTTGCCTACTGTGTCACTACAAGAGTAGGTCTGGGAGGCACTGTACTAGCTGGTGGCCTGAATGGACGGTATGGTCTATTGCTTCTTCTGCTTTGGACCTCAGGGTTAGGCCTCTTCAGACCCCTATTCTGTGCAAAGAAGCTATCCCTTTGGCTTGCTTCGATGACCCGAGCCACCTGTACAGCTTCATTAGAGATCTTCAGCCCTCGCCCCAACACATGTTCTCTTATGACACCCCGAAGACCCATGGTGAAACAGCGAGTTTTAGTTTCTTCCTCCTGCATACTGGTTGGAGCGAAGAAGAATAACTCCTCATACCTCTGTTGGTATGCTTCTACTATCAATTGGGATTGCTGCAAATTAAGGAACTCCCTCTCCATCTGATCGTGGAAACTCCTGGGAAAATATTTTTCAAAGAAGGCCTCCTTAAATATGGGCCAAGTGATTATCTGGTGCTTTATCTCCAGATACACTCTGGTTGAGTTCCACCATCCATTGGCCTCTTCCTTCAGCATGTGGGTAGCATATAATACTTTTTTCCCATCAAGACACTCCAATAGAAGGAAGTTCTTCTCCATTTCAGCTATCTACTGCACTGGCCATAGTGTTTTCCCTGGCTTCCCTGTAAAAGTTGGTGGCTTGAGCTTTAAGAATCCATCCACCGCTCTGGAAAGACTACTTTGTGCATATGGGACCTGTCCATACGCTGTCTGACCATACCATTGTAGCTGATAAGGGTAGCCACTCTAATTTACTCCTTTATTTCCACCATAAAATGCACCCTGATATAGACCCTGGTATCCTCCCTGATCCTAGTTAGGGGTGGGTGCCCCTGTAACTGTGTAGGGAAACGTATTGGGTTGGTTCTATTGTTGTGGTCCCTCAGTAGCTGTACTAACCCCTAGAAGTACCGTATTTACAGTCTCGGCATTTGTGGATGGCATATATAGAGGTGCCGATATAGGTCCAGGTGGCCTAAACATTTTCAACATTTCGTCGAAAAATTTCTTCTATTGTGCCTCCATGTGAGTGACTAAATTTGCCATCATTGTTTCAAAGTCCGTAGGTGTCTGTTCCGGCAGTGGAGTTTCTTCATGGTCTCTTACCTGATTTCCACTTTCATCTAGGAGGTTAAGTTCTTCCCCACTTTCTCTCTCTTCATGTTCTTCTGAGTTTTCTATCCCTGAATTCCTTTCCATTGGAGGTGCCCTTGAGTGACGGCGTCTGCGAGGAATTCCACGGCCATTTCCTCTTACCATTGTAGCTACTGAATTTCCTATACGATATCTGAATGCATTGAATATACATGAGACAAATGAGACAATTGTTCAAAATGATAGTATTCAGTCTCAACACATATGCACTATAAGTATTCATCAATCGAGAAGGAAAGCAAACAAATTTTAAGTGTCTCTCGGAATTTTCAAAGCAAAAATTATTTATTCCGGTCGTACCATATCGGCGTGAGGTCTGGTAGTAGTGGCTTGGCCGATATGGGGAATGGTTTTAACTTTCCAGCTCCCCATGAGGTACTGGCCGCGGTACCGGTCTCACCTTGAGTGAGACCGGTATACCCTGTGGTAGGTACAGGTCGCACCATACCGCAGGAGGTACCGGTCGCACATAACCTCTGAGCGTGAGTCCGGTATACCCTGCGGTAGGTACCGGTCGCACCATACCATAGGAGGTACCGCTCGCACTTACCAGTCCTTGAGTGCGACCGGTATGTCTTAAATCCTTTAAAATCGTGACTTTTTCTCTCATTTTTCACTTTCTCACTTCAGTGTTAACTCCGGTGGCGATTCCTCTCCGTGTCCCTGAGTCTCTAAAGTCCATCCGGTGCTTTTAAGAGTGTTTTCACCTAAACTAAGAGTATCAAACTCGTTTATCAGGTAAGCTTATCCCTCTCTTCCCCTCTTTGAGAAAAATCTCATCGTCTTTTATGCCAAAAACCTATGTTTTCTTGATTTTGAAAGTTTTAAACCGTAGAAAACTTCTTTCTTCGCTTGAGAAAGGTTCTAAGGGTCTAAATGTGCAAAACCTCTCTACCAATTCAAAGTTCCATCAGTTGGTTTGAGGAAAATCCTAAAATTTCAACTTTTAACCTAGGTTTCTAGGTTTTTCGATGTTTTTGATGAATTTTGTTAATATGTCTCTATTTCTTTGTTTTGTGTTGCAATTGTTTGATCTTGTGTTAGCATTGTGCCACCACTTAAGTCCTCCTACCCATATTGGGTGAATGTGAGGCTTTTGTTCCATTTTCTGTCGTTATGCTGCCGAAAAATTTCTCTAACTGTCTCACTTTTCCTTTGTTCAACAGTTTACGATATGTCTGAACGTCGTGGTGCGGGTGAGCGATCTTTTATGCCGGGTATAGACAGGCCACATCCTCCGCCCATCCTCTATGATGAGAGATTCTTTCGGTCAGAGGCTGTCGCTTTGCGCCTTTCTTGGTTCCGAGCAAAACGCATTGAAGTAGGTCGCTTTGTGAACCTATAACACTTGCACCGTTTCGATGTGGAGGCTGCTTTTGGGGCGATGGGCTGGTTGCCCATTATTCAATATAAAGAGACAACTCGTCCCAACTTGGTAAAACTATTCTTCATCAACCTGGAGGTAGAAGGGGATCCAAATGATTGGGAGCATGCTAGGGACCTTCGCATTACTAGCTATCATGTGCCTCACTTATACTGTCGTATTATACAGCATGACATCGTCCCCCAGAGTGGTTATTAGGGAGAGTTGTCTTCGCTGACTCAGTACATCACCTACTGTGTTACTATGAGGCACCGAGTCTTCCTGCCTTACCTAATCATCCGTACCATGATTCATGCTGCGAGGCCCGATGTGACAGGGAGTCTTCCATATTGTAGGTTGATTACAGCGTTGTTGCACCGCTTAGGTGTGGACAGGCATGGAGAGCCAGTTGTTGAAGTCACTATGAGTTCTGACATAAATGTTGAGGCCATCTATAAGATGCAGATGGATGACCTAGAGCTTAGTGACAAGGAGCTACAGGCTCGTCCTCTCCCTCCTAGGAGCCAGGCGGTAGCCGTAGCAGCAACAGCAACAGTTGAGATAGGGGGTGATGGTGATGCACACATGGAGGACATCCCAGCACCTACACCCCAGCATTCTCCAAGAGTAGGACCATCTCGGCCTTCTCCAGTGGCGGGACCATCTCATCCTCCTTCGGACCCAGTGATGAGCATGCTCATGGAGATCCGAGGTACTCAGAGTGAGATGGGGCAGGACTTGGGGCGTCTAGCTCACAGCCTATGGGTCATGCATGACCAGGTTCATTGGCTTAGAGAGGCGTACAAGTGCGATTATGATATCGCAGATCCGATACCACTCAGGCCCGCTACCCCACCATAAACTGATTTAGCTTTCTTTTATTTATATGTGGTTTATTTTTGTTAACAGAGTAACTGTCCAACTTGTGGATTGTACTCTGTCGTACACTTTGTATTTATTTATGTTCCTATTGTTAAAGAGTTAATTGGTTTTCTTCTAAAACTTCAGTGCTTAAAATTTCTCTTCATTAATAGTATGTTATGCTTTCTCTTTTAAGTCTCAAGCATCAAACAAGTTTATGGTATGTTTTTATTAAAGTTTTTAATTTCTTACTCAGCTCATTGGACACAGTTAAATGCAAAATGATTAGCTGGACAGAGCCTAGGGCTCTAATACCAAGTTGTCACACCCCAATTCTGGTTGAACCAGAAGTGTGAGTGAATCGTCTCCAAACCACGGTTCACACCAGGATCTCAATAGACCGTATCAACCAATCATTCCAAGCATTCTAACCTAATCAGAGAATAATTACGTAGCAGCGGAGATAGTAGATGAATGAACTGAGTACTATGTTGTAATTAAAATAAATATTCAAATTATTCCATTATTCATAAAATTTAAATATTAAATATTACATTGTATTAAAAGAAAATAACCCATCACTGAAGGAAAACAAAGAATGAGCACTCGCATGATGCATCATGCTCGTCCTCTACTGTCTGTGTATCCAGGGCAGCAACCGTACTGTAAGGGGCGGGTCATGAAGTCCTCGACGGTATACCCTGCATCAAGATCTGAAAAATATAATATATATTCAGGTGAGCTCACAACTTAGCTCAGTAAGTACAAGACCAATGCAACATACAAAATGCATGAAATAACATTACAATTTGGGTCAGGTTTAACTTGCAAAGTGCTATGGTAAGGTTTGGCAGCCACCACACCTCCATGCATGAGAGTGTGAGCATACCCAATAGTCAGGCACCTACCAAACTACTACTGTTGCCCCACATCACTCACTCCGGTATAGAGATAGGGCTCGAGTCTAGCAGACAGGATGAACCACAATCCCACGTCCTCCCCCTAATACCCTACATCGTACCAATACCTAAATCCCTATTGGCAAGGGCTTGTAAGTGGGTTTCGTTTCTAGCCAGTCCTATATGTCAATACAGTATCTATGTCCCTACCCCAGCACGACTCCCTACGACATAGAGATAGGGCTCGAGTCTGGCGGGCAAGATGAACCACAATCCCACCCTGATACCCTATTCGCTCCAAGTTTTCTTAGGTAGATGGCGATACGAAAAAGGTGTTAGTATGTGGATATATCCAGGGCTCCACTCCCCTTCATATTCCACATACCAACTAAAAACATACACATGCCTAAACATTCAACAACCTAGCATATGAAATGCATGAACAGATAATAATAATTTAATAACTACATGGCATGTGAAATGCACAAACATCAGGCAAGCAATACAGATAAAAATTTAATCACAAAGGTTTACTGTTATTTAATTAATTAGGGTTTGGGGTCTTGTCCCTTACATGACACGTGATAACTATTCCGTTCTACGTCACAGGATCTACTCACGTTGTCTACAAGTCCTACATAGTCATACTCATAAGTTAGAATTCATTTATTAAAGTCATAGTTGGTCAGAACCATGTTTCATCAAGCAAACAGGGCTCGAAAGGCATACCGATCGCAGTATCGGTCTCAGTAGAGTGAGACCGGTATGTGCAACCGGTATATACCAGTCGCGGTACATACCGGTCTCACTGCCTGCGGTATATATCACAGGCCCATACAGTCACACCCAATTTTGCACCATTCAGAACGGTGTGATGAACCGCTAATAAACCAACGGTTCAACCAGGATCTCTAATAGGCTGTGTCCATTAAAAATCAAAACCATACACATCCACAACCATAATCAGAATAAATACACAATAGCGAAAGTCTTATAGTAAATAAACTGAAAACTCTAACTGTAATAATCATAATTAAAATATCAAGTTATTGTTGTATCAATTGAGACATAAATAATAAAATATCAATTACATTCCTTTAATAATTCAAATGAAAATCTAATCGAATATGCATGAGTTGCACTCACATGAAGAGTCATGCGTATCCACTAAGTCTTCGGCTTCCATTGCAGCAACATGCATGTACACCAGAGCACTCATATAATCTTCGACCGTAGTACCTGCATCATCAACTAAAAAAATTTGACGTCGAGAGGGTGAACACACATCATGGCTCAGTGAGTAAACAAAACAATGCAACAAACATATGCATGCATTCAATTCATATCTTTGGTCTGGTAAATAAGTTTGCAATGTGCTATAGAAAGGATAGGTGGCTAAAGATTACGTCTCTTGACGTCGCACCTCTATACACGAGTATGTGAAGCCGCCCAAAGGTAACGTTTATTGTCGTCCCACATGCACCCACCATGGACAATGTACACGCAAAGGTTACGTTTATTGTTGTACCAGTTGCCCATACCAACACGTAAGCCCCTGCTGGCGAGGGCTCGCAAACTGGACTCGCAACTAACCAATCCTAATGCCAATCAGTGTATCCAATGCCTCACCCCAGCATCCCTCAATACGTCTATAGAGATAGGGCTAAGGCCCCCCGACAGAGTCAGAGACTACACTGTCCGAGACCACCTCCCCTCATACCCTACGACATAATAGTTCTGCTAAGGTAATGGCGATACGATGATATCAATGGACAAGACTTGAGTTAGAGATAGAGCTAGAGTGCTGAGGCCCAGCCTATGACACCCCCCTGATACTCGCTCGCATCAAGCACACCAACCACACACATACATCTACATGCCTATTCCTATCATCGTCATCATCATCATGTTATAAATAATAATTTAAATATGCATGAACAGTAATAATAGAAATATTGGATGACATGTTGAATGCACATAACAAGAATACACGCATAGAATCAATCATGGCATTGGACTCAAGAATAAAATAGTTTATTATTTAACCAATTAGTTTAGGTCTTGTTCCCTCACCTTTGCTTGATCGTAGATCCTCTTTCAATCTTTAAGAATCAACTAAATATCAATATTATATCACTAGAAAATCTAATCAAGTCAATAGAATTTAATTAGAATTAATTCTGATTTTAAAAAGCATGCTGTTAACTGGGGGTCGATGCCAGGGACGGACCTTCCATCGACCCTGGGTGCGACCACCCACAGTCTGGACTTCCCGAATACTGGGGGTCGATGTTAGGGTCTGGTAGGGTCGATTGGCCATCGACCCCCCATGCAACCCCCCATAGGTTTATATTTCATCCTATAGTCCATTCCTTCGTGTTTGGGTCCTATGGCTTGCTTCTAAAATCCATTACATACATGTTCTATGGCTTAGAACCATAGTTTATTCACCTATATGGTTTTTATGATCTCCCCCATGATTTTCCATGAAAACCTAATCATGGATGGATGATTTAGGTTTCTCCTAGATCACATCCTCTTCACTATCTATTCTAAGGTCTGTAGAATTACATGGAGATAGTATCCATACCTGAGAATTAGGCTTATTTCACTGAAGCCTTATCTTTGATCTTCTTCTCCACTTTCTTTCTCTTTTCTTTCTCTTCTCCTTCTCTTCTCTTTCTCTCAATCCAATTAGGGTTCTAAAAGGAGTGAAAGAGGCTTAGGGACGTCCTATTTATAGAGTAGAAACTCCCAAAATAAGTCCCATTGAGATTAGGAAATAATCCCATTGAAATTTGGAAAGTTCCCAATTCACGATTTCTGTCGGTAGACTGGGGGTCGATGAGGGGGTCGAAGATCCCATCGACTCCTGGTTTTAAAATGTCCGACCCCCGATTAAAAACTCAGGGTCTGACTTTTATACTAGGGGGTCTGACCCTACCTTGCTGGGTATGCGATCCTCCCCCTTATTTTAGTGTTTTTGGGTCAGTTTAATACCTGGGATCACGATCTCCCTCACGCACTTGATCCATTTGCCTCAACCATGATGGGTAGACCTGGTTCAAGGTAGTAAGACCGGATTAGTTCGATACTGGTCTTACAACTCCCCCTACTTATAAAAATTTTGTCCTCAAAATTGTACATACCTTCTGAGTCAAATAAATGAGGATATTACTTTTGCATAGCATTCTCTTCTTCCCATGTGATTTCTTCCATATCTCTACTTCTCCAGGTGACCTTAACATAATAGATATCACGGTTGCATAGTCGTTGAACCTTTCGACTAGTGATTTCATTTGGTGCTACTTTAAATGTCAAATCATCAGTCAAATCAGGTAAATCTACTGTCAGAACGTACGTTGGGTCCTTGACATACTTTCTCAATAAGGAAATATGAAATACGTCATGCACACTTGACATAGATGGTGGTAGTACTAACTGGTACACCACTTTTTCACGCTTAGTTAGAATCTCATATGGCCCGATATATCTTGGACTTAATTTCCCTTTCTGTCCGAACCATTTCAATCCTCGCATAGGTGATACTCTTAAGAATACTTTATCACCCATGAACAATTCAAGGTCTCGACGTCGAGTATCTGCATATTGTTTCTGACGATTTTGAGCTGTTCTCACTCTTTCTTTGATAATGTCGATCACTCGACAAGTCTCTTCAAAATATTCTGGTCCAACAATACTACGTTCCCCAACTTCATTCCAAAACAAAGGAGTTCGACACTTTCTGCCATACAGTGCTTCATAGGGTGACATCTGTATAGTAGCCTGATAGCTATTATTATAAGCGAACTCAATCAGTGGTAATTTTTCATCCCATGATCCTTTAAAATCAATTACACATGCTCGAAGCATATCTTCTAGAATCTTAATTGTACGGTCTGACTGTCCATCTGTCTGCGGATGGAATGCGGTACTAAACTTCAATGTTCTACCCATAGCCTTTTGCAATCCTTCCCAAAACTTTGAAGTAAATCATAGATCTCTATCGGACACAATGCTTTCAGGTACACCGTGTAATCGCACAATGTTATCCACATACAGCTTAGCTAACCTCTCCAGTGTATACTAAGGTCGTATAGGTATAAAGCGAGCTGTTTTAGTCAGGCGGTCTACAATCACCCAAACCGCGTCAACTACTCGAGGAGTCAATGGTAATCCTGTGATGAAGTCCATGGTGATGCACTCCCATTTTCATGCTGGTTCCGATAACGACTGTAATAGTCCTACCGGTCTTTGTCGTTTAGCCTTTACTTTCTGACAATTTAGGCATTGAGACACGAACTTAGCTACATCTGATTTCATTCCCCTCCACCAATATAATTTCTTTAGGTCATGATACATTTTTGTACTTTCAGGATGTATCGAATAGATGGTGGTATGGGCTTCTTTCATCAATCGGTGTCTAATGTCCAAGCTTTCTGTTTTGGGTACACATATTCTTCCTTTGTACTTCAGTACCTTTTCTTCATCTAAGGTGAACTTAGGGTTAGTCCTACCGTTTTCGATGTCCTCTTTTACCGTTCTTAGGTAAGGGTTTTATTTGATAGCTGTCTTTACTTCATCAATTATATCCGGTATAATCTTCAATGCGGAAAACATGTTTGAAAACCGATGAATAAACCCTTGGTTGGCTGATCCACCTGGTGCATCTATCACAAACTGCTCATTATCGTGCTTGAATACCTTTCTGGTAGTACACATTGCGGCAGTTGTGCTAACCTCCCCCTGAGATTTTATCATTGCCTTTCTACTCAACGCATCAGCTACTACATTAGCTTTCCCCGGATGATACTGGATATCACAGTCATAGTCTTTCAATAGTTCCAGCCATCTTCTTTATCTCATATTCAGCTCCTTCTGATTAAATAGATAAGTAAGACTTTTATGGTCTGATTTAATCTGAAACTTCTCTCTGTACAGATAATGTCTCCATATTTTGACAGCATGTAATACTGCTGCTAGTTCCAAATAATGAGTGGGATAGTTCTTCTCATGTGTCTTTAGTTGTCTTGAGGCATAAGCAATTACTTGTTCTCCTTGCATAAGTACACATCCTTACCCCAGTCCTGACGCATCGGTGTACAAGATAAATGGTTGTCTTGGAATCGGGATGGTCAAGATTAGAGTTGATATCAATCTAGCCTTCAAGGTTTGGAAACTCTTCTCTCATTTATCTGTCCAAACAAACTTCTCGCCCTTCTTAGTCAAACTGGTAAGAGGTACGGAAATTCGGGAATAGTCTTCCACAAATCGTCGATAATACCCAGCTAGACCCAGAAAACATCTAATTTCTGCAACGCTCTTCGGTGCTTTCCACTTTACAATAGCCTCGATCTTGCTGGGATCCACTTTAATTCCTTCAGCGGATACCACGTGGCCTAGAAATGCGACTTTCTTTAGCCAAAACTCACACTTTGAAAATTTGGTGTAGAGCTTCTCCTTCCGTAGTCGCTGCAGAGCGGCGTTTAGATTCTTAATATGAGTTTCCTCGTCTTTGGAGTAGACCAATATATCATCAATGAATACAATAACCGACGTATCCAACATATCGTGGAAAACCCGGTTCATAAGTTCCATAAAAGTTGCTGGTGCGTTTATCAATCCAAAAGACATAACCAAGAATTCATAATGTCCATATCTGGTCCTGAATGCTGTCTTAGGAATATCACCATCCTTAATCTTCAGTTGATGGTAGCCTGACCGAAGATCGATCTTGGAGAACACTTTGGCATCTTGCAACTGATCGAATAGATCATCGATCTGAGGCAATGGATATCGATTCTTGATTGTCAGTTTATTCAGTTCTCGGTAGTCTATACACAATCGAACGCTACCGTCCTTCTTCTTCACGAATAATACTGGCGCTCCCCATGGTGATATGCTAGGGTGAATGTAACCCTTGTCCAGCAGTTCTTGTAGTTGTACTTTCAATTCCTTCAGTTCAGTAGGAGCCATTCGATAAGGTGCTTTCGAAACTGGTGCGGCTCCAGGTATAAGATCTATGACAAACTCTGTGGCTCGGTCGGGTGGCAATCCTGGTAGTTCTTCAGGAAATACGTCTGGAAAGTCATGTACTACATCAATATCCTCCATCCGTGGTGCTTCTTTGGTAAGGTCGACCACAGATACTAAATACCCGACTACTCCTTTCTCAAGGAACTTCTTAGCCTTTAGCGCAGAGAGTATGAGCTTTTGTTTACGGGGAAGTTTGGTTCCCGAAAAACTGAACTCTGCTCCTTCTTTGTCTTTAAATGTCAGCTTCTTTTCGGCACATAATAGATTTGCAGAATGCCGAACTAATCAGTCCATTCCCAAGATGACGTCAAAGTCTGCCATCTCAAGTTGGATCAAGGTTGCATCCAAGGTCTTTTCATCAATAAGAACTGGACATGGTCCATAACCTTTTTTTAACTCCACTTATAATCCCATAGGTGATCGTACAAGTAGTTTACAGTCTAAGGATTTAAGGGGTAGATTTAACTTCTTTCTAAATGTCACAGATATAAAGGAATGAGTAGCTCCTGAATCAAAGAGTACTCTGGCGGGAATGCCATTAATAGGTACGATACATGTGATTTGTTTTGATTTAGGCTACATGCTCATACAATGTAATACAACTAGCTAAAAAAAATTTTAAGTCATACCTGTAAACACATCAGGCGATGCGGCAGCATCCTCAGATGTAACCACGTAAACTCGTCCTTGATGTAGCTGTTTCTTGGGCTTAGGACATTCCCTGGCTATATGTCCCACTTGGTTGCAGTTAAAACATTTTATCCCTTCAGTAATTGGATTTGGTTGTTGTGGAGCTGCGGGGGTAGTCTTGGCTGCAACATTAAAGCCTTGAGTACGGAAGGGTTTGAATGTCTTGTTATTCCCTCCATTATAAGAATTTTCAGCTGGCCTTTTTATACCTCTGTTTTGCATGAAATAACTCTCCTTCTGGCTCGATTCTATAACTCGAGCAATTTATGCCGCTTCATTATAGATTTTCTTTTCATGTCCCAGAACATGCTCGCGGATGCTTCCCCTGAGTCCCATAACGAACCTTCGGGTCTTGGTGTTTTCCTCTTGCATACTGGTGGGTGCAATGAAGAACAACTCTTCATAACGTTGTTGATATGTATCCACGGTCATCTGCCCCTGATATAAACTCAGGAACTCTCTTTCCATAGAATCTCAGAAACTTCTCGGAAAGTACTTCTCAAAGAACGCATCTTTATAAATATCCCAAGTCAGTTGGGCGTGCTTTGTAAGTAAATATGTCCTGGTAGACCTCCACCAATGGTGTGCATCTCCTTTTAGCATAAAGGTGGCACACAACACTTTTTCTTCTTCATTTAATATCATCATCATAAAGTTTCTTTCCATTTCGTCAACCCAGTGTGTCGGCCATAAAGGATCTGCTGGCTTGCCATTAAATTCTCTGGGCTTCAGTTTCAGAAAACGCTCCACTAGTCTGGAGTGGTCTAGTTGTTGCGGAACATATGCTCCATACATAGGTGGTTGGTATTGATATCCACCTGGAGCTATTTCAGGATTTTGTACTTGAGCCTGCATGATAGGTTTCTGAGGTGCATGGGGTACTGTGTTACTCCCCCCTGGTGTTGTGCTTGTCTGTCCTGCTGGAATTGGAGGTGTCTGTGCAGCTGGAAGAGTTATGCTTATGGCAGCTTGTATAGTAGCTTGTGTCTGTTGCATTTGCTGCAGCTGTTGGGCCATGTTCATTACGACTGTGGCCAAGTCTGTAGGTGGAGCTGGCAGATTTGTAGGATTTGTCTGCCCATTTATGACAGATGGTGCCGTGTTCATGTTCCCCTGTGTTTCTGGGTGTGTCTGGCTATTCTCCCCACAGGTGGTGGTGCTGGAATAGAGTTACGGCTCTGTCTGGTTACTCTGCGTCCTACCATTAATTAATCTGATAGTGGGATTGCCTGAAAATCATTGAACACGAGAGACAATCATTAAATACTTCATTCTCATATTTTAAAACCATTAACAATTGCAAATTTCAAATTTTTTAGATCATTCTGTCAAAAAAGTTGTGTTTTCACTGCAGGGTCGATGGTGGGGGTCGATGGGTGTCCGACCCTCAGTATGTGACCTTGGGAAATCAACCATTCTTCCCGAGAGCCAGGGATCGATGGGGGGGGGGGGTCGGAGGATGTCCGACCTAGGGTGCGACCCCTGGTTCTCTGTCAGATTCTCGAGAGCCAAGGGTCGATGCGGGGGTCGATGGGTGGGTCGATTGTTTTAATCGAATTTTTCGACCCCCGGACTAAAAATCAGATTTTTAAGTTTCGATTCAAAGTCCATTTCCCATTCTTTCTTCTCCATTTCGACTTGTCTCGTCCCTCTGAGTTGCTACAGTGACAACTCCAATCCGTTGGTGGTTTGCACTTCTTGTTTCGTCGTTTACACCTCCGCTACAGGTATGTCTTCTACATTTTCATGTTTTTAGGTTTCTTTACCTAGGTTTTTGCTCGTATATCTCGTATTTTTCAAATTAAACTTTTTCCAACCGTAAAAATTTGATTTTTATTGGGGGATTTTGTTGTTGGTGACTCGAGGAACAAAAGCCCTAAAAATATTTGAGTTTCATCGGTTGGTTATCGAGAAACTCAAAATTTAGTCTTTTTGCCCTAATTTTGTCGAGATTTCAAATTTCTTGAAATTTCTTCCAATTCAATCTTATTAGCTAAAATTTCCGACTGTATGAGTCTCACAGGATAGTTTAGGATCTATGTAAGTCCTCCTGCCCACGTGTATGGGTGAAAAGTGAGGCTTTGGACCAATTTACGTCATTATTATGTCCAAATTTCGGGTTTTTCATCTCTACTAAGCCATTATTTGTTTTTCTTTCTTATTTGCAGATACTATGGCTCTTACCAAGGTACCTAAGGTTCACGACCATCTTTGCTTCCGTTCCAATGAAGCCGAGATGCAGTATGCCCACTATGCTCGCAAGAAAGTAGAGGGCGGCCGCAAAGTGGACTTGGCTAGCTTAGCCTTGTTCAATGTGGAGGGGGCCTTTGGCGATATGGGATGGCTCCCTGTCATCACCTATGACGCCTGTACCCATCCTAACTTGGTACGCCAGTTTTATTGTAATCTCCAAGTGGTGGGGGATTACAACGATGTTGAGAGAGGTGGTGAGCTTCGAATCACCAGCTACGTCAAGGGGGTTGATGTTTCATTTGATTATCTGCAGCTGGCCGACTTGTTGGGCATTTCCTATGATGGCCCCTTGGTGTTCTGTGCTCCTGGAGAGCCCCAATTCTTTTCTTTACAGATGAGGGCAGAGATAGATCGTCAGTTCATCAGACCTGATCGCTGGGAGATGAAAGTGAGTTATCTGCGTTCAGATCCACGGGTATACTGCAAGATCATTCAGCATAATCTGATACCGTAGAGTGGACACTACGAGAGGGTCTCCCAGTTGACCCAGTATCTGCTATACTGCATATGCACTAGGTAGCCCGTCTGCCTTCCCTATATCATCATGCGGACGATGATCAGTGCCACGTTGCCCAGTCATACTGGAAACCTTCCTTATGGACGCATGATTATTACCTTGCTTACCCGCCTGGGGGTGATTTGTTGGATGAGAAGATTCAGGAGAAATCCTTCTCATCGCCTCTAGATTGGGAGGCTATTTGCAAGATGGGCATGCGGGATGCCCAGGTCAGCGATGAGGAGAGGAACGCGATGGTGCGCCCTCGCACTCGAGTGGAGATGGCTGACGCTGAGGTAGCAGCAGCAGCCGCTGAAGCAGGGGTTCATGGGGATGATGACGATCGGCTATACATGGATGTAGATGTCATACCTCCTCCATCACCTACTCATGATACTGGAGCTGGTCCGTCTTCTTCAGCTGGTCCTTCGCATGTAGCTGGTCCTTCGTATGCTCCATCTGATGACATGATGGGAATATTATATGAGATACAAGAGGCTCAGCGTATGTCTGACTTGAGGATGGATGAGCTTCTAGAGGCTCAGCGCTTGTCCGATTAGTGGGTGGGAGAGCTTCTAGTTGCTCAGCACGTGTCGGACCAGCGGGTGGGAGAGCTTAGGGATGCTCAGCATGTGACTGACCAGCGGGTGGCTGATCTCACAGCTAGTCTCCAGACGACCCAGACTCAGATAGCTTGGTTGACTAGAGTCTACGCTGAGGACTATGATAGAGACCGTGAGGCACCGCCTCCCCCATCACCTCCAACTTCTTGATGTATTTCTTTTATCTTTCTTTTTATACTTCAAAGTAACTGTCCGGACTGTGGACTGTACTCTGCTTTAATCATATATATATAAATGTTTGTTCTTCCTTTGGTTGTATAAAAAAAATTGTTTCTCATTTAATAGTTGCATTATTCTCTTTCAGTTTTGTCTCAAACAACACAGATGCTTATAGTGTGTTATTATTACATCTTTTAAATTTTTATCCTATCTCAGTTCACGACCTTTGGTGGAAGTATACGGGTTTCACAGACAAGGCCTAAGATGCTCTGATACCAAGTTGTCACACCCCAATTCTGCACCATTCAGAACGGTGTGATGAACAGCTAATAAACCAATGGTTTAACCAGGATCTCTAATAGGCTGTGTCCATTAAAAATAAAAATCATACACATCCACAACCATAATCAGAATAAATACACAATAGCGGAAGTCTTATAGTAAATGAACTGAAAACTCTAACTGTAATAATCATAATTAAAATATCAAGTTATTGTTGTATCAACTGAGATATAAATAATAAAATATCAATTACATTCCTTTAATAATTCAAATGAAAATCTAATCGAATACGCATGAGTTGCACTCGCATGAAGAGTCATGTGTATCCACTAAGTCTTCGACCTCCATTACAGCAACACACGCGTACACCGGAGCACTAATATAATCTTTGACCGTAGTACCTGCATCATCAACTAAAAATATTTGATGTCGAGAGGGTGAGCACACATCATGGCTCAGTGAGCAAACAAAACAATGCAACAAACATATGCATGCATTCAATTCATATCTTTGGTCTGGTAAATAAGTTTGCAATGTGCTATAGAAAGGATAGGTGGCCAAAGGTTACGTTTCTTGACGCCGCACCTCTATAGACCAGTGTGTGAAGCTGCCCAAAGGTAACGTTTATTGTCGTCCCACATGCACCCACCATGGACAATGTACACGCAAAGGTTACGTTTATTGCAGTACTAGTTGCCCATACCAACACGTAAGCCCCTGCTGGCGAGGGCTCACAAACTAGGCTCGCAACTAACCAATCCTAATGCCAATCAGTATATCCACGGCTTCACCCCAGCATCTCTCAATACGTCCATAGAGATAGGGCTAAGGCCCTCCAAAAGAGTCAGAGACTACACGGTCCGAGACCACCTCCCCTCATACCCTACGACGTAATAGTTCTCTAAGGTAATGGCGATACGACGATGTCAGTGGAGAAGACTTGAGTTAGAGATAGAGCTAGAGTGCTGAGCCCGGCCTATGACACCCCCCAGATACTCGCTCGCATCAAACACACCAACCACACACATACATCCACATGCCTATTCCTATCATCGTCATCATCATCATGTTATAAATAATAATTTAAATATGCATGAATAGTAATAATAGAAATATTGGATGACATATTGAATGCACATAACAAGCATACACACATAGAATCAATCATGGCATTGGACTCAAGAATAAAACAGTTTATTATTTAACCAATTAGTTTAGGTCTTGTTCCCTCACCTTTGTTTGATCGTAGATCCTCTTTCAAGCTTTAAGAATCAACTAAATATCAATATTATATCACTAGAAAACCTAATCAAGTCGATAGAATTTAATTAGAATTAATTCTGATTTTAAAAAACATGCTGTTAACTGGGGGTCGATGCCAGGGTCGGACCTTCCATCGACCCTGGGTGCGACCACCCACAGTCTGGACTTTCCGAACACTGGGGGTCGATGTTAGGGTCTGGTAGGATCGATTGGCCATCGACCCCCCATGCGACCCCCCGTGGGATTAGTCGAATTTTCATCCTAGAGTCCATTCCTTCGTGTTTGGGCCCTATGGCTTGCTTCTACAATCCATTACATACATGTTCTATGGCTTAGAACCATAGTTTATTCACCTATATGGTTTTTATGATCTCCCCCATGGTTTTCCATGAAAACCTAACCATGGATGGATGATTTAGGTTTCTCCTAGATCACATCCTCTTTACTATCTATTCTAAGGTCTGTAGAATTACATGGGGATAGTATCCATACCTGAGAATTATGCTTGTTTCTCTGAAGCCTTCTCTTTGATCTTCTTCTCTACTTTTCTTCTCTTTTCTTTATCTTCTCCTTCTCTTCTCTTTCTCTCAATCCAATTAGGGTTTAAAGGAGTGAAAGAGGCTTAGGGACGTCCTATTTATAGAGTAGAAACTCCCAAAATAAGTCCCATTGAGATTAGGAAAGAATCCCATTGAAATTTGAAAAGTTCCCAATTCAAGGTTTCTGTCGGCATACTAGGGGTCGATGAGGGGGTCGGAGATCCCGTCGACCCCTGATTCTAAAATATCCAACCCCCGGTTAAAAACTCAGGGTCTGACTTTTATACTGGGTGGGTCCGACCCTGCCTTACTGGGTATGCAACCCTCCCCATTATTTTAGTATTTTTGGGTCAGTTTAATACATGGGATCACGATCTCCCTCACACACTTGATCCATTTGGCTCGACCATGATGGGTAGACCTAGTTCAAGGTGGTAAGACCGGGTTAGGTTGATACTGGTCTTACACATACCACAGGACCTTGTGTCCAATCGGTATCTTTCGCGGTTTGGATCCGAGAACCAGATCTCGGATCTCCCTTCCTCGTCGATCATCGACTTGGTTTCTAGGGTTTCTCCTAACCCACTCTAAGGTCCAAATACTCTATTGGCCTTCTAGTTTTTTACTAGAACGCTCTATCATACCAAATTAGATCTAAACGAGAAAACTAGGCTTTAATGAAAGTCCTAGGATTTTGGATCGCTGCACCGCTTCACGGCTTCGATTGGAAATCCTGTCATACTAAGAGGATTGAGCACTCACCGACGGTGTTTGCCGGTTGGCGGCGTGCTCCTCCAACGAAAATCCTCTTCTTGAGCGGTCTCCTCCCTCCTTGCTCCTTCTCAGATCTCTTCCAGACGGCTAGGGTTTTTGAAAAGGATCAAAGGAGGTTTAAGGTGTATATAAGTAGTGGGAGACCATTCTAGGAAGGTTTCCCACGGTTAGAAACCTTTCAAATTTTGATTCGGAGTGTGGGACCCACTGGAGTCCGTCTCCAGCTGGAATTGCTCATACCGGTTGCTCATACCGGACTCACTGAGTGAGACTGGTATACTGAGACCGGTATGTAAAAATTTACATTTTTACTTCTGGTTCTCGTACCTGAAACCTGTGGTTCGTCACCTGACTTCGTCTTCCGATCCGATTATGATTGGGAGACCTGTCATCATATAGAACCATGGGTTAGACCGGGTTTTCAGAACATGGTTCTTACAGAAGCCCCTAAATTACATAGATCAAGGAGCCACCAAGTGGAACCGAGGAAACTAACCTTCCTTGAATCAGTTGTAGCCCTCCTAGCCGGAGCGTGAGCCACATCATTGGCCTTTCTTGGAACATAATTAAACCAGACCGAGTAAAATTTCTTTGACATAATCCTAATATCTTCAGCAATTGAAGCCACAAAAACATCTCCTTTAACTGATTTACCATTAACCAGATCAATGATCCACCCGACAATCAGATTCCACTAGTAAGTTTGTAATTGCAGTCTTGATAGCCTCAGCAACACCTTCCCGCATCCTTAAGGCTTCCCCCAAGGCCACCAAAGAGAATGACATCCACTAAAAAATCGCTGACACTAAAGTGCCTGAAGTAGATTGAATAACAAAACCAAGTCCTCCTCTTTGGCACGAGGTGTTGAACGACGCATCACAGTTGAGCTTGAACACTCTTGAAGGTAGTGAAGACTAACGGGAGATATTAGGATTCGGTAGAGTACCTTCCAAACTATCGAAAGAAAGAGGATATGTCACTATGACAAACTCCCTAAAAGCCTTTTCAGCTCGCATGATAACTTCCTATAGGGAGCAAACCTTTTGTTCAAAATAGAGCTCATTGTGAGCTTTCCACAAGGTCCAACACAAGAAGCTTGTAAAAGTAAACACCCTGCGACACTGCTCTTTCGAAATGGTTCTATTAGAAGCAATTTGCAAAAGCCATTGATAGAGCTTAAAGTCCCTGACCTATGGAATAATAAAGGTCATAAAGGAACCCATCCACACTGCCCTTGCAAAAGGACAAGTAAGAAGGATGTAGTCAGTAATTTCCTCCTCAGCCCCACATCTACAATAGGTAAGTGAAACCGAAAATTTCCTTCAATGAAGAGCAGCACTTGAAGCAACACCTTGCGCACAACACCACAGAAATTCCTTAATTTTTGGAAGAGTTTTGCAGTGCTAAACATTGCACCAAATAGATTAGGAATATCCTTTAGAGAATTTCCACCCAAAGTTGATGGAAGACCGGACAACTTAGCTTCCTTAAGACTAGATAGCCTATTGTGAGGACAAAGATCATAATCTTTTTTTGGAAGTCGCCACCTAGATTAAGGTCTAGGACCTTAGAAATGTGAAATCTACCCTAAGGTAAAACTTTGATTGACTCATGACCCTTAGATTGGATTTCTGATCCATCAGAGATTGGGTAAGCGTCAGGTTACAGTTATGGGAAGGGGTTAAGCACCCAAACCGCCCGATCGAAATGGGTCTCCTATACCTTTCCTATGCTAGACTCTATCTGTTAAACCAAATCAAATCAAGTGGTTTGATATCATTAAACCGAATCTGTATCCATCAGATTGCCTACATATCACGGAATTATTCTGAAAATCAGGTTCACCATTGTAGTTCAGGTGTAATTAAAGTTTATGATTGTAATTTATGCTTGTGCATGATTAAGTTCATTGTTCAAGTTGAAGTTTATGCTTGAAATGATGAGAAACCCTATGGGTTAGGATCTGGATAGTCCATGTGGACTGATAGATAGTCCTAGTGGATCTAAGAATGGATAACCCTTTCTGGGTCTGAATGTGGATAACCCTATTTGGGTTAAAATGTGGATGGATAACCCTATTTGGGTCAAAATATGGATAAATATCCTAGTGGATCTATGGATAATTCGAGTGGACTAAGGTTTAGATCCGAATTTGGGTTTCTCTCAAATAGCATACGTATCCTAAGGTTTGACCTAGGAATCAGAATCCGCGTAGTTTGAAATGACGGGTGAATATCCAAGTGGATCTATGGATAGTCCGAGTGGACCAAGGTGTGGATCTGAATTTGAGATTCTCCCAAATAGCCTACGTATCCTAGGGTTTGCCCTAGGAATCAGAATCCGCGTAGTTCAGGACTGAATAACCCTATTTGGGTCAAAATATAGGTAAATATCCTAGTGGATCTATGGATAGTCCGAGTGGACTAAGGTGTGGATCCGAATTTGGGTTTCTCCCAAATAGCCTACGTATCCTAGGATTTGACCTAGGAATCAGAATCCACGTAGTTCGGGTTGGATAACCCATTTTGGGTTAAAAATGGGGGTAAATATCCTAGTGGATTTATGGATAGTCCGAGTAGACTAAGGTGTGGATCTGAATTTGGGATTCTCCCAAATGGCCTACGTATCCTAGGGTTTGACCTAGGAATCAGAATCCGCATAGTTCGGGCTGATAACCTGTTCTAGGTTAATGATTGAGAACCTATTCTAGGTTTAGGGTAGAGAACCAGTTCTAGGTTTAGGATTTATAACCTATTCTATGTTTAGGGTTGAGAACCTATTCTAGGTTTAGGGTTTATCGAGGGGAAAAATCATCCTGAATTATCCTTTTCAACCTAAGTTTTAATTTTATAAGGTTTGATAAAGCATTCTCTTTCTTTATTAAGGTTTTTTATTATTTCCATTATGCCCTTTCCAAGAATGTGGGTGCCTAAATGCACGTCCCTGTGAGGATAGTGATGTCCACCCACGCTGAATGGACGGTGAATGATTTGGAGTCGCCACCTAGATTAAGGTCTAGGACCTAAAATGGAGCCTCATCCTGATATAAGACTTTTATTGACTCATGACCAAACATATCGGCTTTGGTACATCAGAGAACGGGTAAGCGTTCAAAGTACAGTTTGGGAAGGTGTTAGGCACCCAAAATTGCCCGATCCAAAAATCGGCCTCCTATGTGATTCTACTTTCCTTAGACTCTATTGTTCTGACTGTTCATGGTCAATGGATGATGACTAGCGCTCATGGGGGATCCTATGCCAAGTTGTTAACTTCTTCTAGCCTAAGTTCAGCCAAACATATTCTCAAAGTAAGAAAACAAACAAAATAATATACAATGAACCGAACCAAATATGGTTCGGTGATGGACTGAATCTGAGATGTCCAAAACATCTCAAATTGCCTACGTATTCCAATCCTGGAAATCAAGTCCAAAACATAGTTCAAGATAGAAAGTGATTAAGGTTTATGGATGTGGATTATGATTAAGCTTTCTTAGATTCAATTTATTCAAGTTGAAGTTTATGCTTGATGATGATTGAGATTGAATCTAGAGATAGCCTAAATGGATCGAAGTGAATGAGGATATGGATACTGATATGGATATGGGGGACCTAAGGATACTAAGAAGGGGTACCGTACTTGGAGGATCCTCCAAGTTGCCTACGTATTCCAGAGGTCCTGGAAATCAGGTACAACGTAGTTCGTTACATGGGTTGTACTCTCAAGGAGTAAGGTGTGGCTCTCAGGGAGTCAGATTTGTACTCTCAGGGAGTAGGGTGTGGCTCTCAGGGAGTCAGATTTGTACTCTCAGGGAGTAGGGTGTGGGATAGTCTCGCAAGACTAAGGTGTGTACTCTCAAGCATGACTTCAAGATAGAGCCTCGCAAGGCTAAGGCGGTGCGTGCTCGCAAGCACGGCTTCAGGATTGAGCCTCGGAAGGCTAAGGGTGCGTACTAGCAAGTACGGCTTCTGAATTGAGCATGCGTACTCTCAGGGAGTAGAATATGTATGTATGACTCAGGGAGTTAGATTTGTACTCTCAGGGAGTAAGGTTGTACTCTCAGGGAGTAGGGTTGTACTATTAGGGAGTAAGGTTTGTACTCTCAAGGAGTAGGGTTGTACTCTCAAGGAGTAAGGTATGGCTCTTAGGGAGTTGGATTTGTACTCTCAAGGAGTAAGGTATGACTCTCAGGGAGTTGGATTTGTACACTCAGGGAGTAGGGTTGTACTCTCAGGGAGTAGAGTGTGACTCTTAGGGAGTCAGATTTGTACTCTCAGGGAGTAGGGTGTGGCTCTCAGGGAGTTGGATTTGTACTCTCAGGGAGTAAGGTTGTGTATACTCTCAGGGAGTAATGGATTTGTACTCAGGGATTAGGGTTGTACTCTCAGGGAGTAGAGTGTGACTCTCAGGGAGTTAGATTTGTACTCTCAGGGAGTAGGGTGTGGCTCTCAGGGAGTTGGATTTGTACTCTCAGGGAGTAGGGTGTGTATACTCTCAGGGAGTAATGGATTTGTACTCTCAGGGAGTAAGGTATGAGGGCACATTGATTGATGTGTGGAACCGTATCTGGGAGTTTCCTAAACTACCTACGTATCTCAGGGTTTGCCCTAAGAATCAGGATCCGTGTAGTTCGAAATGGCACTGTTCATTGGGCGACCCACTTGGGTCGGAATATGGGCGGTCCAGCCGGACCGAAAGATAATCCTAGATTATCTGTGGTTAGATTCACATTACACCTATCTAGGGGAAATGAACTGAGGGGTAGGGATCGTCCTAAACTACCCTTATCACTTACAACCCTGATTTTGGAATTGTTGGGCTAGGCTTCATGATTCTTGATTAAGAATTTTATCATTTTTTCATTATTACCCTTCCCATTAATGTGGGTGCCTACATGCACGTCCCCACACCTAGGAATGTCTTCTATCAGTGTACATGCACGGCAGTTCGACTAGGGTGTAGCGAAAAGTAAGTTCTTGCCGACATAAACATCATTCAAGCATAGCATACAGCAACAGATCAGCATGGCAGTGTGCACAAAGCTAACATTGTAAGCATTCCAAACATGGTAGTGCATAATATGACAGCGTAATCAAGGGAACATGATAGATGCATGGATATAGCAACATAGACAATATCAGATCCTCAATCTAACGGTTATATATCTTCAAAAAATGATGATCATGATCAACACTTAGATTTCATCAAAACAGTCAAGATCAACGGCTCAGATCTCATCAAATAGTTATAATCATGATCAATGACTCATATCTCATCAAAATAGCTATGATCTATGGCTTAGATCTCCTATCATGATCAGACTAAGAAATCAATGGCTTAGATTCGTCTAAATCAATTATGATCCAGATTCAACAATTTACATCACTCAAAATACCCACGATGACAATCCAACTGTTCAAATCACTCAAGATCATAATCTAATCGTTTAGATTCATCAAAAACAATCATGATCAAGATTTAACGGTTTAGAGTCACCAAAATCACTTACGATGACAATCCAACGGTTCAAATCGCTTAAGATCATAGTCCAACCATTAAGATTCATTTAAATCATTCCCAAAGATAATCTAACGGTTCAAATCACTCAAGATCATAATCCAACCGTTCAGATTTATCAAAAACACTCATGATCAAGATTTAACGGTTTAGATTCACCAAAATCACTTACAATGACAATCCAACGGTTCAAATCGCTTAAGATCATAATCCAACCATTCAAATTCATTTAAATCATTCCCAAAGATAATCAAACGGTCCAGATTACTCATTATGATCATTCGACCGCTCAGATTGATTAAAAGCACTTCCAAAGACCATCTAACGGTTCAGATTGTCAAGATCACAATCCAGTCATTCAGATGGATTAATATCACTTCCAAAGATAATCCAATGGTTTGAATTAATTAAAATCACACGAAATTTCAGATCAATGGCTATGATCAACTCATGAAAATTCTAATTATATGGTCATGATCAATTCTCATAAAATTCAGATCATGTGGTTGGATCACCCACATTAAAATTCCCATTATATGGTCGGACCAATTTCATGAAATTTCCATTATATGGTCGGACCAATCACATTAAAATTCTCATTATATGGTCGGACCAATCACATTAAAATTCCCATTATATGGTCGGACCAATTTCATGAAATTCTCATTATATGGTCGGACCAATTTCATAAAATTCTCATCATATGGTCGGATCATTTTTCATCATATAAAATTTATAAGCACATCGGATCAATTCTATTATCCAAAAATACAAGATCAACGGCCAACATTAAAACACATCCAACATACAAGATCAATGGCCAAAATTGAATGAATCAAATAATCAGATTAATTTTCAAATCAGATGTATCAAATAATCCAAATTTAATTCATCACATAAACATATTAATCATCATATCAAACAACCCAATCAAACGGCTCAGATTGCATCAAAATCTCCCAACCAAGGTTCAAATCAGTAAGGAGAAGGTTTGATCATGGTGGGGTACGGTCGGTGATGTACAGCCAGCAGTGAGCAACAGCAACAAAAAAGAAAACGAAAGCAAAAGAGGGGGATTTACCTGGAAGATTCCTCCCTCTCTCAACCTTGAATCTTCGACCTCCCTCCTCAATGGTCCAGCAGCAGACTTCCCCCCTCTTCTCTTCTTTCGGGTCTCACTCTCCCTTCTCTTCTTTTCTTTCTTTTTCTTTTTTTTCCTCCATGGACCAGCAGCAAAGCTGCTGCTCCTTTTTTTCCTCCACGGCAGCGGCGGCTCTGCTGCTGCTGCTTTCTTCCCCTTCTTTCTGCCTCTCTCTCTTTCTTATCCTTTCTCTATTTTTTTTCACTCCATGGACCAGCAGCAGAGCTGCTGCTCCTTTTTTTCTCCACGGCAGCGGCGGCTCTACTGCTGCTGCTTTCTTCCCCTTCTCTCTGCCTCTCTCTCTTTCTTCTCCTTTCTCTATTTTTTTTTCACTCCATGGACCAACAGCAGAGCTGCTGCTCCTTTTTTTTCTCCACGGCAGCGGCGGCTCTGCTGCTGCTGCTTTCTTCCCCTTCTCTCTACCTCTCTCTCTTTCTTCTCCCTTCTCTGTTTTTTTTCTCTTTCTCGTTCCTCTCTATCAGCCTCCCTCCCTTCTTCTCGGGTCTCACTCTCCCTCCTCCGCTTTTTTTTTTTTTTGGTTTCGCCTCCCCCACCCCTCTCTCGGTTTGGTGGATCGGGGGGTTTTTATCGGAGAAGATCAAAACAGGGGTGGCTACGGTTGGGGTTTCGGGGCGGGTGGCTCAAGGTGGCGGGTGGCGGTGAGGGAGGGGCATGGAGAAGATGGGGTAGGTGGTGATGTGTCGATGAGAGGTGAAGATAGGGGAGTGGGTACCGTAGTGGGGCTCAAGGAGAGTGGCTGGCGGTGAGGGAGGGGCATGGAGAAGGAGGAGGTGGCGGTTTTTTAGGGGAAATGGGTATGGGGAAGGTGGAGGTGGCAACACCTCCTTCTTTCCCTCCCTCTTTTTCCTTCCGTTCTCTCTCTCTTTCTCCCTCTCTCTCTTCCCATTCTCTCTCTCTCTTCCTCTCTCTCTCTTCCCATTCTCTCTCTCTTCCTCTCTCTCTCTCTCCCTCTCCCTTATCGGGTTCTTCCTTTTATTCGGATTCATGGCCGAATATATATATATATATATATATATATATATATATATATATATATAATATAATATAATAATATATAATATATAAAAATATATATAATATAACATATAAAATATATATTATATAATATATAAATGTATATATATAAAACACATACATAAAGTGCATACACATGGGCCGACCCGACTCTATCTGGGCCGGTTTGGGTTGGGTCAGGTTGGACTGATTGAGTTCGACGGGATTGGACTAAATTGGGCTTGAGCTGAGTTGGACTGAGTAAGAATGGATTGGATCGGTTTCTCTCTCTATTATGGATCCTCTCAGCTTGCAATTCCACATGAAAAATTTTGACGGCTTCTGTCTCCGATTTTCCACGTTCACTTTCAAGAGGACGGACAAAGGAGCACACTGGTGGTGCTCGAATAACCTGATTCGGATGTCAGATGGACAAAATATGAAGAATTGAAGCTTTGACGATAATTCGGCTAGCAACTTTGCATGGGACCCACAGGCGGCTTCTGCCCAAAATTCTCTACGTCCGCTTTGAAGAGGACGGACAATGGAGCACAGTGGCACTTAAATCGTCTGATTCGGACTTCGGATGATCAAGATATGAAGAATTGGAGTTTCGACGATAATCCTACCAGCAACTTTGCATGGGACTCGCAGGCGGCTTCTGCCCAAAATTCTTTACGTCCATTTTGAAGAGGACAGACAATGGAGCACAGTAGTACTTGAATCGTCTAATTCAGACTTCGGATGATCAAGATATGAAGAATTGGAGTTTCGACGATAATCCTACCGAAAACTTTGCATGGAACCCGCTGGCGGCTTCTGCCCAAATTCTTTACGTCCATTTTGAAGAGGACAGACAATGGAGCACAGTGGCACCTGAATCGTCTGATTCGGACTTCGGGTGATCAAGATATGAAGAATTGGAGTTTCGACGATAATCCTACAGGCAACTTTGCATGGGACCCGCTGGCGACTTCTGCCCAAAATTCTTTACGTCCATTTTGAAGAGGACAGACAATGGAGCACAGTAGCGCTTGAATCGTCAGATTTGGATGTCGGACGATCAAGATATGGTCGAATGAAGTCCGATCGATTTTAATCATGATAATTTGCCCAATAAATCCTTAATTTATGATAATTTACAGAAAAGTCCTTGGATTTAATAAGCCAATTTCACTCTGACTAAAATCGTGACATCTTCTTCGTTTGATATCAGAATTGAGTGATTCTGGTATCATTTCGAAGGTATTTTCATGACCTTGCTATAGGGTCCGCCAACATCAGCTTTGAAATCACCATTTAGCATCCAAACCTTAAATTGACCCGCAACCCTTCTGGATATGCCCATCAAGACTCTTGTACATTGGGGACACTCTGGCTCAGCCCAGAATACCATAGAGAGCACAGAGGAATTGATCGACTATTGGTCTGAGAGAATTTCACTCGCCTCCCTTGTACTTTCCAAAATTTCATCCTCCTCTGCTCTCTTACTGTCTATACACCAATAAAGTTCTGTTTGACTGGAGATGACAAAAATGGGGTGCTTACAGTCCCCACACCTAATATGTTTGTTAGGTGTACAGATATGGTAGTTCGACTAGGGTGTTGCATAAATTAAATTATTGCCAAAATAGAAAATATCATTCAAATATCACAACAAACAACATATATCATCTCATGTATGACAAGAAAACATGTGAATCATTATAGCAGCAAGCATGTGAGAGCATTCATCAAGATATAACAGACAAATAAAATGGCATCTCATGTATTATTTTCAATCAAATTATGTCTCAATGTGTCTCAGATGAGATTCTCTAGATCTATGGTTAGGATCTAATGTAAATCTCTCAATATCAGATCCTTGATCAATGGTTAGATATCTTTTATCTCCTCAATAATATATCCAGATCAAATTCCTAAATTTCATCAAAATAGTCAAGATCAACGGCTCAGATCTCATGTCAAGACATATTCATAATCAGACTAAGATCCTATGATTCAAATTCTTTTAAATCAGTTATGATCAAGATCCAATGGCTTAAATTCTTCTAAAACACAATATGAAGAAAATCTAACGGTTTACATCATTCCTGATGATAATCCAACCATTCAAATTTATTCCATTTACTCCTAAAGATAATCTAACGGTTCAGATCGCTTATCATGATAATCTAACCGTTCGTATCCATTTACATCGCTTTTAATGATAATCTAACAGTTCAGATTACTCAAATTAAATAATCTAACCATTCAGATTACTCAAATCAAGGTAAAATATGATCAACGGATTAAATCAAAACTCCAAGATCAATGATCCAATTTTATCAAATTCCAAGATCAATGGTTTAATTTTAATCATATCATTCCAAGCATATGACCAGATCAATTTTAATTCCATCAAAATTCCATATGATCGGATCAATTTTCATCATAATGCCATAATCAGATCAATTTTCATCATAATGCCATAATCGGATCAATTTTCATCATAATGCCATAATCGAGTGAATCTTTATCATAATGTCATAATTGGATCAATCAAAATTCCATATGATCGGATCAATTAAAATTCCATATGATCGGATCAATTTCATAGCAATATCAATATGATTGGATCAATTACAATCCAATTTCCATATAATCAGATCAATCAAAATTCCATACCATGGTCTGATTTTAACCGCATCAACGGTCAGATCAATGATCAACAATTAGATTTTCACATCAATGGTCAAGTTTTCATAAAATATGATATCATCATAATCAATATAATAATTATATCCGATGGATCATAATATATGATATCAATATAAATGAGAGAAAGAATCTACATCCAATGGCTTTGACATAATGAGGACAAAATCAATTGATTGCATGAGGGATGTTGGGTTTGTGCATGCAGGGGATCGTGTAGAAGTGACGGATGATCAGATTTGAGTTTGTGGTTTTGATGTAAGAACCGTACTTTAAAAACTCGATCTAATCCATGGTTATATATGATGACAGGTCTCTCAATCATAACCGGACCGGAAGGCGAAGTCGGGTGATGAGCCACTCAAATTTCAGGTAAGAGAACTGTAAAAAAACAATGTCTAAATCTCATACCGGTCTGACTATACCGGTTGCGGTCAGTGCAACCGGTATGTGTAACCGGTATGGTATACCGGTTGGACTATACCGATTGCGGTCACTCCAACCGGTATGTGCGACCAGTATACTTATTTTCTGTGGGAGACGGACTCCAGCGGGTCCCTTACTCCGAATGAAAACTTGGAAAGTTTCCAATCATGAAAAACCTTCACAAGAACGGCTCTCTTCTATTTATAGGGATGATCCCACTCCATTGATCCTTCTTAAACCCTAGCTGTCTGGAGAAGAGTGGAAAAGGAGCAAGGAGGAAGAGGCTGCCCAGGAAGGAGACTTCAGTGGAGGAGCACGCCTCCAACTGACGAACACCGCCGGTAAGTGCTCTATACTATTAGTAATATTAGGATGTCGGATCGGAGCCGCGAAGCGGCGCAGTGATCCGAAAAGCCTAGGATTTCTATTAGTTTTCTCATTCGGATCTAACCTAGATTTGATACAGCATTCTAGTCGAAATCAAAAGACCAACATAGTATTTGAACCTTAGAATGGGTTAGGAGAAACCCTAGAAAACTTAACCGATGCCAACAAGGAAGGGAGATCCGAGAGCAAGACTTAACCGATGCCAACAAGGAAGGGAGATCCGAGACCTTGCTCTCGGATCCAGACCGCGGGGTATACCGGATGGACTATAGGTCCAGCGGTATGGCCTTGAGGTGTATACCGCAGGTCACAGGGCCTAACCCTAATGTAAAATGCTTCAATTGCCAACAGGTGGGGCATTATGCCAGAACATGCCCACAACCAAAGAGAGAGCAACAGCAAGGCAAGGTGTATGTTGTTACCACAGAAGAGGCAGCTGCATCACCAGATGTGGTTACAGGTATGATTTTGTACTTGTTCCTTAATTGTTGCATTAAATTTTTTATGCATTTGAAACTAAGGGAGAATTTGAACTAAAACCTCAGGTACAGTAATTATAGCAGGGGTACCCGTAAGAGTCCTGTTTGACTCCGGGGCAACCCATTCTTTTGTATCCGTGTCATTCGGAAAAGGACTAGATCAACCCATCAAGACTCTACAACCAAGTCTGTTAGTTCGGTCTTCCATGGGAATGGAGGTGGTATTAGCAGAATATTATGGTCCTTGTCCAGTGCATATTGAAGGACGAGAATTGGAAGCCAATCTAGTTCAGCTGGAGATGTCAGATTTTGATGTGATTCTGGGAATGGACTGGTTATCTAAACACTCGGCGAACCTGCTATGTGCCGAGAAGAAGTTGATATTCAAAGACAATGAAGGGATTGAGTTAACTTTAAAGGGGCTAAGTTGCCCAGGAAGAGAAAGCTCATACTCTCAACCTTAAAAGCAAAGAAGTGCCTAGAGAAAGGGGGAGTAGGATACCTTGTGTCAGTGGTGGATGTGACCGCTGACCTGCCAAAAATGGAGGACATCGATGTAGTACGAGAATTTCCTGATGTATTTCCCGAAGACCTACCCGGGTTGCCACCAGACAGGGCTACTAAGTTTGTGATAGACCTACTACATGGGGTGGCACCTGTGTCTAAAGCACCGTACCGGATGGCTCCTACTGAGTTGAAAGAATTTAAAACTCAGCTGCAAGAACTGCTAGACAAGGGATTTATAAGGCCTAGTATCTCACATTGGGGAGCACCTGTGCTCTTTGTCAAGAAAAAAGATGGTAGCGTACGTCTCTGTATAGACTATCGTGAATTGAACAAGCTCACTATCAAGAACAGGTACCCACTACCAAGGATAGATGATTTGTTCGATCAATTACAAGGTTCAAGTGTATTCTCGAAGATTGATCTGAGATCAGGGTACCATCAGCTCAAGATTAAGGAAACAGACATCCCCAAAACAACTTTCAGGACGCGTTATGGACACTATGAGTTCCTAGTAATGTCCTTTGGGTTGACTAATGCACCTGCATCCTTTATGGAGTTAATGAACCGGGTATTCCATGATATGCTTGATACATCGATTATCGTATTCATCGATGATATTTTAGTATACTCCAAGGATCAGGAAACCCACGCAGAGCATCTAAGAGCAGCATTACAAAAACTGAGGAGAGAGAAGCTCTATGCAAAATTCAAGAATTGTGAATTCTGGTTAGATGAAGTAGCCTTCCTTGGTCACGTGGTGTCTGCTGAAGGAATCAAGGTCGATCCCAGTAAAATTTCTGCCATAGTAGGATGGGAGGCGCCGAAGACAGTTGCTGAAATTCATAGTTTCGTGGGCTTAGCTGGATACTATAGAAGGTTTGTGGAGGACTATTCCAAGATTGTTGTCTCACTCACCAGGTTGACCAAAAAGGGCGAGAAATTCATATGGACTGAAGAATGTGAGAAAAGCTTTCAGACATTGAAGTCAAGACTAGTATCAGCACCTATATTGACTATTCCAGCTCCAGACCATCCATTCACACTATATACAGATGCTTCAGGTTTGGGACTGGATTGTGTGTTGATGCAAGGAGAACAGGTGATAGCCTATGCCTCAAGACAACTGAAAGAGCATGAGAAAAACTACCCTACACATGACCTAGAATTGGCAGCGGTCATTCATGCTATCAAGACGTGGAGGCATTGTCTGTATGGTGAGAAATTCCAGATTAAGTCTGATCACAAAAGTCTGACGTATCTTTTCACCCAAAAAGACCTGAACATGAGGCAGAGAAGGTGGTTAAAATTACTCAAGGACTACGACTGTGACATTCAGTATCACCCTGGTAAAGCTAACATTGTAGCTGATGCGCTGAGCAGGAAATGGGCATCGAGCCCTGAAGCAGGACCAAGTACAAATGCAGCATTGTGTGCTGTTGTTTCTGGCTCATCAGAGGATGAAAAACAGCTCTTAATAAAGTCAGCAGATGATCCTATTGAGCAAGGGTTGATACACCAGTTTACCCTTATGTTTGCAGCATTAAAGATTTTGCCCGACTTGAAGGAAGAAATAAAGGCAGCAATCCTACAGGACCCATACCTCAGGACAGTTCAAGAAGATTTGGAAAAGGGTCGAGCCAACCCTGATTTCACCTTGGATGCAGACAAGGTACTCAGATATCATGGGCGTTTATGTGTACCTGAGAATGAAGATCTGGAAATCAAAAACCGAATCATGTTGGAAGCTCACTCTACTCCATATTCAGTACATCCTGGGAGCACCAAGATGTACCATGACCTAAAGAGATTATACTGGTAGAGGGGTATGAAAGCAGACATGGCCCGATATGTGTTTCAATGTTTAAACTGCCAGGAAGTCAAAGCAGAAAGACAGAGGTCCGCAGGATTATTGAAACCGTTACCTGAACCGACATGGAAATGGGATTGTATTACCATGGATTTTGTCACTGGTTTACCTATGACTCCAAGGTCAGTGAATGCTATTTGGGTAGTTGTAGATCGCCTTACCAAGACCGCCAGATTTATCCCAGTCAGACCGTAATACACCATGGACAAGTTGGCAAGATTGTATGTGGACAATATAGTCAGACTGCATGGTGTCCCAGAGAGCATAGTATCCGATAGAGATCCACGCGTTACATCGAAGTTCTGGGAGGGGCTACAGAAGAAAATGGGGATGAAACTAAAGTTCAGTACAGCCTTCCACCCTCAAACGGATGGGCAGTTAGAGAGGACTATCCAGATCCTAGAAGATATGCTTCGCGCATGTGCTATCGACTTTAAGGGGGCTTGGGATGAGAAGCTTTCTCTCATTGAGTTTGCCTACAACAACAGCTACCAGTCTACGATCCAGATGACCCCATATGAGGCCTTGTATGGCAAGAAATGTCGGACACCATTATTATGGGACGAAGTTGGAGAAAGAAGGATCATCGGACCAGAATTTGTAGAAGAAACCTGCAAGGCAGTAGATCAAATCAAAAATCGAGTAAAGACAGCTCAGGTGCGTCAAAAGCACTATGCTGACAACAGACGACGAGACCTTGAATTCATGATTGGTGATAAAGTTTTCTTGAAGGTGTCACCAGTAAGAGGACTAAAGCGGTTCGACAGAAAAGGAAAACTATGTCCTAGATATGTGGGACCATATGAAATTCTATCCCGATGCGGCAAAGTGGCCTATCAACTTGTATTGCCACCAGCGATGTCTAGCGTCCACAACATCTTTCACGTATCCTTACTAAAGAAGTATGTGAGAGACCCTTCGCACATTCTTGATGCAGACCCCCCAGATTTGACAGAAGACTTAACCTTCGAGGTGGTGCCAATCCAGCTTATTAGTAAAAAGGTACAACAACTTTGAAGGCGAGCTATCCACTATGTCATGGTAGTATGGAAAAGTCAGGACGTAGAAGAAATTACTTGGGAGGAGGAGGATGCCTTGCGACAAGAATACCCTCATCTTTTCGACTCTGAAGGTACGTACAATTTCGGGGACGAAATTCCTTTTAAGGGAGGGGGAATTGTGAAACCTACATGTAAATTTCGGGGACGAAATTTCTTTTAAGGGTGGTAGAGTTGTAAGAACCGTACTTTGAAAACCCGATCTAATCCATGGTTATATATGATGACAGGTCTCCCAATCATAACCGGACCGGAAGGCGAAGTCGGGTGACGAGCCACTCAAATTTCAGGTAAGAGAACTTGTAAAAAAAAATGTCTAAATCTCATACCGGTCTGACTATACCGGTTGCGGTCAGTGCAACCGGTATGTGTAACCGGTATGGTATATCGGTTGGACTATACCAGTTGAGGTCACTCCAACCGGTATGTGCAACCAGTATACTTATTTTCTGTGGGAGACGGACTCCAGCTGGTCCCTCACTCCGAATGAAAACTTGGAAAGTTTTCAATCATGGAAAACCTTCACAAGAACGGCTCTCTTCTATTTATAGGGATGATCCCACTCCATTGATCCTTCTTAAACCCTAGCTGTCTGGAGAAGAGTGGAAAAGGAGCAAGGAGGAAGAGGCCGCCCAGGAAGGAGACTTCAGTGGAGGGGCACGCCGCCAACCGACGAACACCGCCGGTAAGTGCTCTATACTATTAGTAATATTAGGATGTCGGATCGGAGCCGCGAAGCGGCGCAGTGATCCGAAAAGCCTAGGATTTCTATTAGTTTTCTCATTCGGATCTAACCTAGATTTGATACAGCATTCTAGTCGAAATCAAAAGACCAACATAGTATTTGAACCTTAGAATGGGTTAGGAGAAACCCTAGAAAACTTAACCGATGCCAACAAGGAAGGGAGATCCGAGACCTTGCTCTCGGATCCAGACCACGGACTATATCGGTGGGACACAAGGTCTGGCGGTATGGGCCTGCGGTGTATACCGGAGGCACATACCGGTCTCACCTATGTGCAACCGGTATAGTGCAACCGGTATACATACCAGAGGCACATACCGGTCTCACCTATGTGCAACCGGTATAGTGCAACCGGTATACATACCGGTGGCACATACCGGTCTCACTATAAAGAGACCGGTAACTGCGACCGGTATGGTTTTCGAGCCTGGTTTGCTTGGCCAAACCTGGTTCTGACCTCTGTAACCTAAATAAAGTAATTCTAACTTAAAGATATGATTATGTAGGACTTGTAGACAACGTGAGTAAACCCTGTGACGCAGAGTGGGAGTTTTATCTCGCGTCAGGTAAGGAACAAGACCCCAAACCTAAATAACTAATTAACAGTAAACCTTTGTGATTTAATCTGTATCTGGATATATTGCTTGCTGTCTGTGCATTTCACATGCCATGTAATTATTTCTGTCATTACTATCTATTCATGCATTCCATATGCTAGGATTTGTTGGATGTTAGGCATGTGTATGTTTTAGTTAGTGTGTGGAATGTGAAGGGGGTGTGCCCTGGATATATCCACAGCTAACACTTTTCTCGTATTGCCTTCTACCTTAGCAAACTCAATGCGAATAGGGTATCAGGGGGAGGACGTGGGATTGTGGTTCTTCCTGCCCACCAGACTCGAGTCCTATCACTATGTCGTAGGGAGTTGTGCTGGGGTAGGGTCATATAGCCTTTTACTTTAGCAGACTTGGTGCGAATAGGGTATCAGGGGGAGGACGTGGGATTGTGGTTTTTCCTGCCCACCAGACTCGAGCCATATCTCTATATTGTAGGGAGCCGTGCTGGGGTAGGGCCATTGATACTGTTTTGACATTTAGGACTGGTTAGAAACGGAACCCACTTGCAAGCCCTTACCAATAGGGGTTTAGGTATTGGTACGGTATGGGGTATCAGGGGGAGGACGTGGGATTGTGGTTCTTCCTGCCCGCTAGACTCGAGTCCTATCTCCATACCGGAGTGAGTGATGTGGGGCAACAGCAGTAGTGTGGTAGGTGCCTGACTGTTGGGCGTGCTCACACTCTCGTGCATGGAGGTGCGGTGGCCGCCAAACCTTACCAAAGCGTATTTGCAAGTTATACCTGACCCAATTGTAATGTTATTCCATGCATATTGTATGTTGCATTGGTCTTGTACTTACTGAGCTAAGTTGTGAGCTCACCCAAATATATGTATATTTCTTTTCAGATCTTGATGCAGGGTATACGGTGGAGGACTTTATAACTGCTCCAGCTTACAGCACGGTAGCTGCCCTGGACTCCCAGACAGTGGAGGACGAGCATGATGCGTCATGCGAGTGCTCGTTCTGTGTCTTTTCTCAGTTATTGGTTTTATTTTCAGTTATTAATTTGTAATAAATATTTACTTAAATTTTGTGGATGATGGAATAATTGGAGTATTTATTTTAATTATAACATAGAGTTCAGTTCATTTATATTTTAATTCCGCTGCTATGTATTATTCTTGATTAAGTTAGATTGCTTGGGAATGATTGGTTGACACGGTCTATTGAGATCCTGTTGTGAACCGTGGTTTGAAGTCGGTTCACTTACACTTCTGGTTCAGCCGAAATTGGGGTGTGACATTTGAAGTGGGATGCAATGATCATGATAGACTGGTAGAGGGATCTAGGGAATAGTAGCAGGCTTGAGGGGTGATGAGGGCATGTGATATGGTGTGATGATGGTGTGTATCGATGGTGGACAGATGCAAGGGGCTGTACAGGTTGTAAGGACCTAGGAGCAAGTGGAAGGTTGGATGGATGGGTTGTCGATCTGGAGTAGTTTGATGATATGGCCAGGTTGGTGAAGGTGCAAATCTAGTGTAGTGCAAGTGTCCAGGTTTGAGGTAATGTCAAAAGAATAGGTGGTAAGGATGTAAACCAGATGGTGGCAGAGTGGTTTTACATCAGGTGGGGATGTGGGGTTTTGGAGCAATAAGGTGAGTCGGTGTAGATCTGGATGAGGAAGACAACGGTGGTTGATGGTAGATCTTGGGTTCGATTGGGATTTTGTGATGGTGCCGCTGATAGATAAGGAGCAGGGAGCATGGAAGGTGAGTTGCAGAAATCAGATTTCCGATGGAGAATATGAGGTGATGATCGTAGATGGTGTCGCAGATTAAAATAATAAAAAAAAAAAAAGCTTACCTACTGATCTTCTTCTTCTTTCTCTTTGCTGCACCACTCTTCTCTCTTTTCTTTTCTCCTCCATTCTTCTCGGTCTCTCCAGCCCTCTCTCCTAAAGTCTCAATCTCTTTTTTTCTTTTTCTTTTTTCTCTCCCAATTCTTCTCGGTCTATTTCTTCCTCTTTTCCCACCGACTCCTCTCTTCATCTTTTTTTAATCCCTCTCTCAGGTTCTCCCCACTTCTCCTATTTCCTCTCCTTTTCTTCTCATTTTTTTCTATTTTTTTTATTATTTTTTTTTAGAATCCCACCTTCTTTCCCAATTCTTCTCGGTCTCTTTCTCTACTCTTTTTTTTATTTTCTTTCCTCTTTTAGATATCGCCTCTCTCTCCTTGATCCCGTTCTTCCATTTTTTTTTTTCTTTCTTTTCTTTTTCTATTTTTGCCTCTCACATTTTCTCTTTATCTCACTGATCCTTCTTCTTCTTCTGATCTTTGGCCGTCCCTCTCCATTCAACAGATTTTCTTCCTTTTTCTCCCTTGTAGATCTCTCAATCTTCCAATATCTTTTCTCCTTTCTTTTTTTTTTTTCTTTTGTTCTTTCCTTTTATTCTTTCCCTTTCCATCTGCTCTCTCTTTCCATCATCTACCTCTCCATCTGTCCGTCTCTGTCTTAATTTCTTTTCTTTTTTTTCTTTCAGAAAAATCCTTCTTTTTCTCAATCTCAATCTCACAGCTTCTTATTACCTAAAACCAAAAACCCTCTCCCTCACGTTTTCTCTCCTTCTCAATCTTTCCTTTTCTTTCCTCAATCTCAATCTCACGGCTTCTCTTCTCTTTCCTATATATATATATATATATATATATATATATATATATATATATATATATATATATATATATATATATATATATATATATATATATATATATATATATGTATTAATATATATAATATAATATACCTATAAGATATATATATATATATATATATATATATATATATATATATATATATTATATAATAATATATTATACATTATATAAATATATATAAAAGAAATGCATGCATATAGGCCGACGTGACTTGGTCCGGATTGGTCTGAGCTGGGTCGGACTGAGTTGGACTAGGTTGGGTTGAACTAGTTTGGACCAAATTTGACTTTCTTTAGTCTATTTCTGCCACCATTCCACATGAAATTTTCTGATAGTTTTTATTCTAAATTTTTTACTTTCACTTTGTAGAACACTAAAAATGAAGAATATTGAAACTTAAATTACCTCATTTGAAAATAAAATGGCCGACTTATGAATTTTTGAAGTTTAAGCAGGTCAATTATCGATAATTTGGGTGACCATTCTGCATAGGATCCTTCGAAGACTTCTACCGGAAATCATTTAGGTCTATTTTATAGAGTACTAAAAATAGAACATAATGAAACTGAAATCATCTTATTTGGATATGGGATGACCAAAATATGAATTTTTGAATATTAAATGATCATTTCCATGTGTAATTTTGCATGGGACCCTTCGGAGACTTCTACCCAAGATTTTTTACGTCCACTTTGTAGAACATCACAAATGAAGAATAATGGCCTTGTAATCATCTGAATCCAACGTAAAATGACAAATCTATGAAGCTTTGAAGTTCTAACGATAATTTTGCATGAAAGCTTGCATGGGGCCCACTGGTGACTTCTACCTGGGATTTTTCACGTACACTTTGAAGAGGACTGAAAATAAAGAATATTGGCTTTTGAATCATCTGATTTCGATATCAGATGACCAAAATATGATGTCTTGAAGTTTGAATGATAATGCATGCATCATACAATAATTACGTAAATGCCCTTGCACTTTCAAACTCAGATATCTTCCTTGTTTGACATCAAAATTTGATGATTCTGGTCTCATTTCGAAGATAATTTTACGACTTGTACATCCAAGTAGGTAATAGCCCATGACCCTACTGTAGGGTTCATTAGAGAATCATCAACCCTTGATTTAAGGGTCAGAAACCTGCCATATTGGTTTACTTATGCTGAGGGTGGTAAAAATAGGGTACTTACACATATGATAAGCAAACTTAACAGAAAATTTACCATCATTAGAGGCTTTCCAAATGAGTGCATCCTCCTATTGAAAAATCTCAAGGTATATGCCGAATACTTGCCACTTCTAAAGGAGAGAAAAGATTACACAATAGATCAACTTTCCAAACATGGGCATCATGATCAATTAAATTAGAAACAAAATGAACCTCCAAATGAATAGGCTTGAGTGAAGAAATTTTGTGACCCTTAATATCTGGGATCCACCTATCCTCCCATATTTTGATATGTGAACCACAACTCACCTTCTAGATTAAACCCTGAACCAACACATCCTTACCTTGAATAATACCCCCCCCCCATGCCCATAACGGGGTGTGGTCAAGCCTTGCTTGAAGAAAGTAAGTTTGTGGATAGTAAATATCCTTAAGTAATTTCACCCAATGTGCCTCAGGGCTGTGTGAGGACAAAGATGGAAAATCTTTAGAAGTCGCCACCTAGATTTAGGTCTAGGACCTTAGAAATGTGAAATCTCACCCCAAGGTAAAACTTCGATTGACTCATGACCCTTAGATTGGAATTCTGGTCCATCAGAGATTGGGTAGGTGTCAGGTTACGGTTATGGGAAGGGGTTAGGCACCCAAACCGCCCGATCAAAATCGATCTCCTATACCTTTCCTATGCTAGACTCTATTTGCTAAGCCAAACCAAACCAAGGGGTTTGATATCATTGAACCGAATCTGTATCCATCAGATTGCCTACGTATTACGGATTTATTCCGAAAATCAGGTTCACCATCGTAGTTCAGGTGTGATTAAAGTTTATGGATGTGATTTATGCTTGTGCATGATTAAGTTCTTTGTTCAAGTTGAAATTTATGCTTGAAAGGTTGAGAAATCCTATGGATTAGGATCTGGATAGTCCATGTGGACTGATAGATAGTCCTAGTGGATCTAAGAATAACCCTATTTGGATTGGAATGTGGGTAATCCTATGTGGATCTATGGATAGTCCGAGTGGACTAAGGTAAATATCCTAGTGGATTTATGGATAGTCCAAGTGGACTAAGATTTGGATAACCCTTTTTGGGTTAAAATATGGGGGGTATCCTAGTGGATCTATGGATAGTCCGAGTGGACTAAGGTAAATATCCTAGTGGATCTATGGATAGTCCAAGTGGACTAAGGTGTGGATAACCCTTTTTGGGTTAAAATATGGGGGTATCCTAGTGGATCTATGGATAGTCCGAGTGGACTAAGGTAAATATCCTAGTGGATCTATGGATAGTCCAAGTGGACTAAGGTGTGGATCCGAATTTGGGTTTCTCCCAAATAGCCTACGTATCCTAGGGTTTGCCCTAGGAATCAGAATCCGCGTAGTTCGAAATGGATAACCCTATTTGCGTCAAAATGTGGGTAAGTATCCTAGAGGATCTATGGATAGTCCAAGTGGACTAAGATTTGGATAACCCCTTTTGGGTTGGAATATGGATAGATATCCTAGTGGATCTATGGATAGTCCGAGTGGACTAAGGTTTGGATAAATATCCTAGTGGATCTATGGATAGTCCAAGTGGACTAAAGTGTAAATAAATATATCCTAGTGGATCTATGGATAGTCCAAGTGGACTAAATTGTGGATCCGAATTTGGGTTTCTCCCAAATGGCCTACGTATCCTAGGGTTTGACCTAGGAATCAGAATCCGCGTAGTTCGGGATGGATAACCTGTTCTAGGTTAATGATTGAGAACCTATTCTAGGTTTAGGGTTTAGAACCTATTCTAGGTTTAGGGTTTGCCGAGGGGCAAATCGTCCTAAATTACCCTTTTCATTCCCGAATTCTAATTTTGGAAAGTTTGGCAAGGCATTCTCTTTCTTTATTAAGATTTTATCATTCCCATTATGTCCTTCCCAAGAATGTGGGTGCCTAAATGCACGTCCCCACACCTACATTGTCTTCTAGAAGTGTGCATATATGGCAGTTTAACTAGGGTGTTGCATAAAATAAGTTATTGCCAAAAAATAGAATATTCTATCTAAATATGGTACATAAAACATTTATGACAAGAAATTCACATATAGTAAGATTGTTTAAAAATCTTTCAAATATGGCATGTATTGCAAATAAGGCAAGAGCCTATATGGCATGATCTAGTAGGCTATCTTCTAAGCATGGCAAGACCCTAATTCCCATTATCTTTCCATATTTAGGGTTTTCTACCCTAATTGCTATTTTCTTTCATTTTAGGATTTTCTACCCTAATTGCTACTTTCTTTCCATTTTAGGGTTTTCTACCCTATTTGCAATTTTATTTCCATTTTTAGGGTTTTCTACCCTAATTGCTATTTTCTTTCCATTTTTTTAGGATTTTTTTACCCTAATTGTTATTTTCTTTCCATTTTAGGATTTTCTACCCTAATTGCTACTTTCTATTTTTAGGGTTTTCTACCCTAATTGTTATTTTCTTTCCATTTTTTAGGATTTTCTACCCTAATTGTTATTTTCTTTCCATTTTAGGGTTTTCTACCCTAATTATTATTTTCTTTCCATCTTAGGATTTTCTACCCTAAATGTTACTTTCTTTCCATTTTAGGGTTTTCTACCCTAATTATTATTTTCTTTCCATCTTAGGGTTTTCTACCCTAAATGTTACATTCTTTTCATTTTAGGGTTTTCTACCCTAATTATTATTTTATTTCCATCTTAGGGTTTTCTACCCTAAATGTTACTTTCTTTCCATTTTTTAGGGTTTTCTACCCTAATTGTGACAATAAGCATTTAATATAGCATGTGAGCAAGTGTAGCAGATAAATATGGCAATAAACATGTGTATCATTCCAATCATGGCAATGTGATTATTTCAATTATGGCAATGTGATCATTCCAATTATGGCAGTGTATGCATACGAGCATCCGAACATAGCATAGCATCAAATATGGCATGTGAGAAACAACCAAAGCACATGAGAATCAATCAAAACATTATGGAACACGCAGCATGATGACAGCTTTGTCAGGCTGGACCAAAATGGGCACATAGGGCACTGTACTTACCCAAAAAATTCTTAAAAGATATCCTCGGAAAGAGGACTCAGAGGCCAACATTTTGTCTCAAGGAAGCTATTCCTAAAAGAGACCATAGGCAGGTCGAAAACATTCCCCAAGTACAGGCAAATACACTGGTCAGGTCTGTTCCAGATTTTTGACCAGTTGCACCATAAATTCCAAATAAAATTCTATTCTTAATGAAAATTAAATACAGACATATGTCTATGTAGATAACTATCTGATCTAAAATTTCATTAAGAAAAAACAAGTTAAAACAGTATATTTTCTTTGTGAAAAATGACTCTTTTCAATCATGCAAATCAGCACATCATGACAGATCTGAAATCAAAGCTCTATGCACTTAAAAATTGATATCAATTCAACAAAAAATGGAAAAAATATGAAACCAGTGCCATTTTTTGGAAGACTTTCATGTCTAAAAAGTTCATGTTAAGTGGATTTTCTGATTATGGCCATAAGGCCTTTGTCTAGAGACTTTCCGATGGAGGATTGCATTACATCCGAGAAAAATAGCAATGTCAAAGACAAATTGTTTGATATATTTCCCCAATTCCAAATGGAACGAAATTTTTAGGGTAGTCTTCTATCATGTCAGAGAGACTCCCATAAAATTTTGGGCTTAAAAATCTTAGAAAAAATACATATGATGTACGTCCTAAGTTTGAACCCTAAATCTGGAATTTTCAGATCAGAAAATCACTTTATGAAATTTACAAAAAACATCAAACATCATTGTATATCAATCAAAAATTCATCATTGAATAGCTTAGACAAATTATCATTCATGAAAAATGTTAGACATAGGCATCCTAACATTAACAAGCATGTAATAGAGCATTCATGATTGAGATTTCATGAAAATTAACCTTTTTCAAGCAAAATTGGCATTCGGGCATTATAACGACCTCTAAATTTGTTTAGAGTACTAACCTTGGGCTCAAATCGAGCGAAACCGTTGATGAAGGGTGATTGGGGGTTGTATCAATCCCCTTTGAATGTGAATCCTCCTTTTCCTCTCTTCTGCTTCTTTCTCTCTTCTCTTTCTCTCTTTTCTTCTTCTCTTTTCTTTCTTTTCTCTTTTCTCTCTCTTTCTTTCTTCCTCTCTCACGTTTTCTCTCTCTCACTCACCTTTCTCTCTCTCACCCACGTTTCCCTCTCTCTCTGCTCTGGAAAAAAGGATCCTCCTCTTGCCTATTTATAATTTTTCACTCATTTTCTAGAAGATCCTTTTTTCTAAAATTTTTTTTTCCTTTTTCTTTCCTTCCTTTTTTCTTTCTTTCTTTCTCCTCTCTCTCTTTCACGTTTTCTTTCTAGAAAACGTGAAGGGGAATCTTTTTCCCCCTTTTTTTTTTCTTTTATTCCTCTCTCTTTCCTTTTTTCTTCTCAAGATCTTTTGGATTATCTCAAAACCCTAAATTCCCTTCTCTTTCACGTTTTTCTCTCCCTCTTTCCTTTTCTTCTCAAAATCTTTTTGGATTATCTCAAAACCCTAAATTCCCTTCTCTTCCACGTTTTTTCTCTCCCCTCTTTCCTTTTTTTCTCAAAAAATCTTTTGGATTATCTCAAAACCCTATATCCCCTTCTCTTTCATGTTTTCTCTCTCCTCTCTTTCCTTTTTCTTCTCAAAATCTTTTTGGATTATCTCAAAACCCTAAATCCCCTTCTCTTCCACGTTTTTTTCTCTCCCCTCTTTCCTTTTTTTTTCTCAAAAATCTTTTGGATTATCTCCATAACCAAAATCCCCCTTCACTTTCACGTTTCTCTCTCCCCTCTTTCCTTTTTCTTCTCAAAATCTTTTGGATTATCATTTACATACAATAATATATATTATATACATATATACACATATATTTAATAACATACATACATATACATACATATACATACATATATATATATATATATATATATATATATATATATATATATATATATATATATATATATATATAATATATATATAATATATATAATATAAATATCGTGCACATAGATGAACTGATTCGAAATGTGTTGAGACTGACTTAGGTTGACAATTGATATGGGTTGAGCTAGGTTGGACCAAAACTGGTTTGAACTGAGTTGACTTGGACTGATTGGAATTAACTGGGTTTCTTCTCCTTGTCATTTCACGGGTCATTCCCGCTGTTATCCCGCATGGAATTTTTTGATGGCCTCTATTCTAAATTTTTTGCATTCATTTTGTAGAACATTAAAAATGAAGAATATAGGAACTTGAATCACCTCATTTGGAAGTAAAATGGTCAACTTATGAATTTTTGAAGTTTAAGCGGACCAATTATCGATAATTTGGCTGACCATTCTGCATGAGATCCTTCAGAGGCTTTTACCGAAAATATTTTACGTCCACTTTGTAGAGCACTAAAAATGGAACATAATGAGACTGAAATCACCTGAATTCGATGTAGAACGGGAAAGATATGAAGCTTTGAAGTTTTGACGATCATTTTGCATGCAAGTTTGCATGGGACCCACTGGTGACTTCTACCCGAGATTTTTTACGTCCACTTTGTAAAACATCATGAATGAAGAATAATGGTCTTGGAACCATCTGAATCCGATGTCGGATGATCAAGATATGATGATTTGAAATTCAAACAATCCAACTTACGATAATTTGCATGAAAGCCCCTGGGATTATTTATGATAATTTCAGAAACCTCCCTTATATGTATCATCCGACTAAAATGGTCGTATCTTCCTCATTTGATACCGGAATTGAGCAATTCTGGTCTCGTTTCGGAGATAATTCCATGACCTATGCATCTATGCAGATAATAGCCCATGACCCTACTGTGGGGATCAGTGGAGAATTACAAATCTTTGGGTTAAAGGTCAGAAACCTACCATATTGGTTCACTTATGCCGAAGGTGGCAAAAATGGGGTGCTTACAGGCTGGTCCATACCCTCCAAGCTAGTTTAGCTAAAAGGGCTATGTTTTAAAGGGAGGGATCTCTAAGCCCAATCCCCCCTTTTTCTTTGGACATACATAATCTCTCCTAAGAGATCCATTGCAACCTAGAATTATTATTCCCATCATGCCAATGAAAATTAGCAGCTGTTCTTTTGATGGTATTAAGGTGATAAGGCAAAAGTTGAAGTGAGGCTATATAATTTGACATAGGGAGAGCAATACATTTTAAGAAGGTCTACATCTGTGCATCTTAGAAGTAGTTTTCTCCAGATGGTTTTGGAATATAAGCTTTTTAGACATGCCAAAGTTAGTTGGTAATCCCAAATACTTCACCAAACCATCCCCATAGGGAATTTTAAGGACCCTGGAGAACCATCTCTTGAATTTCATAGGTGTATTTGGACTAAAAGTAAGACTGGATTTATGAAGAGGATTGATCAGTTGACCAGAAGCCCTACAATATAAATCCAAACAATCCTTCATCTTCATGACTTTATTAAAATGAACTGGTGAAAACAATAAGCAGTCATCAACGAAAAGAAGATGTATTGGTGGTGCAGTTGTCCCTTTGATTCTTCAAACTGTTGAATATTAATAATGGAGGATAAACCATGTGCACACTAAAAAAAAAAAGCACTGGAGAAAGAGGGTGTCACAACCCATTTTGGGAATCAGGCGTGATATCCTGATCATCCACAAGACAACCCGAACCCATCCAGTGATCTGCAACCAAAATGATCTGTCAAACAAATCTCACAGTCTACACAAGCAATATCCATAACAATCATTAATTTAATAAGAATAGTTGCAGTGGAATCATATAATAAGGACATATGCCAACTAATGTTATCATAACATAGATAAGTCTGTTATGTTTTACACACAATTTCCACAATTAGTATCATAACACATATATCTAATACACACTGTTTAAGACTAAATCTGAGTATACCACTGTAAATAAACAAAATCGTCATCTATATATAGATATCAAGTAGACAAGACTAGGAACTATATCAGGTCCTGTAAATGCAGTCATCATAGGGACAATTCCCATTGTAATCATCCAGAAAGCCCTCGCTAATAGAGATAGCCTCTACCAGTGCGGCTTCCATAACATCAGCTATAGAAGAAGTATCTGCATCCAAAGCTAAAAGATTTTGATATCAAGGGGTGAGCTCCCATCCTAGCTCAGCAAGAAATCGAGTATCAATGCAACACTACACAACATTACATTGATGCAATTTAAATAAACAAGTTGTAAGACCCGCATTCCACTAATCCGGTCTAACATGGGTTAACGTGTAGTGAAAAGTTTTCTCGTCATAACCAGACTGGAAGAGATGGTTAGGCGACAAACCATGCATTAAAGGTACGAAGCTGACAACCCTAAATTTATCTGGTGGGACTAATGGAGTTGTATGGTTTGCATATTATACGACCGAACATGCGACCAGTCAACCATAAAAACAAACTCTGAGTTTAGGAAAGTTTCCTAGTTTGGTGAGACTGCACTCCTAATTGGGAAGGGACTCTAATAGAAGGTTACCCCTCTATATAAGGGAGTTATCCCTCTATATAAGGGACGTTTCTCCACCTTTTCTCACTCTTTTGTTCAATCACAAACCCTAAAACTGAGAGAAAAGGCTATGGAACCCTAGAATTGAGAGAAAAGGCTCTAGAGAAAAGAAAGGCTTTAAATAAGGAAGAAGGAAAAGAAAAAGAATAACTCACCATCGATTTTCGACAGTGATCGTCAAGAGACCAATGGTAAGTTCCTAACCTTTGTAACTAGGATAGCATGTGCATGAGGTTTGACTCACAGCAGTCAGAGATGGTAGTCTAATTTCACTACTGTATAAAACGTATAATGAAGCATCCACATGGGTCTATGACAAGGGTGTGTAGACCTAGGGTTATAGTAGAAACCTTAATGTGTTCTTGATCATAGAGTGGTTTACGATAAACCCTAGAATGAGCCAAAGAATTGACTCTGAAGGAAGTCAGACTGAAGGATAGCCTGAAGATTATCTAGTCAGGTTGTCTGATAGCACCTAATGTGGGATCAGACAAGCCACCGGACACTCTTGGTAAGTGCCTCAGGGTTATCCGGTATGGTGTCCGATCGGACAATATGACATACCAAACAATGTCCGAAATGACTATTTGCCTGTCCGGATAGTCAGTTTGAATAATAGTAAATTGACAGAATCAAGCCCTAACTTAATTCTAAAGATTGTTTAGGGTTCATAACCAACTGAAGCTACTTCGAAGGACTTGGAGAGAATCAACATTATCAACAGATGAGGGACAAGCCCCCAAACTAATTGGATAATAATAAACTACCCTACTTGTTGTTGTTGTTCTGCGTGTTTGTGCATATAACATGTCATCCAATATCTGTTATTATTGTTCATGCATATTTATTTTATTCTTGATATTATGATAGGATGGGCATGTGTTTTGTGTGTGGTTGGTGTGTTGAGTAGATAAAGGTTGGAACTTCGAGCCATTCACCACACTAACATCATTGTATCATAGTTACCTTAGCGTACTTAGTACACGGCAGGGTATTAGGGGGAGTGCTAGCTATATTGGCTATAGCCTTATCGTTAGACTCTAGTTTTATCTCTATTTCGTATTGAAAGGTGCTGGGGTCAGGCCTTTGATACACTTTGTTGACATCTAGGATTGGTTAGTGACGAACTCAGTATGTAAGACCAACATTCCATGAACCCGATCTAAACCTTGTTTCATGTCGTAACAGGTCTTCCAATCATCACTGGACCAGACGGGACGAGCGGATGACAACCAGGTATGAAATCGGACCAATCAGACCAATTCAAGTATGAAAAATCTCATACCGATCGATGGTACCGGTCTATGGTACCAGTCGATGGTCGACCGGTATGGCCTACGCAGCATGGATCCAAAAATGGATCTCTACGGGTCCCACTTTCTAAATTTCAAACCGAAGGACTTTCCTAATGTTAGGAGGCTTCCTAAACCTAATCCTAGCCTATATAAGGACCCTTAAACCTCCTAAAACCTCTTCCATTGATCCTCACAAACCCTAGAAGGAGAAAGAGGTTGAAGAAGGAGAATAAGCTAGGAAGGAGAGGGAAGAGTCGCCAGTGCCGTTCGACGAAGAACAAGTTACAGCAAGTCAACGGTAAGTGCTCAAACCTTCCTCTACATTATAGGAGGGTTAGTTGTGATTGGATCAATAGCATGCGAAGCAGGTATTGCTCTAAACCCTGTTTGTCGTCAAACCCTAAATCAGTCATAAACCATAGATTCAAGTTCTAAGTCGAAGATCATCGAGGCTAGGACTTGAATGGAGTTGGAAACAACTCTAACTCAGTATTCAGACCTAGAATGTGTAGGAGAAACCCTATGATCAATAGGGGATAACCGACGGAAGGTGAGAACCAAGCGTATGGTCTTCTGGAGACATACTGTTCGACCATATCGGTCGCACTCTATGCGACCAGTACTGCGACCGGTACCTCCTGGGGACTGGTCTGTGGGGACCGGTCGACCATACCGGTCGCAGGTTTTCCCCACAATGCTGCGACCGGTACCTGTGATCGGTCTGCTCTGTGAAGAGTGTTTTTGACCCAGTTGGTTTTTCGACCAACGTAAACCCTAAGAAAATTATTCTAATACAACCCTAACATTGTGTAGGACCTTGTGATAGAAAATTTGGATACTGTGACGCGAGAAAGCTATCAAACAAGCATCAGGTAAGGGAATCGGACCTAAACCCTAATAATTTAATAAACAGTAAATCGTTGCTAATAACCATGATTCTTGGTATGATGTTTGTGCATACTCACATGTCATCTTTTAATTTCAGTTATTATTATTGTTCATGCATACTCGCTCTGCTAGGATGTGACTGTTAGGCATGTGATTGTTTTCGTTGGTGTGTGGAATGGGAAGGACTGGAGGTCTGGGATCATTCCTCACACTAGCACCTTTCATATCGTTCTGTCTTAGCGTGCTTGGTGCGGGTAGGGTATCAGGGGGAGGAAGTGGCACTGTGGTCTCCGGCCTAGCCACTAGACTCTAGCTCTATCTCTATGCATTGGGAGCTACACTGGGATAGGGCCTACTGTGATGACATATAGGATTAGTTAGTTGCGAGCCCAGTTTACAAGCCCTCGCCAATAGGGGCTTACGTATTGGTATGGGTAGAGTATCAGGGGAGGTGTTGGCGGTGTTTGATCCGGACGCCTTAGCTCTATCTCTATTCCATGATAGGGGGCATGTGGGACGACAGTGGTGTTTGATCCATTGGACGGCTTCACACACTCGTGTATAGAGGTGCGGTGGCCGCCAATCCTTTTTATAGCACATTGCAAACTTAAACCAAGCCATAATGTGAATGTTATCCATGCATATGTTTGTTGCATTGTCTGATTGTCTTACTGAGCTAAGTTGTGAGCTCACCCTTGATGCAGGTTACACGGTGGAGGATTACATGAATGCTCCGGCGTATGGAGGTGTTGCTACTTTGGACGTGCAAGCGGGAGAGGATGAGCATGACGCTTCATGCGAGTGCCCTTTCTGCGTATACCTCTAGGAGTTGATTTTATTTATTTTAATTATTTTTGGTTGAAGATACAATTGATGTAAAGATATTTACTTAAGTTTTGAGAATTTGAATAATTGAATATTTTATTAAATTTATCAATAGATTACTCAGTTCATTTTATTTAAGACTTCCGCTGTATCTATTATATTCTGATTATGGTTATGTGCAATGGTTTGTATGAGTGGACATGGTCTTATTGAGATTCTGGTGTGAACCGTTGATTCAATGACGGTTCACTCACACTTCTGGTTCAGCCAGAATTGGGGTGTAACAACTTGGTATCAGAGCTCTTAGGCTCTGTCCAATAGACCATATTGCACTTAACTAAGTCGATGAACTGAGATAGGAAGAATTAAAAGCTTTAATAAAAACCCACCTTAAGCACTTGTTTGATGTCTGAGACTAAATTCGAAAGAGCATAATATACTATACTAAATATGGAATTAATAACAAACATGCTCTAGAAAGGAAACCAGCGTGACAAGTGGAAGAATCATAAGTTTTCATAACAAGTAACAGAAAATTTTAGAAACATAAATTATCTAAAGAGTATAAAAAGTTAATTGTGCTACAGGGTACAGTCCATAAGCCGGACAGTTACCCTGTTATATAAACCATGCCAAGAGAGAGGAAAATAAGAGGTCTATCATGGGGTTGGGGGCCTAGGAGGAATGGGGTCAGCGATTTCATAATCACGCTCGTAGGCTACCCTGAGCCAGTGCACCTGCTCCTGGGAGACTCTGAGGCTGCGAGTAAGGCGCTCTAGATCACGGCTCATCTCCCACTAGGCATCTCGGATCTCCGTGAACATACCCATCACGGTATCGGGAGGAGGCTGAGATGGTCCCGCTGCATGCATGGGCTTTGGTGCTAGTGCTAGAACATCCACCCTTTGATCATCGTCACCCTCATCATCACCCCCTGCCTCTGCTGCATGAGCCGCATTGGCTGCTGCTGTTGCTGTTGCCACGGCTGCTACCCTCCTGAGTGGGCGAGGACGAGCCTCTAACTCCTCATCCCTGATCGATAAGTTGTCCATCTGCATCCGGAGAATGGCATCCCACTCAATGTCCGAGGTCATAGTGTCCTCAACGGTAGTCTCACCCCTCATGTCCACTCGTAATCGCTGCAGAAGAGTGGTGATGAGTCGGCCATATGGAAGGTTACTGGCCCGATCGGACAGAGTAGCCTGACACATGGTCCTGATAATGATGTAGGGGAGATAGACCCACTCCCCAGTGCAGACACAATAGGTCAAATATTAAGTGAGCTGAGACAACTCACTGTAATGGCTGCTCTGAGGCACGATATTGTGCTGGATGATGCGACAGTATACAAGAGGCACAGGCCTCAAGCTAACAGCCTTCATAGGCACTCCAGGGTTAAGTAGCTGCTCCGAAATCTCCTGGCATAGATCCTCAATAAGAAAGCCCTTCATCTTAGGGGCGCAGTAAACCAAGTCCCCATCATTGGGAATCCCTAGGAGATCGGCGAGCTGGTGAGTGTTGAAGGAGATGGGGACACCCTTGACGAGACTGGTAAGGCGGAGTTCCCTGCCTTGGCTGAAGTCATTGACATTTCCCTCTATCTCCAAGTTGGCATAGAAATGTTTGACTAGGTTGGGGCGAGTGGTCACACTGTACGTGATGACGGGAAACCACCCAAGTCTACCAAAAGCTGCCTCCACATCAACCGATGAAGCTGCTCCAGGTTCACCCGTCGTCCTGACTCAATATTCTTCTTGTCAAACCAAGGGAAGCGGGCTTGCGCCGCCTCAAAACAAAACCACCGCTCATCGAGCTGTGGAACAGGATGATGCGGACGATTCATGCCAAGACCAAATGAACGTTTACCTGCACCTCTTGAGACATTTTGAACTACAAACAAAGACAAAAACAAAGAGAAATGGGTTAGAAATTTTTGAAATTTCGACAGCATAACGACAGTAATTTAAGCAAAAGCCTCGACTCACCCAAAACCTGGGGAGGAGGACTTATGTAACCCCCAAACACCTCATGGAAACCAAACATCCATCAAACAAACAAGAAATTTAGAAATTTTCAAGAAAAATTTGATTTTTATCAAAACCTAGGTTAAAAACCTAAAAATTTGATTTTTTTTGAGAACCATTCGATGGAACCTCAAATTGGTTGAGGGCTTTTGCTCCTAGAGGTTCCTAAACCCTTTCTAAGCTGAAGGAAAAGAGTTCCTACAGTTAGAATCTCCTAAACTAAGAAAAACCTAGTTTTGGGCTTGGAACCATGGAGAAACGATGTAAAAAAGGTAAATGGAAGGAAGGAACTTACTTGGAGGCGATGTTCTAGGTCTGGATCGGAAGGAAATAGCTTATAAGACCACCGGTCGGACTATAGCAACTCATAGAGCCAGAGAGGAATCGCCACCGGAGAGGAAGAAGAAAGGAAAAGTGAGAAAAATCTCACTTTTCACGATTTTAAAGAGGATTCTGGGCATACCGGTCGACGGTTTTGCCCATACCAATCGATTGGTACCCCCTGGTAAAGTCGACCGGTACCCCTCGGCCAGGAGAAAATTCTAACCCATCGAGCTATACAGGTCGCTCCATTTCCCACAGAGTTGTGATTGGTACATCGACCGGTACCCCTCGGGAATCCGAGAAGTTTGTCCGCCTGGACATACCGGTCGCACTACCTTATACAGTGCCGCGACCGGTATGTTGCGACTGGACAACTAATGGAAACCCAAGAAATTTTGGGAAAAATTTATAAAATTTCGAATTAAGTTTCCTTACGAGTTTCGCCTTACACTTGTTAAAGACTAACACTATTATGATCACTCGATTATACCTCATGTGTTATGTCTTCTTCTCAGATCCAAGCAGGAAAATTAATCTGAGATGGTAGGCGGAAACGGTCGTAGAGGCTCATAAAGGCGTCACCAATTCAGGGTACGCCAAGATGAAGACAACGTGGAAATAGGAACTGTTGATGAGCAAAATGTGAACCCAAACGGTGAAAAGAGGCAGAGTCCCAGAGCACCCACAAATTTGCCAGGACCCCCTCACACAAACTCTGAAACAATTGTGACGAATCTAGTTTTTCAGATGGAAGCTCAGCAGAAAAAATTCTTGAACGAGATGCTGAAGATGTTCAAGCCACCGGGATATATTCCTACAGAAGGTACACCTGAGTCTGGAAGAAATAACACCACACTGCCAATGGATGGTAGTACTGGGCCGATGGGCCAAGCACAGAATCTACAACCACCACATCAATTTCCATCGTCATCTGTCTATCAAGGAATCTATCCGTACCCACCACCATGGTACGGAATGAATGCACAAGGGCAGAATGACCTAAGTCGAGCGGTGGATAGGTTCTTGAAACTGAAACCCCCTACTTTCACAGGAAAACCAGGGAAACCACTGTGGCCTGCACCGTGGGTGTCTGAAATAGAGAAGAACTTCCGTTTGATGACTTGTATGGAAGATGAGAAGGTGTTGTTTGCTACGCACATGCTCAAGGAAGATGCCAATGTCTGGTGGAATTCTACCCGGTCATACTTAGAGGTAAAGCACACTCAGATCGATTAGGCAATATTCAAAGGAGCTTTCTTCGATAAATAATTTTTGAAGAGCTTTAGAGATCAAATGGAGAAGGAATTCCTCAACCTTTAGCAATCCCAATCGACGGTTGATGCTTACCAGCAGAGATATGAAGAGTTGTTCTTCTTCGCTCCGGCAAGCATGCAAGAAGAAGAAACCAAGACCCGTAGGTTCACCATGGGATTACGAGGAAGTATCTTAGAGCACATCTTGGGTTTGGAAAAGAAGATATATAATGAGGCTGTGCAGATTGCCAGGGTAATTTAATCCAGTCAAAGAGACAGCTTCTTTGCTCAAAATAGGGGACTGAAGAGGCCTGCTACTGAGACTTCAGGTGGAGGCAATACTAGACCATCCCGCTCATACAGGGCTCAGTTTGCTGTGGTGCCTGCAAGGAACACTACTGCACCACCACCATCACAGTTTGCTGGACAGAACCCAAATGTTAAATGTTTTAACTGCCAGCAATTGGATTATTATGCGAAGACCTGTACTCTACCTCCAGACAGGACTACGGAGTTCGTGATAGACCTTATGCTAGGGTCGGCGCCGGTGTCTAAGGCACCGTACAGGATGGCCCCTACCGAATTAAAGGAGTTGAAGACCCAGTTACAAGAATTACTAGATAAGGGTTTCATACGACCAAGCATATCGCCATGGGGAGCACCTGTATTGTTCGTTAAGAAGAAGGAGCTGAACAAGTTAACCATCAAGAATCGATATCCTTTGCCTAGGATCGATGATCTGTTCGATCAGTTGCAGGGTGCAAAGGTTTTTTCGAAGATTGATCTTAGATCAGGGTATCACCAATTAAAGATCAAGGCCGCATATATTCCAAAGATTGCTTTCAGGACAAGGTATGGACATTATGAGTTTCTTGTAATGTCATTCGGGTTGACTAACACTCCAGCGTCGTTCATGGAACTGATGAACCGAGTGTTTCATGACATGCTGGACACTTCGGTCATCGTATTCATTGACGACATATTGGTCTACTCACAAGACAGGGAGACTCATGCAACACATTTGAGAGCAGCCCTACAATGGTTGAGAAGAGAGAAGCTTTACGCCAAGTTCAAGAAGTGCGAATTTTGGCTGAAAGAAGTAGCCTTCTTGGGTCACGTAGTATCTGTAGACGGTATCAAGGTAGATCCAAGCAAGATCGCAGCTATAGTAGGATGGGATGCACCGAAATCAGTTGCGGAGATTCGTAGTTTTCTTGGATTGGCTAGTTACTATAGAAGATTTGTGGAAGACTACTCAAAGATCGTCGTTCCACTTACCAGACTAACCAAGAAAGGGGAAAAGTTCATATGGATGGATGAGTGTGAGAAGTGCTTTCAGACCTTGAAGTCAAGACTAGTCTCTGCACCTATCTTGACCATCCCGGCACCAGGCTTGCCGTTCACCTTATATACGGATGCCTCAGGGTTAGGTCTTGGATGTGTGTTGATGCAAGGAAAACAGGTGATTGCCTACACATCAAGACAGTTGAAAGAGGATGAGAAGAACTATCCTACGCATGATCTGGAATTAGCAACAGTTATTCACGCAATCAAGACTTGGAGACACTACCTTTACAGTGAAAAGTTTCAGATTAAATCGGATCACAACAGCTTAACTTACCTTTTCACTCAGAAGGACCTGAATATGAGACAGAGGAGATGGCTGAAACTATTAAAAGATTATGATTGTGATATCCAGTACCATCCGGGTAAGGCAAATGTTGTGGTTGATGCCTTAAGCCGAAAGTGGGCATTGAAGCCTGAGGCAGGACCTAGTACAAATGTTGCATTGTGTGTTGCAACCTCAAGCTCAATAGAAAATGATGAAGAGTTTATATTAGAAACTGCAGGAGATCCAGTGAAACAGGGCTTAATTCATAAGTTCACGTTGATGTTCGCAGCCTTGAAGATCTCATCGGATCTAATAGATGAGGTCATAGTAGCAATCCTACAGGATCCACACCTCAAGACTATGCAAGAAGATCTAGAGAAGGGTAAAAGCAATTATGACTTTACCTTGGATTCAGACAAGGTACTCAAGTATCGTGGACGATTATGTATACCTGAGAGTGAGAACTCAATTATCAGAGATCTAGTTATGACAGAAGCTCATTACACCCCATATTCTGTACATCCAGGAAGCACCAAGATGTACCATGATTTAAGAAGATTATATTGGTGGAGGGGTATGAAAGCGGATGTAGCTCGGTTCGTATTCCAATGTCTGAATTGCCAGCAAGTTAAAGCTGAAAGGTAGAGACCCGCAGGTTTGCTACAACCACTACCGAAGCCAGCATGGAAGTGAGATTGTATTACAATGGATTTCGTTACTGGCCTACCCTTGACATCAAGGTCAGTGGATGCAGTATGGGTTATAATCGATCGACTTACCAAGACAGCTCGATTCATCACTATCAAACCTCAATATACCATGGAGAAGCTGGCCAAGCTATATGTGGATAATATAGTCAGACTTCATGGCGTCCCATAAAGTATAGTATCTAATAGAGATCTCCGTTTTACATCAAAGTTCTGGGAAGGATTACAGAAAGCAATGGGAACCAAGTTGAAGTTTAGCACAACTTTTCATCCTCAAACAGACGGGCAGTCAAGAAGAACTCTTCAAATCTTAGAAGATATACTCAGAGAGTGTGCTCTAGATTTCAAAGGAGCTTGGGACGAGAAGCTATCACTCATCGAGTTTTCTTATAACAATAGTTACGAGGCTACGATCCAGATGGCTCCATATGAGGCACTCTATGGGAAGAAATGTCGTACACCTCTGTCATGGAATGAGGTGGGAGAGAGAAGGATTGTAGGACCGGAGTTTGTCGAAGAAACTTGTCGAGTAATTGATTAAATTAAAGAAAGAGTGAAGACAGCTCAAGTTCAACAAAAGCACTATGCAGATAACCGACGTCGAGATCTGGAGTTTGCAGTGGGTGATAAAGTATTCTTGAAGATATCACATGTGCGAGGTCTGAAACGGTTTGGTAAGAAGGGAAAGTTATGCCCTAGGTATGTGGGACCATATGAGATCTTGACTAGACGTGGTAATGTGGCATATCAACTGGCTCTACCACCATCCATGTCAAGCGTTCATGATGTGTTCCATGTTTCTTTATTGAAGAAGTACGTCAGGGATCCATCGTACATCTTGACAGCAAACCCACCAGACTTGACAGAGGACTTGACGTTTGAAGTTGTACCTGTGATGCTCACAAGCCGAAAAGTACAACATCTCCGAAGCAAGGATATCCACTATGTGAAAGTGCATTGGAAAAGCCAAGATGTGGAAGAAACTACTTGGGAGGAAGAGAACGCAATGAAAAAGGAATACCCTAATCTTTTCGACGACCAAGGTACGTTCAAATTTCGAGGCCAAAATTTATTTTAAGGGTGGGGGAGTTGTGAAACCTACATGCAAATTTCGGGGACGAAATTTCTTTTAAGGGTGGGGGAGTTGTAAGACCCGCATTCCATGAACCCGATCTAAACCTTGTTTCATGTCGTAACAGGTCTTCCAATCATCACTGGACTAGACGGGACGAGCGGATTACAACCAGGTATGAAATTGGACCAATCGGACCAATTCAAGTATGAAAAACCTCATACCAGTCGATGGTACCGGTCTATGGTACCGGTCGATGGTCGACCGGTATGGCCTGCGCAGCATGGATCCGAAAATGGATCTCTACAGGTCCCAGTTTCCAAATTTCAAACCGAAGGACTTTTCTAATGTTAGGAGGCTTCCTAAACCTAATCGTAGCCTATATAAGGACCCTTAAACCTCCTTAAACCTCTTCCATTGATCCTCACAAACCCTAGAAGGAGAAAGAGGTTGAAGAAGGAGAATAAGCTAGCAAGGAGAGGGAAGAGCCGCCAGTGCCGTTCGACGAAGAACAAGTTACAGCAAGTCAACGGTAAGTGCTCAAACCTTCCTCTACATTATAGGAGGGTTAGTTGTGATTGGATCAATACCATGCGAATCAGGTATTGATCTAAACCCTGTTTGTCGTCAAACCCTAAATCAGTCATAAACCCTAGATTCAAGTTCTAAGTCGAAGATCATCGAGGCTAAGACTTGAATGGATTTGGAAACAGCTCTAACTCAATATTCAGACCTAGAATGTGTAGGAGAAACCCTAGGATCAATAGGGGGTGACCGACGGAAGGCGAGAACCAAGCGTATGGTCTTCCACCGGTAGCACTCTATGCGACCGGTACTGCGACCGGTACCTCCCGGGGACTGGTCTGTGGGGACCGGTCGACCATGCCAGTCGCAGGTTTTCCCCACAGTGATGCGACTGGTACCTGTGACCGGTCTGCTCTATGAAGAGTGTTTTTGACCCAGTTGGTTTTTCGACCAACATAAACCCTAAGAAAACTATTCTAATACAACCCTAACATTGTGTAGGACCTTGTAATAGCAAGTTTGGATACTGTGACGCAGAGCAAGCTATCAAACAAGCATCAGGTAAGGGAATCGGACCTAAACCCTAATAATTTAATAAACAGTAAATCGTTGCTAATAACCATGATTCTTGGTATGATGTTTGTGCATATTCGCATGTCATCTTTTACTTTCAGTTTTTATTATTGTTCATGCATACTCGCTCTGCTAGGATGTGACTGTTAGGCATGTGATTGTTTTCGTTGGTGTGTGGAATGGAAAGTACTGGAGGTCTGGGATCATTCCTCACGCTAGCACCTTTCGTATCGTTTTGTCTTAGCATGCTTGGTGCGGGTAAGGTATCAGGGGAGAAAGTGGCACTGTGGTCTCCGGCCTGGCCACTAGACTCTAGCTCTATCTCTATGCGTTGGGAGCTGCACCTGGACAGGGCCTACTATGATGACATATAGGATTGGTTAGTTGCGAGCCCAGTTTGCAAGCCCTCGCCAATAGGGGCTTATGTGTTGGTATGGGTAGAGTATCAGGGGAGGTGTTGGCGGTGTTTGATCCGGACACCTTAGCTCTATCTCTATTCCATGATAGGATGCATGTGGGACGACAGTGGTGTTTGATCTATTGGGCGGCTTCACACACTCGTGTATAGAGGTACGGTGGCCGCCAATCCTTTCTATAGCACATTGCAAACTTAAACCAGGCCATAATGTGAATGTTAGCCATGCATATGTTTGTTGCATTGTCTGATTGTTTTACTGAGCTAAGTTGTGAGCTCACCCTTGTGTACACACCATTTTTAGATGTTGATGTAGGTTACACGGTGGAGGATTACATGAACGCTCTGGCGTATGGAGGTGTTGCTACTTTGGACGTGCAAGCGGGAGAGGACGAGTATGACGCTTCATCCGAGTGCCCTTTCTGCGTGTACCTCTAGGAGTTGATTTTATTTATTTTAATTATTTTTTGTTGAAGATACAATTGATGTAAAGATATTTACTTAAGTTTTGGGAATTTAAATAATTGAATATTTAATTTAAATTTATCAATAGATTACTCAGTTCATTTTATTTAAGACTTTCGCTGTATCTATTATATTCTGATTGTAGTTATGTGCAATGGTTTGTATGAGTAGACACGGTCTTATTGAGATCCTGATGTGAACCGTTGATTCAGTGACGGTTCACTCACACTTCTGGTTCACCAAAATTGGGGTGTGACACAGTAAGGCATATGTACTGGTATAGGGTTGGATATCAGGGGGGATGGTGATGGTTTGGTTGTAGCCTACTATTGGGCTCTAGCTCTGTCTCTATCTTGTAGTGAGTATTGTGGGGCAACGGCGGTTTTGGTTAGAGCTTGACTGTTGGGTGTGCTCACACTCTCGTGTATAGAGGTGTGGTTGTAGCTTATCCTTACCATAGCTCATTGTAAACTTAACCAGACCAAATGATTGAATGCCACCTCATGCATATTGCTTGCTACATGTTTTGTTTCTCACTGAGCTAAGTTGTGGGCTCACCCCATGATATTATTTTTTTAAAGTTTCTGATGATGTAGGTTATGTCATACCCCAATTTCGACTGAACCAGAAGTGTGAGTGAACCAATACTAAACCAACGGTTTACACCAGGATATCGATAAGACCGTGTCCACTTACATAAACGAATACACATAACCATAATAAGAATATAAATAAATACAACGAAAGTTTTAATATAAATGAACTGAGTACTTTTATTGATAAATAAATAAGTATTCCAATTATTCATCGGACCAAAACGTAAATAAGACATCTATACATTGTCTATAAATTCAGCTGAAATAACATAAAAAAAACTAAAACTATTCTAAAGATATACGCAGTAAGGGCACTCGCATGATGCATCATGCTCGTCCTCTCCTGTTTGCACTCCCAAGGCAGCAATACCTCTATACACTGGAGCATCCACATAGTGCTCCACCGTATAACATGCATCAACATCTAAAAACATGTATATATATACAAAGGTAAGCTCACAACTTAGCTCAATAAGAAAATTAGACAATGCAACAAGCAATATGCATGAGTAACATTCACATTTGGTCTGGTATACTTGCACAGTGTTATGGTAAGGATAAGTTGTACTTCACACCTCCATGCACGAGAGTATGAGCATGCCCAACAGTCAGGCTTCGATCTACACTACAGTTGTCATCCCACATCACTCACTTTGGTATAGAGATAGAGCTAGAGTCTGGTGGGCAGACTGCTCCTCCATCCCATGTCTTTCTCCTGATACCCTCTACCGCATCAATACCTATACCCCTATTGGCGAAGGCTTGCAAGTGGGTTCATCACTAACCAATCCTATATGTTATCACAGTAGGCCCTATCCCAGCACAGCCCCCTATAGCATAAAGATAGGGCTTGAGTCTAGTAGCCAGACCGAAGACTACAATGCCACGTCCTCCCCCTGATACCCTATCTGTACCAAGCATGCTAAGATAGTAGCGATACGAAAATGTGCTAGTGTGGGGAATGTTCCTAGTCCCCAGGCCCTTCCCATTACATACACCAACGAAAACAATCACATCCTAAATAGCGAGTATGCATGAATAGAGTATAATAACATAAATAAATATGACATGTGAATATGCACAATCATCATGCCATAGAAACAAGAATAATTTAACAATATTTTATTGCTATTAAGTTATTAGGGTTTAGGTCTGATTTCCTTACCTGACACTTAAATGCTAGCTTGCTCCACATCACAGAGTTTAATCTCACTATCACAAGGTCCTACACGACATTAGAGATTAGGAAGAATTAGTTCCGTTGGTTTACATTGGTCGAAAACCAACTGGGGTTGAAAACACCCCATACAGTACATACCGATTACAAGTACTAATCGTGGCACTGTAGGGGATGGGGCAACCTGTATAGTTGACCGGTCCCCCCTTGGTCGATTCCTGAGAGATACCTGTCGCTGTACCAATCGCATGTGGTGCGATCGATATGGTCTATCGATGTGCTCTCGTGAGACCACCAACTTGGTGCTTTGTCTCTGTCGATCTTCCAACTTCGTCTTCAGGGGTCCTTCTATGCATTCTAGGCCTAAGCAATGTATTAGGTATGTTTATGTTCCATTGATGTCCTAGTTCCGACAATCCTTGGTCTAGAATTCAAATTTAGGGTTTTTCAACCAAATTAGAGTTTATCGGTGAATTAGGGTTTTGGATCAATACCTAGCCTTGCATGGTATTGATCACCACCTTAAAACATCCTAAGCTAGAGAGAGGTACAGGCACTTATCGTTGGCTTGCAAACTATGGTGTTCTTTGTCTAATGGAATCTTCTCTTCTACCTTCCTCAGCTCTTTTCTCCGCTTCAGATCTCCTTCTACTCTCTAGGGTTTGTGAGAATCAATCAAAGAGGTTTAAGGAGGTTTAGGAGTCCTTATATAGGCTAAGATGGAGTTGAGGAAAGTTTCCTATGTTAAGAAAGTTCGTAAGACTGCGATTTGGCGAGCGGGACCCACAGAGATCCTTTTTTGAATCTGACTAGTCTGCTCATGCAGATATACCGGTCGAGCGGTGTGGTAGACCAGTATGTATGACCGGTATACAAGATATTACATTTATTTGTCCATTCTCATACCTGATTATCATCCGCTCATCTCGTCTGGTCTGATTATGATTGGAAGACCTGTCACGACATAAAATAAAGGTTTAGATCGGGTTCATGGAGTGCGGGTCTTACAGGTTATACTGTAGACGACTACGTCAATGCACCTTCTATTGGAAGAGTAGCAGCTATGAAAATGCAGGCGATGAAGAACGAGCATGACTCGTCATGCGAGTGTCTCTATTGTGTTTATCTCTAGGGTTATTTTCGTATTTGGGATTATGAACTTGTAATGAACATTTATTTATGTTTGGGTCAACATTTGAATACAAACTGGTTATTATTATTTATCACATTAGACTCTCAGCTCAGTTCATTATTAATAAAGACTTCTTGCTATTATTTACTTATTTTGATTATGATGGGATGTACGGTTTGATTGTTGGCACGGTTCATTAGTGATCCTGGCTTGAGCTGTTGGTTCATTGATAGTTCATTCACACTTCTGGTTCAACCAGAATTAGGGTGTGACACAAGAAATATGCATGGCATTCAAGTGTGTATGCTACCATGGTCTGCATGAATCCTAGCAAGGATCTGTCCAAACCTTACGCCCCTAGACTAATGCTCGTGGCTCCCCCCTGAGCACCCAAGCCTCCCCTCTCCTAGTATTTTTCCTCACTAAAGCACAGGTCATGTAACCATGGGTGATGCATGATGCATGTGAAGCATGGAAGGGAAAAAGGGGGGCTACACCCTAATAGAGATCCCCGGCGCCACTCCCATGGACTACCAGGCCCCCACTAAGGTGCTATCCGCGACATGCAGTCACCAAACACAACAAGCACATAGGTGTCAATCATCACCAATCATATCCATCCAATCAAACAATATGGCATGTGCATACAGTAAATTAGGTTTTACCCTAGTAGAGATCCCCAACACCACTCCCATGGACCACCATGCCCCCACTAAGGTACTAGCATTACCAGTGTAGTTCGTGAGGTCGCACGTTACACGAACCATCATACATGACTGATCATCCTCGTGATCATAAGCAAGGCTGCACTCTAGCAAAGATCCCCGGTTCCCCACCCCCATGGTTCATTATGCCTTTGCTAAGGTGCTAGCATCATAGACTTGGTCGTATTCCATACGTTACCCTCCCTTGGGTACCTGTAGGCCACACGAACCACTATACCCATTCATACATCATCAAACATACATAGTTATTATTATTATACAAATGCATGCTCATACAGAAATATCATTGGATGGCATGTTATGATAATTAAATTACATGCACATATCACATGCTCAAACTTTACAGACTCGACCCCTCACCTGCAAACACCAATGGTGTTGTAAAACTTAGAAACCGACAAACGGCTCCATCCACTACCTGTGTCGATTTACCTAATTAAATTAGATGAATTTCATTAGTTGGTTATGTACCTTGTAACCAGCATGGATAGATCCTAGGTGACCATGCACGGGTCCCAAGATAAGCTAGAAACCCAACGATTGGTCCCCTATGGTCTAAGCTAAGCTTACAGGGTAACAGGGCCATAACCGAATGATACTTCCGGGTAGTATTCCCTTCGAAATTATCCTTCGATTAACACTTATACAATTTCTTATGTCAGCTTAACCGGAGGGTTGAATCTGATTTTCTATCTTCCGGCTCACCATCCGGTTATATACTCTGTCATAATAGAGACTTCCAGAGGGTTATCCGGAGGCTTAGCCGGGTGGCGTTCCATCTAACAATGTCTCCGGCTTATACTTAAGCCTATCCAGAGGTCAGAGTCAATCGGACCCAAGGATAACCCGAGGGACTCACCCAGGGGATCATGCCTCCAGTTGGGTGTCTCTGGTTGGGATCCTCCGGTTAACACTTAGGCCAGTTTCCAACAAGGCATTGGCCTTACTGGGGGAAGGGCCTTAAATTATCTGGGGGTAGGGCTGAATCCAAGCCTCTAGTTAATGCCTTCGGTTCATACCCAGAAACCAAGCACGAACCAGACATGGTTTCCATTTTGGGGAGTTTTGACTCCCCATTATATCTTCCTTCATTTTAATTGGTGGGAAACACTCTCTCACCATTGGTGTACAAAATGGGAGTCATTGAGACCCCATTAACATCTCCATTCATGGAGAGTGAAGGGTAACCTAGTTTTCTAGGTTTAATACCGGTCTCCATTAATGGAGACCATTAATGGTGGAGCTCCACCATGGTATCAAGCATTCAACACCATAAGAAAGGGAGGGAATGAGTAAGTCTTACCATCAATGGTGGAAGGCTAAGGTTGAGCTCCAATCTTTCCACTCCCATACTCTCACTCACTAATGAACCAAGAAGAGGGAAATAAGGAGGTGGGTCTCCTTATTTATAGAATCTCGAAGAGAGAGAGAGAGATAGAGAGAGAGAGAGAGAGAGAGAGATTGGTTACGTGTCAAATGCACCAATTTAATTTCTTTACTGACCTGATTAATAAACTGTAAATAGGATAAGCAAAGGTCGATCCCACAGAGAATGAATTGATTAAAATCTATACTCTACTCAAACTAAATATACTAATTAATGCTAAGTAAACACAATAACGAAGGGGGGTTTTGGTTATTTGAATCAAATTGAAAGTAAACATACAGAATTTAAATAAGAAAATAATTAGATGAGAATATTCAATTCTTGGTTCAATATCCACCCACACATGCAATGAGTAAAATTAATCGCAACGTTAATCTCTTCCTTCCAATCAGAATTAAAGACCCTAGATAACAATAAGCTCTATTACCCGAGTTTTCCCTTAAGTACCTCAACTGAAACAAGCTCTTCAGAGAGATCTAACCATTGAACAACATTGAATAAGCTCTCAATGTTTAATTCAATGGCAACATTAAGAGGGTGAAAATAGATCAATCTAAGCAACAATTACACACAAGCGAGGATTATTTAACTTATGTTATATTATTTACAATGATGAGATGAAAACTTGGACATAATCATCTACCACTGTTTGCTACTTCTGATTAGAACCAGGACAATTACATATCATAGATTCTAGATCTAGCAATCAATATTAATCTAACTGATTCAGCAGGCCATTACTGAATTATTTAGATAAATATCATAAATAAAGAGAAAAGAATAACATAAGCAATTTCAATAAAAGAGAGAAGAAGAACAATGTTACTGAATAGAGATTACACCATTGACATGAGTTTGGGCTTCAAAATCCCCTTGAACTGAATGAGAAAATTAGCTAGACATTACAATCCTTTCAAAGATAGAAAAATTTTCAGCAAAAGAGAGAGAGATTGATTATCACACTAGTGCTCTATATATAAAATATGACAATCCCTTGTAACTTGTAACTCCTTCTTTGTGTAGGATTCCTTCTTTGTGTAGACTTCCTTCTTTATTTAGAATTCTAAAATTATAGAGTCTTCTTTTCTTCTTTGGAGTCTTTTATTGTAGGTTTAGGTTTCCTAACTTAATTAGGAGACTCTTTATGGAATTTACATCCACCGTTGAAAGCTTTAATTAGATTGTACGGCTGCTCCAATTTGGATTCAGATCAAATTTTTGTGTCAGACATTGAGGCTACGTTTGGAGATCCAAATAAACTTGGATTTTTCTCCATAATACTATTCCGAAAAGGTTGAGACATCCTCTACAACTTTACTAAAGATAACTTTTCAATTCTGAAACTCTTTCCATGTCAAAAATCTACATGAAACTTAGAACGTCAATATTAAGAATGCTAGAATTTTCCTATCTTTTAGAAATTAATTCACAAAGTCTCTAATATGTCAAATTAATAAAATTTATCATATTCAGTTCAATAAGACATAAAACACATTAAAAATCATAGTATAAAGGAAATAAAAATATAAAAATCACACACTTATCAGTGATACTCAGACTCAAATCGGATGCTGACAACTGAGTGGTGCATCATTTGACAAAGCATCCATTTGAGCTTAAAAATAGCCCTAGGCTTCGTTCGACGGGCTTATGCTAGTGGGGACACCTCCTAATTCATTTAAACCCTCTCCCCCATACTCTCCACCTTCTTTAGGTGATCTTAGGGTTTGACCCGATATTACCCCTGGGCCAATATGTCAAGGTGCATGTGTTGGCACAGTAAGACCCGACATAATAGGATCCGAATTGGTGAGGATTCCGGGTGTAGGTCTTACAAAGGTTCCCCTTAAGGAAACCCTCTAGAAGGTTTGAAAGAGCCCTGCTTGCCCCATTAATCACTAGTGTATAGGATATAGTAGATATGCACTTCATCACCAATTCAATCCAGGTCTCAACAAACCCCAGTTTCTGTAGAATCTGCTCCACAAAGGACCATTCCATTCTATCGTAGGCCTTCTGCATATCTAATTTAAGGGCCAAATAGGAGGACTTGGATTTTGTTTATGTTTCTTAATGTAATTAAAGGCCTCGTGTGCCATAAGCACATTATCCGAAATCAACTGGTTGTGAATAAAAACAGATTGATTGCTTGCCACAATATCACCCAAGAAGTGACTAAGTGCCATAATTTTTTAAAAAACCTTCATGCATACATTGCATAAGCTGATAGGCTAGAATTGGTTCATAGTTTCAGGATGCTTAACTTTAGGGATAAGACACAAATATGTATGATTAAGCATAGAGGAAAGAAACCCAGATTGGAAGAATTCAAAAACGAACCTTGAAATCTCCTCTCTAGTTGAGCTCTAGAATTGTTGAAAGAAGATTGGTGGGAAGCCATCCGAGCCTATGACTTGAGTAAGGCCATGCTGAAAACAACAAGCTTGATCTCATCAGTGGAAAGGCAGGCCATAAGAGTTTCATCCATAGCTTCCGTAACCATTGGCTGAACTGAATGCAAGGCCTCGGTAATAGCAGCAGATGAAGTTCCCCAAGTAGTAAAGTCCTCCCGAAAAGCCTCATAGATTTCCCCCTCTGAATCTGAACAATATCCGGGCCTAATTTGGAGTTGAACAATACGATTCACATTTCGCCTATGGATACAAGTGGCATGGAAGAACGAAGTGTTGGCATTTCCATGTTGCTGCCAGTCAATGCGTAACTTCTTCCACAGAAATTTTTTTCTCCCTATAAAGATCCTCTTCCAAAAGTGTCATAATCTTGTCCTCTTTCTGCTACGAAAATTCATCCCCCGATTTCGTTTAAAGAAGCGATAACTGATGTTTAAGATTGGAAATATTTGATTGGATCTTCCCAATAACAACCCGATTCCACTCCTGAAATCTCACTAGCTTTCATCCACCTTCTGCACCAAAGATTCCTGCATAGGAATAGTGTGGACAGTCTTCCAACATTGGTCCACCACAAAGACTACAATCTTCATGCCTAATCCAAGCTGCTTCAAAGCCAAATGGTTGTTTCCCTTTAAAGATCCTCCTTGTGTATCCAGCAGTAGCGGATTGTGGTCCAATCCAAATGCCGCCCGAACAAAAATACATGCATTAGAAAAACGTGTCCTCTAAATCGAATTAGCAAACACCCAGTCCAGTTTTATGCGGATATTCTCGCTACCCTTCCGCTTGTTATTCTAGGTGTAATGGCGGCCCTTGGATGGAAGCTCCAAAAGTTGACAATCATTTACAAATTGCTGAAATTGAAGACAATCCATTGAGATATTGCGATTGCTCCCGACTTTCTCATACCATAAGATATGCAAGTTAAAATCCCCTAAGCATAACCACGGCCCTTGATGATTAGAGCTGAAAGAAATAATTTTCCTTCAGACTTCCAACCTTCTCGATCTTATAGGATCGCCATAGACACAAGAAAGGTAAAACCATGAAGAATTAAAAATCTTTACTCTATAGTCCAAAATTTTGATTGATGAAAAGAAGTCCACCGAAAGGCTCTCTGACCAAAGCAAAGCTAAACCACCAACAAGATTCTGGGGTGGAACAACATAAGATGAGAAACCCCTATATCTATGAAGAAGACGATTAAATTTCTATTGGGGTATCTAAAGTTCCATAAAAAACATCAAATTCATCCTATCACTTCTAAGGAGATTTGATAAGGATCAACTATCAAGGGGCTCCCCAGACCTTGATAGTTCTAATTAAGCATCTTCATTGCTCCCCATGAGGCTGATTTTCCCTAGCCACCACGGATCCATAGGTTAACAAATAACCTTAGAAGAGACGATTTCAATCTCAGTGACAGGAGAAGGCCTCGCCCTTTTAGCGAGGGTGGTAAGGATGGAGTACGAGAAAGTTTGGCCAAACTTGATGACACCACCGAACAAGCTAGTATAGCAGTTAGAGATTCTGGACAATGGTAAAGTGGTGCAGCACCATCTATAGCGGCCAACTAATGAAAAGAAAAAGCCCTATGTGAATGTGTATGTGGGAGGGAATGGGACTGACATTAGTCATAAGTGCCACATCAATTGAACAAGGTCGAGCTATTGATAAAGGTGTAGGATCAGTAGGGGAAATTGGGAGATCAGACAACTTAGGGGCTAATTAGAGGATAGCCGTGGCCAGATCTGGATTTCGGTTCAAATAATCTGTAATAATTGCTTTCTAAAGAGTAGTAAGGGAGCCTGCAATAACCACAGAACTATCATTTGTGGCATATGGGTGACCCAAGGGAGCCAGGACATGCATTGAAGGAGGCATACATGGCTGGGTTTGTCTAGTAGAATAGCTTTCCAACTTAAGAGTCGAGTGTTGGAAGTGCCCCTGAGGTAAATCAATCATCCTCGTCTTTAAGGTAGAAAGAGCCGAAATAACGCCAAGTAGATAACATGTGACATTAGATGACTAAGTGAGCGTACAAGGTCGTGGCGACATTGCCATATTGGACCCCAGCAGCTGAGTAGAATGATTAACATGGCCATGCCCAACCTCATCGGGGCCATCGTAGACCGAAACTGAGAAGTCGCCAAAGATGATGGAACAAAACTACCTTGAGGTTGCAACAGAGCAGCTTCTAAGATCATCCAAAAATTTTTTTGCAGGAACCGCACCTTTCAAGTAAGATAAGAAGTTACCAGTCAGCAGCAATGGGCAAGAAAAAGAGAGCGTGTGACAGCCATGTAGTTAATATGAGCTCTACATTCCTCATAAAATGAATCACACCTCTCCTGGTCATGTCTAATCTTCCCACAAAAAAAGAAACAATACAGAGGAAAGCGTTCGTACTTGATCAACACCAGATAGTCAGCCTCGAACTTCCTCTTAATGACAAATGATGGATGTAAGGGTTGAGACAATGGCTAGGTAATATGAGTACGTAAATAGGAAACCCTACAGCCCAAGGACGTACCTTCAATAAGCATAGCATTTAATGCATGCGCCACTTTAGAAACCAACTTAGGGATCATGGCCGGCGTTAAAAGATCCGAAGGAATACATGCAGCTGGGTCCAGATATGGAACCTATCAAACGACCATTGATGCTCCATGTTCCAATGCTCAAGCCCAATGAGCTGTTCTACCCCGACCATGGTGAATCACTTAACACATGCTGCACATCAAAATATGAAGAAAAGTTGACATAACAAAGCATTTAGTGTGTGTGTGTGTATACAATAAATGGGTCAACATGATCAACCTAGTTTTAGACGATTAAGGAAAGATCCAACATCTAATGGACCTTATTATTGATTTTAGCCTTGAAACTTTATAGATGATCAATCTACATGTCACACCCTAATTCCGGTCTAATTAACCAGATTAGTGTGATGAACTGTCAATAAATCAATGGTTTAATCAGGATCTCGTATAGGTCGTACCCACCATATCAAATCACACACACATTACACGGTAATAATCAGAGGTAATAAACAAATAAGCGAAAATCTTACAGATAATGAACTGAGTGTCTAATAATGATAATAAATAATTAATTCGATTATCTCCAAAACTCAAGAAATAAAAGTAAATAATTCATTACATGTTTCAATAATCAAATATAGCTAAACTAATCGAATATGCACTGGTTGCACTCGCATGAAAAATCATGCGCATCTTCAACAGCTTCTACGTCCATGGCGGCAACGTGTTCATACGTCGACACATTCATATATTCTTCAACAGTAGGTCATGCATCATCAACTAAAAATATTCGACGTCGAAAGGGTGAGCACACATCATGGCTCAGTAAGTAAACAAAACAATGTAGCAAACATATGCATGCATTCAATTCATATCTTTAGTCTGATTTTTAAGTTTGTAATGTGCTATAGAAAGGTTTGGTGGCCCCCGTACCCCTATACACGAGTGTGTGAATCCGCCCAATAGATCAAACACTATTGTCGTCTCATATGCACCCACCATTGAATAGAGATAGAGCTAAAGTGTTCGGATTAAACACCGCCAACACTTCCCCAGATCCCTACCCATACCAACACATAAGCCCCTATTGGCGAGGGCTTGCAAACTGGGCTTGCAACTAACCAATCCTAATGTCAAACAGTGTATCCAAGGCCTCACCCCAGCATCCCTTAATACGTCCGTAGAGATAGAGCTAAGGTCCCCCGGTAGAGTCAGAGACCACACGGTCCGAGACCACCTCCCTTGATGCCCTACTACATAATAGTTCTGCTAAGGTAATGGCGATACGACGATGTTAATGGGCAAGACTTGAGTAGAGGTAGAGCTAAAGTCTGGTGACGAGGTCAAAGACCACCATGCCACGTCCTCCCCCTGATGCTCTACTCTCATCCAACACACCAACCACACACATACATTCACATGCATATTTCTAGCATCATCATCATCATCATGTTATAAATAAACGAAATTAAATATGCATGAACAGTAATAGCAGGAATATTGGATGACATGTGAGATGCACATTACAAGCAAACAAGCATAGAATCAATCATGGCATTGGACTTAATAAAAATAAACAGTTTGTTATTAACCAATTAGTTTAGGTCTTGTTCCCTCACCTGTTAGCAATACTCGATCTCTTTCCAAGTCTTAAAATTCTCTTTTAATCAATTTAACAACCTAAAAGTTATATGAATTTAAGTTAGGGTTCATATGTGACATGTTACAGTAGTAGAAAATCAAAACAGAGCTATAATAGGTGTCTGATTGGTCCTATGGTCTCATACTATATCGACCTTATGGCCTATGGTCCATCTCCTACGGTCACATATGGTGCAATCGTAGCTATGACCATATGATTCCTGAATCTTTCTAAATGCCTATGGTCGATCCTCTGGTCATGCTGGTCATGCTGGTCATGCTATGGTCGACTGTAACTGTGACCTTGAGATTTTTGGTCATAGACTATATGCAATTTGAGTTCTTCTTGGGTCAAATCCTCTGATCTTCAATTAGATTTATTCTAAAGTCATCCTATGGCCAACATTAGTAGTTTCTTATCAACCCTAATCATCAAACTCTCTCCTCATGGTTCTCCTTGGGATTTTCTCAAGAAAATCACATGGATCATAATAGGTTGATATTGTCTATCTTCCATAGAAGTCTTATTCCTTAGAGTTTACATCTCCAGAGATTAAGTTCATACCTTTGCCTGTGATAGAGAGTCAATCTCTTCCCAGCAAATTCCACTCCTTAGCTTTTTCTTCTTCACCTTCTCTTCCTTTTCTTCCCTTCTCTTTCTCTAGGGTTTACTAATGTTCTAAAATAGTGAAAAATGGATGAGGGACATCCTTTATATAGAGGAAAACTCTCCATATAGAGTCCTCTTTCAATTAGGAAAGAAATCCCTTAGTTTAGGAAAATTTCCAAAACTCAGAATCTGATCTGGGGTCTCAGGGTCGATGGCTATGGTCACAAAACCCGTCGACCATAGGGTCGAAATCATTAACCATGGGGTCCTGGATTTGTGATCTTCATTCTTACCATATGGTCGACCGTACCTACCCATGTCACACTCCAATTCCGTACTATTCAGAATGGTATGATGAACCGTAAATAAATCAACGGTTCAACCAGGATCTCAAATAGGCTGTGTCCATTTTCTTAAACCATACACATCCACAACTATAATCAGAGTAAATAAACAATAGCGGAAGTCTTATATATTAAATGAACTGAGAGTCTAAAGATGATAACATAAATTAATTATTCAATTATCTCCAAAAAGATACTAAGACATAAAATAAAATATTTAATCAATTACATCGTCTGTATAAATTGAATAAGATCAAATAAAAAACACAAGAGTTGTACTCGCATGACGAATTATGCGACTCCATCATAACTTCAGCGTCTATCGCCGTCGCATGTCTATACATCAGAGCATTTATATATTCTTCTACGGTGGTACCTGCATCATCAATTAAAAATATTCGACGTCGAAAGGGTGAGCGCACATCACGGCTCAGTGAGCAAACAAAACAATGCAACAAACATATGCATACATTCAATTCATATCTTTCCTAAGTTTGCAATGTGGTATAGAAAGGATAGATGGCTGCCGCACCTCTATACACGAATGTGTGGAACCGCCCAACGGATCAAACACCATTACCGCCTCCACATGCACCCACCATAGAATAGAGATAGAGCTAAAGTGCTTAGGACCGCACCGCATCACATCACACTTCCCCTTATGCTCTACCCATACCAACACGTAAGCCCCTGTTGGCGAAGGCTTGCAAACTGGACTCGCAATTAACCAATCCTAATGTCAAACAGTGTATCCAAGGCCTCACCCCAGAATCCCTTAATACGTCCATAGAGATAAAGCTAAGGACCTCGGCAGAGTCAGAGACTACACGATCCGAGACCACCTCCCCTGATGCCCTACGACATAATAGTTCTGCTAAGGTAATGGCGATAGGACGATGCTAGTGGACAAGACTTGAGTAGAGATAGAGCTAGAGTTTGATGACCAGGATGAACCACAGTGTCACGTCCTCCCCCTGATGCTCCACTCGCATCAAGCATACTAACCACACACATACATTCACATGCCTATTCCTAGCATCATAATCATCATCATGTTATAAATAAACTGAATTAAATATGCATGAATAGTAATAACAGGAATAGTAGATGACATGTGATATGCACATTACAATCATACAATCATGGAATCATACATGGTATTGGACTCAATAAATGAAAATAGTTTATTATTAGCCAATTAGTTTAGGTCTTGTTCCCTCACCTTTGATTGAGTGTAGATCCTCGTTCAAGCTTTATGAATCACCTTTAAATCAGTAGAAAGGCCTAACAAGTCGATAGATTTTAATTAGAATTAATTCCAACAAATTTAGACTAGCTGAAATCGTAGGGTCGCGGGTAGGGTAGCACCTAGGGTAGCAATTTTCTGCTACCCTAGGGTGTAGGGTCGGACGTGGGGTCGGATACCAATTGACCCTATGTGCGACCACACCCTCCCTGGGACTTTCCAAGGGCATGTGATCGATCATGTGGTCTTGTAGGTCCATTCAAAGATTGATCTATGGCTCATAACTATGATTTTTACACACTTTCCATTGCCTATGATGATTACTTCCATGGATTCCTTTGAAACTTGTCCATGGATGGATGATTTGGGTTTCTCTTAATCCTAACTTCCTCATAATCTATTCTAGGCTCTTACTTTATGAAAGGAATTAGGTTCATACCTAAGGTTAGTTGAGATTTAGAGGTTTCTCTGATCTTCCTCTTCTTCCTTGGTCTTTTCTTCAATTTTCCTTCTCTTCTTCTTTTCCTTCTCTTTCTCTTTCTCTCACTTTCAATTAGGGTTCTAAAAGGAGTTAAAGAGGCTAAGGGACATCCTATTTATAGAGCAAAATCCTCCAAAATAAGTCCCATCGAGTTTAGGAAAGAACCCCTTGGAATTAGGAAAATTTCTTAATTTACGATTTCTGTCTGTCATCGTAGGGTCGAACGTAGGGTCGCAGGATCTATCGACCCTACACCTTCTTAGTCATGTGACCCTACGACTAAAAAGTCATGGGTTGGACTTCTGTTGAGGTGGAGTCGACCCTACCTGTTTAGGCATGCAACCCTACCCTCACATTTACTGTTTTTGGGTTAGACTCATACCTGGTCTTGTGATTTTCTTCACGCACTTGGTCCACTTGGCTCGACCATGATAGGTAGACCTGGTACAAGGTGGTAAGACCGGTTAGTTTGATTGGGGTCTTACAACCCAGGTATGCGACCATATGTATACAATTTTGGGTGTTGAGTTGATTTTTATACCTAGTTTATGATCTATCTTCTCATGCTCAGTCCACTTGGTCCAGGAATGATGGAAAAACCTAACACGACACGGTTAAGCCAAGTTAGTGGAGTGCGGGTCTTACAACTCCCCCCCCCCCTTATATAAATTTTGTCCTCAAAATTTACACATACCTTTCGAGTCGAATAGGTGAGGATATTGCTTCCGCATAGCATTCTCTTCTTCCCATGTGATTTCTTCTACATCTTGGCTTCTCCAAGTAACTTTCACATAGTAGATGTTGCAGTTGCAAAGACATTGCACCTTCCGGCTAGTGATCTCAAAAGGTAATACTTCGATCATCAAATCTTCAGTCAAATTCGGTGGATCCGTTGTTAACACGTGTGTTGGATCTTTGACATACTTCTTCAATTGTGAGACATGAAATACATCATGTACACTAGACATTGATGGTGGTAGTGCTAACTGATATGCTACCCTTCTACGTCTATTTAGAACTTCATAAGGTCCAATATATCTGGGACACAGCTTTCCCTTTTGTCCGAACCTTTTCAAACCATGCATAGGAGATATTTTCAGAAATATATTATCACTTATGGTGAATTCGAGATCTCTGCGTCGATTATCTGCATATTGCTTCTTACGATTCTGAGCTGTTCAGACTCTTTCCTTGATAATGTCGACCACTCGATAAGACTCCTCAACAAACTCTGATCCAACAATACTCCGTTCTCCAACTTCGTTCCAAAATAAAGGAATTCGACATTTCCTACCATACAGTGCTTCATAGGGTGACATCTTTATAGTCGCTTGATAGCTGTGGTTATAAGCGAACTCAATCAATGGTAATTTCTCATCCCATGATCCTTTGAAATCAATGACATAAGCTCGAAGCATGTCTTCTAAAATCTGAATAGTACGCTCCGACTGTCCATCTGTCTGAGGATGGAATGCAGTACTAAACTTTAACGTTGTACCCATAGCCTTTTGTAATCCTTCCCAAAACTTTGAGGTAAAGCGTGGGTCTCTGTTGGACACAATGCTTTCAGGTACACCATGTAATCTGACAATATTATCTACATAAAGCTTAGCTAACCTCTCTAGGGTATACTAAGGTCGAATAGCTATGAAACGAGCTGTCTTGGTCAAACGATCCACAATCACCCAGACTGCGTCAACTACTCAAGGAGTCAATGGTAATCCGATGACGAAGTCCATAGTGATGCAATCCCATTTCCATGCTGGTTCTGACAGTGGCTGCAACAATCCTACAGGTTATTGCCTTTCAGCCTTTACCTGTTGACAATTCAAGCATTGAGGCACAAATTAGCTACATTGGCTTTCATTCCTCTCCGCCAATATAGTTTCTTTAGATCATAATACATCTTTGTACTTTCAAGATGTACCAAATAAGCAGTGGTGTGAGCTTCCTTCATTAGTCTGTGTCTAATATCCAAGTCTTCATTTTTAAAAACACATACTCTCCCTTTTTATCTTATTACTTTCTCAAAATCCAAGGTAATGTTAGGGTTAATCCTATATTTTTCAAGGTCTTCTTGCACCGTTCTCAGATAATGGTCAGATTTAATAGCTGTTTTTACTTCGTCTAATAGATCAAGTACAATCTTCAATGTAACAAACATGTTTGAGAATAGATGAATAAACCTTTGGTCAGTTGATTCATTTGGAATATTAATCACAAACTGCTTGTTATCGTAATTAAATACTCTTCATGTGACACACACTACAGCATTTGCACTAGCTTCTTCTTTGGGATTTTGTCATAGCTTTCCTGTTTAATGCCTCAGCAACTGCATTAGCTTTTTCTGGATGATACTGGATATTGCAATCATAATCCTTCAGTAATTTCAGCCATCTTCTCTGTCTTATGTTCAACTCCTTCTGATTAAAAAGATGAGTGAGACTCTTATGATCTGATTTAATCTAAAATTTCTCTCCATACAAATAATGTCTCCATATCTTGACAGCATGAACCACCGCTACTAATTCCAAGTCATGAGTGAGATAGTTCTTCTCATGTGTCTTCAGTTGTCTTGAGGCATACGCAATTACTTATTCTCCTTGTATAAGCACAAATCCTAAACCTAAACCAAACGCATTGGTGTACAAGGTAAATGGTTGTCCTGGGATCGAAATAGTCAAGATGGGAGCTGATATCAATCTAGCCTTCAATGTTTAGAAACACTCTTCACATTTATTGGTCCAAACAAACTTTTCTCCTTTCTTTGTCAGACTGGTGAGAGGTATGGAGATTCTAGAGTAATCTTCCACGAATCATCGATAGTACCCAGCTAAACCTAAGAAACTTCTGATTTAGGCAACATTCTTAGGTGCTTCCCATTTTACAATGGCTTCAACCTTGCTAGGATCCACTTTAATTCCTTCAGTGGATACAACATGGCCTAAGAAAGCGACTTCCTTCAGCCATAACTCATACTTAGTAAATTCAACGTAAAGCTTCTCTTTTCTTAGTCGCTGCAAAGTGGCTTTTAGATTTATGATATGAGTTTCTTCGTCCTTGGAGTAGACTTGTCACACCCCAATTCCGCACTGTTCAGAATGGTGTGATGAACCACTAGCAAACCAACGGTTCGACCAGGATCTCGAGTAGGCTATATCCGTTTTATCTAAACTTCCACACATCCATAATCATAATCAGAGTAAATACACAATAGCAGAAATCTTATAATAAAATGAACTAAGAATCTAATGTGATATAAATATTTAATAGTAAATTATTTTGTATCAACTGAGACATAAATAATTATCAAATACATGTCTTTATTAAATTTAAATAAAGAAACCGAAGAAAATATCTAATCGAATACACATGAGTTGCACTCGCAAGAGGAGTCATGTGTATCCCCTTCAGCTTCAGCTTCCATCGCCGCCACGTTCCCGTATACTGGAGCATTCATGTAATCTTCAACTGTATAACCTACATCATCAACTAAAAATATTCGACGTCGAGGGGGTGAGCACACATCACGGCTCAGTAAGTAGACAAAACAATGCAACAATACATATGCATGCAATTAATTCACATCTTTGGTCTGGTTTATAGTTTGCAATGCGCAATAGAAAGGTTGGGTGGTCAAAGGTTAACGTTTATTAACCCCACCTCTATACACAGGGTGTGGAAGTCCGCCCGAAGGTTAACGTTTATCGTCGACGTTTATTGCTATATAATACCATACCAACACGTAAGCCCCTGTTAGCGAGGGCTTACAAACTGGGCTCGTAACTAACCAATCCTAATGCCAAACAGTGTATCCATGGCCTCACCCCAGCATCCCTCAGAATGTCCATAGAGATAGAGCTAAGGCCCCCCGGTAGAGTCAGAGACTACAAGGACCGAGACCACCTCCCCTGATACTCTATGACATAATAGTTCTGCTAAAGTAATGGCGATACGACGATGCTAATGCACAAAACTTGAGTTAGAGATAGAGCTAAAGTGCTGAGACCCGCCAAAGGTTAACGTTTATTGACGTTCTCATCACACCTCCTCTGATACTCGCTCGCATCAAGTACACCAACCACACACATACAATCACATGCATATTCCTATCATCATCATCATCATCATGTTATAAACAATAAAGTAAATATGCATGAACAAGTAATAGAAATATTGGAGGACATGTTGTATGCGCATTACAAACATATTCGCATAGAATCAAGCATGGCATTGGACTCAAGAAAATAGAAAACAGTTTGTTATTAACCAATTAGTTTAGAGTTCTGTTTTCTCACCTTAGCTTGCTAATAGATACTTTTCCAAGCTTTAGAATCACCTTTATAATGTTATTATATTACTAGAAGACCTAACAAAGTCGATAGAATTTAATTAGAATTAATTCTGAATTTAAAAATCATTCTGTAAACTGAGGGTCGGAGGTAGGGTCGGAGTCCTGATCGACCCTGGGTGCGACCCTCCCCAAATCTGAACTTCCCGAACACTGAGGGTCGATGATCAGGATCACCTAGGGTCGGATGGTCATCGACCCTCGGTGCGACCCTCGGTGCACTTTGGTCCAATTCCCTCTTTTAGTCCATTCTTCACGCTTGGGATCCTATGGCTTGCTCCTACATTCCATTCTACATTCATTCCATGGTCTGAAACCATGTATAATTCACCTAGATAGCTTTCATGTAATCCCCCATGGTTTCCCATGAAAACCTAACCATGGGTTGATGGTTTGGGTTTCTCCGAGATCACACTCTCATCAATATCTAACCTAAGGTCTGTAGAAACTCATGGAATTAGTATCCATACCTGAAAATAATACTCCTTCTCTGCAACTCTTCTCTTTTGGCTAAATTCTCTTCCTTGCTTCACTTCTTCCTCTTTTCCTTCTCTTCTCTTTCTCTCAATTCAATTAGGGTTGTGAAAGGAGTGAAAGAGGCTTAGGGATGTCCTTTAAATAGAGTAGGAACATCCTAAATAAGTCCCATTGAGATTAGGAAAGAATCCCAATCGAAAATTAGGAAATTTCCTAATTTCTATTTCTTACGGTAACCGAGGGTCGATGGGAGGGTCGATGATCCCGTCAACCCTAGGGTTCAAGATGTCCGACCCTCCCTTCAAAATTGAGGGTCTGACTTTCTGCTTTGGGAGGTCCGACCCTGCTTAGCTGGGTATGCGAACCTCCCCTCAAACTAAGTATTTTTGGGGCGATTTGCTACCTGGGATCTCGATCTCCTTCACGCCCTTGGTCCATTTGACTCGACCATGATGGGTAAACCTGGTTCAAGGTAGTAAACCGGGTTAGATTGACACGGGTCTTACAACTCCCCCCTACTTATAAAAATTTCGTCCTCGAAATTGTACGTACCTTCTAAATCAAATAAGTGAGGGTATTGCTTCCGCATAGCATTTTCTTCTTCCCATGTAATTTCTTCCATGTCTCTACTTTTCCATGTGACCTTAACATAATAGATATCTCGGTTGCGTAGACGTTGAACCTTTCGGCTGGTGATTTCTGTTGGTGTTACTTCAAATGTCAAATCATCAGTCAAATTCGATAAATCTACTGTCAAAACGTGCGTTGGATCCTTGACATACTTCTTCAATTGGGAATGTGAAATACGTCATGCACACTTGACATAGATGGTGGTAGTGCTAACTGATAAGCCACTTTACCACGCTTAGCTAGAATTTCATACGGCCCGACATATCTTGGACTTAGTTTCCCTTTCTGCCCGAACCTTTTTAATCCTCGCATAGGCGATACCTTCAAAAATACCTTATCACCTACAATGAACTCCAAATCTCTGCGTCGAGTATCTGCATATTGCTTCTGACGATTCTGAGCTGTTCTTACTCTTTCCTTGATAATGTCGACCACTCGGCAAGTCTCTTCAACAAATTCCGGCCCAACAATACTACGTTCTCCAACTTCATTCCAAAACAAAGGAGTTCGACACTTTACGCCATACGATTGCCTCATAAGGTGACATCCGTATAGTAGCCTCGATAGCTATTGTTATAAGCGAACTCGATCAATGGTAACTTTTCATCCCATGATCCTTTGAAATCAATTACACATGCTCATAGCATATCTTCTAGAATCTGAATTGTACGCTCTGACTGTCCGTCTGTCTGTGGGTGGAATGTGGTACTGAACTTCAATGTTGTACCCATAGCCTTTTGCAATCCTTCCCAAAACTTGAAAATTAATCGTGGATCTCTATCCGACACAATGCTTTTTGGAACACCATGTAACCGAACAATATTATCCACATACAGCTTTGCTAACCTTTCCAATGTATACTGAGGTCGTATAGGTATGAAGCGAGCTGTTTTAGTCAGACGGTCCACAATTACCCAAACTGCATCAACTACTCGAGGAGTCAGTGGTAGTCCCGTGACGAAGTCCATAGTGATGCAGTCCCATTTCCATCTTGGTTCCGGTAATGGTCGTTTACGATCCTGTGGGTCTTTGTCGTTCGACCTTTACTTTCGACAATTTAGGCACCGAGACACGAACTTGGCTACATCTGCTTTCATTCCCCTCTACCAATATAGTTTCTTTAGATCATGATACATTTTTATACTTCCAGGATGTATCGAATAGATGGTGGTATGGGCTTCTTTCATCAGTCGGTGTCTAATGTCCATACTTTTTGTTTCCGGTACACATATTCTTCCTTTGTATTTCAGTACTTTCTCTTCGTCCAAGGTGAACTCAGGATTGGTCCTACCTTTCTCGATATCTTCTTGTACTGTTCTCAGATAAGGATCCGATTTGATAGCTGTCTTCACTTCATCCATTATGTCCGGTATAATCTTCAATGCATCGAACATATTTGAAAACCGATGAATGAACCCTTGGTTGGTTGACTCATCCATTGCGTCTATCACATATTGCTCATTGCCGTGATTGAATACCATTCCGGTAGTACACATTGCCGCAGTTGTGCTAACCTCTCCTTGCGATTTTATCATTGCTTTTCGGCTTAACGCATCCGCTACTACGTTCGCTTTTCTCGGATGATACTGGATATCATAATCATAGTCTTTCAGTAGTTCCAACCATCTTCTTTGTCTCATATTCAATTCCTTCTGATTAAATAGATAAGTAAGACTTTTATGGTCTGACTTAATCTGGAATTTCTCTCCGTATAGGTAATGTCTCCATATCTTGACAGATGTACTCTTGCCGCTAGCTCCGGATCGTGAGTGGGATAATTTTTCTCATGTACCTTTAAGCGTCTTGAAGCATAAGCAATCACTTTCTCTCCTTGCATAAGCACACATCCCAGTCCACAGTCCGACGCATCAGTGTATAGAGTAAATGTCTGTCCTGGAACGGGAATAGTCAAAATCAGAGCGGATATCAATCTGGTCTTCAGCTTTTGAAAACTCTTCTCACATTTATCGGTCTACACGAACTTTTCACCTTTCTTAGTCAAACTTGTGAGAGGTACGGTAATCCGGGAATAGTCTTCTACGAATCTCCGATAATAACCAGCTAGACCCAGAAAACTTCTAATTTCTGAAACGCTCTTTGGTGCTTCCCACTTTACAATAGCCTCGATCTTCTGGGGTCCACTTTGATTCCTTCAGCGGATACTACATGACCTAAGAAGGCGACTTCACTTAGCCAAAACTCACACTTTGAAAATTTGGCATATAGCTTCTCTTTCCTTAAACGCTGTAGGGCAGCATTTAGGTTCTTGATATGAGTTTCTTCATCCTTGGAGTATACCAATATATCATCAATAAATACTATAACTGACGTATCCAACATATCGTGGAAAACCCGATTCATTAGTTCCATAAAAGTTGCCCGATCGAAGATCGATCTTAGAAAATACCTTTGCTCCTTGCAACTGATTGAACAAGTCATCGATCCGTGGTAGTGGATATCGATTCTTGATTGTCAGTTTATTCAACTCTCGATAGTCGATGCATAATCGAACACTACCGTCCTTCTTCTTCACGAATAACACCGGCGCTCCCCATGGCGATATACTGGGTCGAATATAACCCTTGTCCAGTAGTTCTTGTAGTTGCACTTTCAGTTCCTTCAGTTCCGTAGGAGCCATTCTATAAGGTGCTTCTGATATGGTGCGGCTCTAGGTACAAGATCTATCACAAACTCTGTGGCTCGGTCGGGTGGTCAACCTGATAGTTCCTCCAGAAATACGTCGGGATAGTCCCGCACGACTTCAATATCTCCCATTTGTGGTGCTTCCTTGGTTAGGTCGACCACTGATACTAGATACCCGACTGCCCCCTTCTCGAGGCACTTCTTAGCCTTTAGTGCTGAGAGTATGAGCTTGCGTCTATGGGGAAGTTTGGTTCCCGTAAAACTGAATTCTGCTCCTGCTTGGTCTTTAAATGTTAGCTTCTTTTCGGCGCATAGTAGGTTCACAGAATGCCGAGCTAACCAGTCCATTCCCAAGATGACGTCAAAGTCTGCCATCTCAAGTTGTATCAAGGTTGCATCTAAGGTTTTCTCACCAATGCGGACTGGACATGGTCCATATCCTTTTTCTAATTCCACTTCTAACCCCATCGGTGACCGTACAAGTAGTTTGTAGTCTAATGTTTTGATGGGTAAGTTTATCTTCTTTCCAAATGACACAGATATAAATGAATGAGTAGCTCCTGAATCAAAGAGTACTCGGGCGGGTGCGCCATTTATAGGTACGATACACTGTGATTTATTTTAACTTAGTCTACATGCTCACACAATGTAATTACAACTTCAAAAGTTTCAGTCATACCCGTGACCACATCGGGTGATGCGGCGCATCCTCGGATGTAACAACGATATACCTGTCCCCCGATGGAACTACTTCTTGGGCTTAGGGCACTCCCTTGCCATATGTCCCGGTTGGTTGCGGTTATAACACTTCGGGCTTTGAGACCGGGCTTTGGCTGAGGTTGAGTCCCCGGAGTAGTCTTGGTTGCAGGATTAAAATTCCGAGGGCGGAAAGGCTTATATGTCTTGTTATTGCCTCCGTTATAAGAATTTCCAGCTGGCCTTTTGATACCCGGTTCCGTGTGAAATAACTCTCCTTCCGGCTCGATTCAATAACTCAAGCTATTTGGACAGCTTCATTATAAATCTTCTTTTCTAAGCCCCGAACATGCTCTCCGATGCTTCCTCTCGGTCCCGTGACGAACCTACGGGTTTTGGTTTCTTCTTCCTGCATACTCGGTGGTGCGAAGAAAAACAGCTCTTCATAACGCTTTGTTGGTACGCATCCACCGACATCCGCCCCTCGATATAGACTCGAAACTCCTTCTCCATAGAATCTCCGAAGCCGTGGAAAATATTTCTCGAAGAAAGCTTCTTTATAAACAGCCCAAGTCGGTTGGGTGTGCTTGGTCAATAGATAGTCCCGGGTAGATTTCCACCGGTGATGTGCATCGCCTTTGAGCATGAAGGTGGCACATAATACTTTTCTTCTTCTCGTAATAGTCATCATGATGAAATTTCTCTCCATCTCGTCTATCCGATGTGCTGGCCATAATGGATCGGACGGCTTGCCATTAAATTCCCTAGGCTACATCTTCAAAAATCTCTCCACCAATCGAGAGTGATCCAACCGATTTTGGGGATATGCCCCAAACATATGGGGTGGATATTGGTAGTTAACCCGAGCCGCTTCCGGTGCACATCTTGGAATCCGTGCGACAGGTTGTTGAGGTGCCCGAGGTCTTTGGGTGGTTACCCACCGGTCTTGCACCGGCCCGTCCGGGCTGCATAGGTGCAGCTTGAGTGGCTTGGAACATAATACCCATCGCAACTTGCATCCGGGCTCGTGCGTGTTGCATCTGTTGCGGTCCGCTGAGCGGATTCATCACCACGGTTGTTAGCTCACGGTGGTGGAGGTGGCAAATTTGTAGGGTTTGCCTGTTACGGATTACCCGGTGCATAATTATTTTCCCGACCGGTCTCCTCCACGGTGGTGGTGGTGGAACTGCATTTCGGTTCCGTCGGGTTACCCTACGTCGGACATAATTCCTTCCGTGATTGGTGGTGTCCCGAAAATCATCAAAATAGGTGAGAAGTCATTTATATTTCATGTAGGCACGCTAACGGATATAAAATTTCAATTCCGGCTCATTTTTAAAGAAAAATACTCGTCTTTTCTATGGCGGTCGATGGTGAGGGTCGATGGTATGTCCGACCCTTAGTATCCGACCCCTGGGAATGACCTGTTCTTCCCGAGAGCTGAGGGTCGATGTGAGGGTCGATGGGTGTCCGACCCTCAGTTCCGACCCTTAATTTTCTGTCAGATTCTCGAGAGCCGAGGGTCGATGGGAGGGTCGATTTGAGGGTCGATGGTTCTAGTTGAATTGTCTGACCCTCAGACTAAAAATCAGATTTTTAAGATCCGATTTTGGGTCATTTCTTATTATTTTCCTCCCGTTTCGACTCGTCTCTCCCCTCTGAGTTGCTACAGTGCCACTCCACTATTTTTGGTCGGTTTGAGCCCGGGTTTTGACGTCCACGTCATCCATATAGGTATGTTCTCCCATTTTTACCTGTTTTTAGGTTTTCTTTTCTAGGTTTTTGTCCATTTAACTTGTATTTTTCAAATTAAACTTTTTTCAACCGTAAAAATTCGATTTTTATTGGGGGCTTTTGTTATTGGTACCTCGAGGAACGAAAGCCCTCAAAAAATTTTGAATTTCATCGGTTGGTTATCGAGAAACTTGAATTTTTGCTCGTTTGCCCTAATTTGTCAAAAAAATTTATTTCTTGAAATTTCTTCAAATTGGTCTTCGTGGTTTCCATTTCCTACTGTGTGAGTGTCGTAGGATGTGTTGGAACCTAAGTAAGTTCTCCTGCCCACGTGTATGGTGAAAAGTGAGGCTTCTGGGCAACTTACATCGTTAAAATGTTAAATTCAGATTTTTACTCTATTAACTCCTTGTCTCTCTTTCTCTTTCTTATCTGCAGATACCATGGCTCGTACCAAGATACCCCGAGTTCGTGATGTGAGATGCACATTACAAGCATACAAGCATAGAGTCAATCATGGCATTGGACTCAATAAAAATAAACAATTTGTTATTATCCAATCAGTTTAGGTCTTGTTTCCTCACCTGTTAGTAATTCTCGATGTCCTTCCAAGCCTTAAAATTCTCTTTGAACTAATTTATCAACCTAAAAGTTAGGGTTCATATGTGACATGTTACAATAGTCGAAAATTGAAACAGAGCACCGATAAGTGCCTGATTGGTCATATGGTCTCATGCTGTATCGACCTTACTGTCTACGGTCGATACCCTACGATCGCATATGGTGCGACGGTAGCTGTAACCATATGATTTCTGAAATCTTCCCGACTGCCTATGGTCGATCCTCTAGTCATACTGGTCATGCTATGGTCAACCGTAGCTACGACCTTGAGATTTCTGGTCATAGTCTACATGAAATTCGAGTTCTTCGTAGGTCAATTCTTCTGTTCTTCAATGGGTTTTATTCTAAAGTCATCCTATGGCCATCATTAGTAATTTCTTATCAACCCTAATCATCAAATTCACTCCTCATGGTTCTCCTTGGGATTTTCTCAAGGAAATCACATAGAACATAATAGGTTGATATTGCCTACCCTCTATAGAAGTCTTATTCTTAGAGTTTACATCTCTAGAGATTAGTTTCATACCTTTGCCTGTGATAGAGAGTCAATCCCTTCTCAGCAAACTTTTCTCCTTAGCTTTTTCTTCTTCTCCTTCTCTTCCTTCTCTTCCTTCTCTTTCTCTAGGGTTTACTAATGTTCTAAAATAGTGAAAAAGGGCTGAGGGACGTCCTCTATATAGAATAAAACTCTCCATATAGAGTCCTCTTTCAATTAGAAAAGTAATCCCTTAGTTTAGGAAAGTTTCCAAAACTCGGAGTCTGATCTAGGTTCTCACGGTCGATCATACGATCGCATAAACCTCGATCGTAAGGTCAAAATCATCGACCGTGGGATCTGGATTTGAGATTTTTGGTTCCCTTCTTTATGGTCGACCATACCTACCCAGGCATGCGACTTTAGGTATGTTTTTAGTGTTTTCAACTCGATTCTCATACCTGATTTGTGATCTATCTTCACACGCTCGGTCCACTTGGTCCAGGAATGATGGGAAGACCTGACACGACACGGTTAGACCAAGTTAGTGGAGTACGGGTCTTACAGATGGTATCCTGATCGAAGACTAATTTTGGAGAATACTTTGGCACCTTGCAATTGATCGAACAAATCATCGATCCGAGGCAATGGGTATCGATTCTTGATTGTAAACTTATTCAATTCCCAATAATCTATACACAGCCGAATGTTATCGTCCTTCTTTTTCACAAACAATACTAGCACTCCCCATGGTGATATCCTGGGTCTAATATAACCCTTATCTAGTAACTCCTATAATTGTACCTTCAGTTCAGTAGGAACCATTCGATAGGGTGCTTTCGATACTGGTGCGGCTCCGAGTATAAGATCTATAACTAACTCTGTCACTCGGTCAGGTGGTAGTCCTGGTAGTTCCTCAGGAAATACATCCAGAAATTTACGCACAACTTCAATATCCTCTATTCGTGGTGCTTCCTTGGTGAGGTCGACCATGGATGCTAGATACCAAATTCCTCCTTTCTCGAGGCATTTTCTAGCCTTTAATGCAGAGAGAATGAGTTTTCGTTTATGGAAAAGTTTGGTTCCTACAAAACTAAACTCTGCTCCTTCCTTGTCTTTAAATGTCAGTTTTTTTTCCGTACATAATAGGTTTGTAGAGTACCGAGCTAACCAATCCATTCCCAAGATAATATCAAAGTCTGTCATCTCGAGTTGAATTAAGGTTGCATTCAAAATCTTCTCGTCGATAAGAATTGGACATGGTCCATAACCCTTGTCTAGTTCCACTTCTAATCCCATAGGTGATCGTACAAGCAGTTTGCAGTCTAATGGTCTGAGGGATAGATTTAACTTCTTTCTAAACGACACAGATATAAAAGAATGAGTAGCTCCAGAGTCAAAGAGTACTCTGTGGGTAAATCATTAATAGGTACAATACCTGTGATTTGATTTAATTTAGTCTACATGCTCACACAAGGTAGTACAAAATAAAAGGTTCAGGTCATACCTGTGACCACATCAGGCAATGCGGCAACATCCTCAGAAGTAACTGCATAAAATTTTTCTTGTTGTAGCTGCTTCATTGGCTTACGACACTCTCTTGAATAATGTCCTACTTGATTGCAATTAAAGCATTTGACTCTTGCATTACTTTGCTTCTATTGAGGTTGGGCTATCGGAGTAGTCTTGGTTGTAGCATTGAAGCCTTGAGTACAAAAGGGTTTAAATGTCTTTGAGTTCCCTCCGTTGTATGAGTTTCCATTGGGCCTCTTTATACCTCTCTTCTGAGCAAAATAACTTTCCCTCTGGCTCGATTCCAGTACTTGAGCAATCTGTACCGCTTTGTTATATATTTTCTTTTCTAACCCCAATATATGTTCACGAATGCTTCCCCTAAGTCCCATAATGAACCTTCGGGTTTTAGTATTTTCCTCTTGCATGCTAGAGGGAGCAAAGAAAAATAGTTCTTCATAACGTTGTTGATATATGTCTGCAGTCATCTGTCCCTGGTATAGACTCAAGAACTCCTTTTCTATTTGATCTCTGAAACTCCTAGGAAAATACTTCTCGAAGAAAGCTTCTTTATAAATAACCCATGTCAGTTGGGCGTGCTTCATTAATAGATAACTTCTAGTTGATTTCTACCAGTGGTGTGCGTCACCTTTCAACATAAATGTGGCACACAATACCTTCTCTTCTTCATTTATAGTCATCATCATAAAGTTTTTTTTTCATTTTGTCGATCTAGTGAGCTGGCCACAACGGATCTGATGGTTTGCCTGTGAATTCCTTCGGCTTCAACTTCAGGAAACACTCGATCAGTCTGGAGTGATCAAGCTGATACTGTGCATATGCCCTATACATAGGCGGTTGGTATTGATAATTACCTTGGTTATACCCGCCTTGTGGTGCTTCAGGGTTTTGCACTTGGCCTTGTACTGTTGGTGTATGCGATGCTTGGGGTACAGTGTTGCTACCACCAGGTGTTGTACTAGCTTGTCCTGCAGGTAGAAATGTTGTATTTGCAACTAGGAAAGAAATTCCCATAGTAGCTTGCATGTTGGCTTACATTTTCTGTATATACTGCATTTGTTGTGCTAAATTCATCACCACAGTAGCCAAATCCGTAGGTGGTGTAGGTAAGTTGGTTGGGTTGGCTTGGGTGTGAACATTCTGAGGTGCAGTATTCTGAGCTCCAATATTTCCTTCCTGCCCTTGCTGACCTTCATTTCTGTTGGTCTCCATAGGTGGTGGAGATGGGTTTGTATTATGTCTCCTTCTACTTACTCTATGCCTAGCCATTTAAACTCTTGGTTGATGTGTTATTGGCAAAGCTACACAGGTGAGACAAAATAGAGTGGTGGTATTGGGTTAGTCTCACAATGGGAGGCGAGAGAAGAACAAAATCAATAGGCAAAAGTTCGAACAGAATCAAAATGCAAATAACAGTCAGTCATACGATCGATGGCCTACGGTCGCATGTTGTGCGACCATAGGTGCAACCATCAAATCCCTGGAAACTTACCGAGACCCTATGGTCAATCATATGGTCGATCATACGGTCGATGGTTTTGGTCGAATTATGCGACTGTAAGATTCAAAATCAGTTTTAAAACCTATTTTTTTCGAGATTTCCCTCTCATTTCCCTTTCTTCTTCCTACGGTCTCAACTTAGCTCGCCACCACTGAGTTGCTACAGTATCAACCGTACAAACTTAGTGATTTTTCCATCGATCGACAATCTTCCTTCCATTCCTCAAGGTATGTTCTCTACTCTTTCTCCTTTTCAAGCTTTTATACCTAGGTTTTTGCTCCATTTATAGGGTTTTCATCAAATTAATATTTTTTTGACTGTAAAAATTTGATTTTTATTGGGGGTTATTGCTATTGGCTACCCAATGGATGAAAGCCCTCAAGAAAATTTGAGTTTCATTAGTTAGTTTTGTAGAAACTTGAAAATTCCCATTTTTGACCTAAATTTTGGGGTTTTTCCCAAATGCCAAAATTTCTTCAAATTCAACCTACCTAGTTTAAATTTTCAATTGCATAAGCCTTGCAAGATGGTTTGGGACCTATATAAGTCCTCCTGCCCAAATGTTTGGGTGAATAGTGAGGTTTTTTCCCATTTTATATCATTATGTTGTCAAATTTTCAAATTTATCTAACTTGTTTTTCTTATTTTCTTCTCTTACAATTATCATGGTTCACACTAAGGTTCCTCGAGTTCATGACCCACATCACTTCTGGTCCGTAGAAGCAGAAACACAATACCCTTGGTTTAACAGGAAGAAAGTAGAAGGGGGTCGATGTGTTATCTTAGCCCATTTAGCCCTATTTGATGTGGAAAGGGCGTTTGGTGATATGGGCTAGCTTCCAGTGATTCTATACGAGGCTTGTACTCGCTCAAACTTAATGAAGCAGTTCTACTGTCACCTACAGGTAGAGGGTGTCCTAGAGGATGTTGACAAGGGTACAGAGCTTCGGATCACTAGCTGGGTGAAAGGGGTTCCGATCTCTTTCAACTGTCAGGAGTTGGCTGATCTCCTAGGTATCTCAAATGATGATAAGTTGGTTTACTGTGCACCCAGGGAGCTACAGTTTTTGTCTACACAGGTGCTTGCTGAGATAGATAACCAGATTCTTCGGGATGACAGCTGGGAGATGAAAGCAGTCAACCTACGTCCAGAGCCACAGGTCTACTACAAGATTATCCAGTATAATCTGATTTCCCAGGGCGGACACTATGAGATGGTCTCACAGCTGACTCAGTACCTGCTGTACTCTATCTATACTAGGTAGCCAGTCTGCCTTCCATATATTATTCTTCGGACTATGCACAGAGCTACGTTGCCTAACTCAAGAGATAATGTAAGACCCGCACTCCACGAACCCGATCTAAACCTTTAATTCATATCGTAACAGGTCTTCCAATCATCACCGGGCCAGACGGGATGAGCGGATGACAACCAGGTATGAAAACGGACCTAAAAGTATGATATTTTTCATACCAGTCTATGGTACCGGTCGATGGTATCGGTCGATCGGTATGTCTGCGCAGGCAAACTGGTAGATCCGAAAACGGATCTCTGTGGGTCCTGCTTTTCAAATCTCAAGCCTAGGGATTTTCCTAACGTAAGGAAACTTTCTAAACTCTATCCTAGTCTATTTAAGGACCCTTAAACCTCCTTAGAACTCTTTGATTGATCCTCACAAACCCTAGAGAGGAGAAAGATATTGAAGAAGGAGAAAGAGCAAAGGAAGGAGGGAGAGGAGCCGCCATTGGCCGTTGGACGAAGAACACCATAGTTGCGAACCAACAGTAGGAGCTTGAACTTCTCTCTAAGTTAAGCATTATAGATGATTAATCATGAATTGATTAATACCATGCATGGCGAGGTATTGATCTAAAACCCTTAAATTTGTCGTCAAACCCTAATACAGTCGATGAACCCTAGATTCACATTCTAGGCTAAGGATCATCGAAACTAAGACTTGAATGGAACATGAAACAACTCTAACTCATTGCTCAGGCCTAGAATGCATAGGAGAAACCCTAGAACCAATAGGGGGTGACCGACGGAAGGCAAACACCAAGTTGGTAGTCTTCCGGAGGAATACCGGTATCACCATATGCAACCGGTACAGCGATCGATACCTCTCGGAGACTGGTCTGTGGGGGACCGATCGACCATACCGGTCACACCTTTCCCCATAGTGCAGTGATCGGTACCTACCACCGATATGCATTGTGAGGGTGTTTTCAATACTAGTTGGTTTTTTACCAACGTGAACTCTAAGAAAATTATTTTAATTCAACCCTAATATCGTATAGGACCCTGTGTTAGCAAGTTTGGATTCGATGATGCGGAGCAAGATAGCAATCAAGCGTCAGGTAAGGGAATCGGACCTAAACCCTAATAACTTAATAATAGTAAAACGTTATTAGTAATTATGATTCTGTGAAATGGTGTTTGTGCACACTCGCATGTCATCTTTACTTTCAGTTATTATATTGTCCATGCATACTCGCTATGCTAGGATGTAATTGTTAGGCATGTGATTATTTTTGTTGGTGTGTGGAATGGAAAGGGCCTGGGGTCTGGGATCATTCCTCACACTAGCACCTTTTTGTATCACTTCTGTCTTAGCATGCTTGGTGCAGGTAGGGTATCAAGGGGAGGAAGTGGCACTGTGGTCTCCGGCCTGGCCACTAGACTCTAGCCCTATCTCTTTGCCGTAGGGAACTGTGCTGGGATAGGGCCTACTATGATGACATATAGGAATGGTTAGTTGTGAGCCCAGTTTGCAAGCCCTCACCAATAAGGGCTTACGTGTTGGTATGGATAGGGCATCAGGGGAAGTGTTGGCGGTGTTTGATCCAGACACTTTAGCTCTATCTCTATTCCATGGTGGGTGCATGATGTGTGTTGCATTGTCTGATTGTCTTACTGAGTTAAGTTGTGAGATCACCCTTGTATATATACATGTTTTTAGATGTTGATGCAGGTTACACTGTCGAGGACTAGGTGGATGCTCCAGTATATGGAAGAGCTGCTTCCCTAGAAGTGCAAGCAGGGGAGGACGAGCATGACGTTTCATGCAAGTGCCCTTTCTACGTGTACCTCTAGGATATTTGATTTGTTTATTTTATTTATTTTCAGTTGGATTTATAAATGATGTAAGGATAATTATTTACGTTTTGGTGTTTTGAATAATTGGATAATTTATTTAAATTATCAATAGAGAATTCAGTTCATTTAATTTAAGACTTTCACTGTATTTAATTATATTCGGATTATGGTTATGTGCAATGGTTTGTATGAGTGGACACGGTCTTATTGAGATCCTGGTGTGAACCGTTGGTTCAGTGACTGTTCACTCACACTTCTGATTCAGCCAAAGTTGGGGTGTAACAACTTGGTATCAGAGCACTTAGGCTCTGTCCAACAGACCATATTTGCACCTAACAGAGTCAATGAACTGAGATAGGTAAAATTTAAAAGTCTTAATAAAAACACACCTTAAGCACCTGTTTGATGCCTCAGACTAATGAAATAAGAACTTAATGAACAGCCATGCTATAGATAGAAAACCATGTTAAACAGGCAAAAATAATCATAAACATCCAAAGAGTGAAAAGGTAATTGTGCTACAGGGTACAGTCCACAAATCGGACAGTTACCCTGTTATAAAAGTCAATGTACTGTGTGGGAGAGAAATATATAAGGTGATCTATCATGGGGTTGGGGGCATAGGAGGAATAGGGTCAGCAATGTCATAGTCACGCTCATATGCTACCTTGAGCCAATGTACCTGCTCCTGCATGACTCTGAGGCTGCGAGAGAGGCACCCTAGGTCACGGTTCATTTTCGCGCTAGGCATCCTGAATCTCCATAAACATACCCATCACGGTATCGGGAGGAGGCTGGGATGGTCCTGCTGCAGGTATGGGCTGCGGTTCTGGTGCCGGAATGTCCTCCATCTGCTCATCATCATCACCCTCTACCTCTTCTACATAAGTTGCATCAGTTGTTGCTGCTGTTGCTGCCACTGCCGCTGCTGCTGCTGTTGCTGCCACTGCCGCTGCCGCTACCCTCCTAAGTAGATGAGGATGAGCCTCTAACTCCTCATCACTGATCAGCATGTTATCCATCTTCATCTGGACAATGGCATCCCAGTCAATGTCTGATGTCATGGTGTCCTCAACCGCAATCTCATCCCTCATGTCCACTCGAAATCGCTGCAGGAGTGTAGTGATAAGCCGGTCATATGGGAGGTTGCTTATCTGATCGGGCATGGTAGCCTGACGCATGGTCCTGATGATAATATAAGGAAGACTAACCCGCTCCCTAGTGCAAACTCAATAAGTCAGGTATTGGGTGAGTTGAGACAGCTCACTGTAATGGCCGCTCTGAGGAACAATATCATACTGGATAATGCGGCAATATACTCGAGGAATAGGTCTCAAACTGGCAGCTTTCATGGGTGCCCCGGGGTTAAGGATCTGCTCTGAAACTTCCTGGCACATATCATTAATAAGGAAGCCCTTCATTTTGGGAGCGCAGTAAACCAAATCACCATCATTAGGAATCCCCAAGAGATCAACGAGCTGGTGAGTGTCGAAGGATATGGGGACACCTTTGACAAAGCTGGTGAGGCGGAGGTCCCTATCGTGGCTGAAGTTGTTAACATCCCCCTCGACCTCCAGGTTAGCATAGAAGTGCTTGACCAGGTTGGGTCGGGTAGTCACTGTGTAAGTGATAACGGGTAACCACCCAAGCGCACCAAAGGCTGCTTCAACATCGAATCGTTGTAGCTGCTCCAGGTTTACGCAACGTCCAGATTCTATGTTTTTCTCTTCGAACCATGGAAAACGGGCTTGCACCACCGCTGAACGAAACCACCACTCATCAAACTACTAAACTGGCTGGTGTGGGCGGTTCATGCCCGGAGCGTATGCACGCTTACCAACCCCTAGACGTCGAGACATTGTTTAACTACAAAACAAAACAAAACAATGAGAATTAGTTAAAAAATTTTGAAATTTTGGTATCATAACAACAGTATTTAAAGCAAAGGCCTCGAACTCACCCAAAATCTGGGAAGGAGGACTTACGTAACAATTTAGCAACATATGGAAACCAAACAATCAACAAACAAGCAAGAAATTCAACAATTGCAAGAAAAATCGATTTTGACCAAAACCTAGGTCAAAAATTCAAAATTTTTTATTTTGAGAAAACCATACGGTGGAACCTCAAATAAGTTGAGGGCTTTTGTTCATAGAGATCCCAAAACTATTTCTGAGCTGAAGGAAAAGAGTTCCTACGGTTAGAATCTTTTAAACCAAGAAAAATCTAGTATTTGGGCAAGAAACCATGAAGAAACGATGTAAAATGGAGAGAGGAAGGAAGAACATTACTGGGAGATGATGTTCAAGGTCTTGATCGGAAGAGAATCGCTCCTAAAGTCACCAGTCGGACTATAGCAACTCACCAAGTTAGAGAGGAATCGCTACCGGAGAGAATGGAAAGAACAAAAGTGAGAAAAGACTCAAAAATCACGATTTTTAAAGCTTACAGGGCATACCGGTCGACTGTTTTGCCCTATACCGGTAGACCGGTACCCCTTGGTACCTGCGACCAGTACCTCTCGGCCACAGCAGGGTGCTGACCAGTCGAACATACCGATCGCACCATACCATACAGAGGTGTGACCGGTACATCGACCGGTACCTCTCGGGAAGTCTGAGAGGTTTATCCGCCTGGACATACCGGTCGCACTACAATATACAGTGCCCCGATCTGTATGTTGCGACCGGACAAGTATTCTAAGCCAGAAAATTTTGAGAAAATTTTAAAATTTGGATTTAAAGTTCCCATTACAATTTTCACCTCGCACTGTTAAAGACTAACACTATTATGACAAATGTGACTATTCCAATGTACTTCATGTGTTATGTCTTCTTCTCAGATCCAACCAGGAAAGAGTAATCTGAGATGGCAAGCGGAAACGGTCGTAGAGGCTCACGGAAGCGTCACCATTCAAGGGTGCGCCAAGCTGAAGACAATGTGGAAATAGGAACCGTTAATGAGCAAAACTTGAACCCGGAAGGTGGAACCCCAATGAGGGATGATGGGGATAGGATACCAATGAGAAATGGTGGAGAAGGGCAGAGTCACAGAACACCATCAAATCTGTTAGGCCCTCCTCACACTAACTCTGAGACTATTGTGATGAATCTAGTCTATCAGATGAAAGCTCAGTAGAAGGTGTTCTTAAATGATATGCTGAAGATGTTCAGGCCACCAGGACATATCCCTACAGAAGGTACACCTGAGTCTGGGGAAAATAATACCACACTACCTGTAAGACCCGTATCAAACTAACCAGTCTTACCACCTTATACTAGGTCTACCTATCATGGTTGAGCCAAGTGGACCAAGTGCGTGAAGAAACCACAAGACCAAGTATGAAATTTAACTCAAAAATAGTTAAATATAAGTGTGTGGTCGCATGCCTAAACAGGTATGACCTACCCCACCTCAAAAGAGTTCAACCCATGACTTTTGGTCGTGGGGTCGGATGTTTTAAAAACGTAGGGTTGACGGATTCTGCGACCCTACATCCGACCCTACGGAAACAGTCAGAAACCAAAATTAGGAAACCTTCCTAATTCGAAGGGGGGTCTTTCCTAAACTCATTGGGGCTTATTATGGAGGGTTTTCCTCTATAAATAGGACATCCCTTAGCCTCTTTCACTCCTTTAGAACCCTAATTGAAAGTGAGAGAAAGAGAAGAGAAGGAAGAGAAGGAAAATTGAAGAAGAAGACCAAGGAAGAGGAAAGTTTAGAGAAAACTCTGAATCTCAGCAAACCCAAGGTATGAACCTAAATCCCTACATGAATTGAGAGCCTAGAATAGTTTATGAAGAAGATACGATTTGGTTTCTCCCAAATCATCCATCCATGGATAAATTTCAAGGGAATCCATAGAGGAAATCATTGTGGACAATGGATAGTGTGTAAAATTATAGTTTTGAGCAATAGAACAATCATAGGAAGGACCATTAAGATAAGCCAAAGGATTCCAACATGAAGTAATGGACTTAAGAGTGAAAGGTCGACCATAACACGTGTGGTCGCACGTAGGGTCGCATGATATCCGACCCCACGAGACCCACATGTTCGACCACATGCCCTCGGGAAGCTTCAGGGAGGGTGTGGTCACACGTAGGGTCGAAGTATGTCCGACCCCACCTACGACCCTACACCCTGTGGTCGCAGAAACTGAGACCCCAGGTGCTACCCCACCTGCGACCCCTCAGTTTCTGTTAGTTTAAACATATTAGAATTAATTCTAATTAAAATCTATCGACTTGTTAGGTTTTTTCAGTGATTTAAAAGTGATTTACAAAGCTTGAACGAGGATTTACGATCAACCAAAGGTGAAGGAACAAGACCTAAACTAATTGGACAATAATAAACTGTTTCTATTTATTGAGTTCGATACCATGAATGATTCTATGCTTGTATGCGTGTAATGTGCATTAAACATGTCATCCAATATTTTTGCTATTACTATCCATGCATATTTAATTTCGTTTATTTATAACATGATGATGATGATGATGCTAGGAATAGGCATGTGAATGTTTGTGTGTGGTTAGTGTACTTGATGCGAATAAGGCATCAGGGGAAGTGTGATGCGGTGCGGTCCTAAGCACTTTAGCTCTATCTCTACTCAAGTCTTGTCCACTGACATCATTATATCGCCGTCACTTTAGCAGAACTATTACGTCGTAGGGCATCAGGGGAGGTGGTTTGGGACCATGTAGTCTCTGACTCTGTCGGGGGGCCTTAGCTCTATCTTTATGGACATATTGAGGGATGCTGGGGTAAGGCCTTGGATACACTGTTTGACATTAGGATTGGTTAGTTGCGAGCCCAGTTTACAAGCCCTTGCCAATAGGGGCTTACGTGTTGGTATGGGTAGGGCATCAGGGGAAGTGTGATGCGGTGCGGTCCTAAGCACTTTAGCTCTATCCCTATTCCATGGTGGGGTGGATGTGGACGACAATGGTGTTTGATTCATTGAGTGGGCTTACACACCCGTGTATAGAGGTGCGGCGGCCACCAAACCTTTCTATTGCACATTGCAAACTTATGAACCAAACCAAAGATATGAATTGAATGCATGCATATGTTTGTTGCATTGTTTTATTTGCTCACTGAGCCATGATGTGTGCTCACCCTTTCGACATCGAATATTTTTAGTTGATGATGTAGGTACTACTGTAGAAGACTATATGAATGCTCCAATGTACGGACATGCTGTGGCGATGGATGCAGAAGTTATGATGGAGTCGCATGATTCGTCATGCGAGTGCAACTCATGCATCTTCGATTAGATTTATATTTGAATTATTCAGACGATGTAATTGATTAATTTATTTTATTTTATTTTATGTCTTAGTCAATAGAAGATAATTGGATAATTAATTTATGTTATCATTGTTAGACTCTCAGTTCATTAGTATAAAGACTTCCGCTATTCTTTATTTATTCTAATTATGGTTGTGGATGTGTATGGTTTAAGCAAACGGACACAGCCTATTTGAGATCCTGGTTGAACCGTTGGATCATGGATGGTTCATCACACTATTCTGGTTGGTATGGAATTGGGGTGTGATACTGCCACTGGATAGTAGCACTGGGCCGATGGGCCAAGAACATAACCCACAACTACCACACCAATTTCCAACGTCGTCTGCCTATCAAGGGATCTATCCGTACCCACCACCATGGTATGGAACAAATGCACAGGGGCAGAATGACCTAAGTCGAGCGGTGGATAGGTTTTTGAAATTGAAACCCCCTACCTTCATCGGGAAAGTGTGAGGACAAAGATTGAAATCTTTAGAAGTCGCCACCTAGATTTAGGTCTAGGACCTTAGAAATGTGAAATCTCACCCCAAGGTAAAACTTCGATTGACTCATGACCCTTAGATTGGATTTCTGGTCCATCAGAGATTTGGGTAAGCGTCAGGTTACGATTATGGGAAGGGGTTAGGCACCCAAACCGCCCGATCGAAATCGGTCTCCTATGCCTTTCTTATGCTAGACTCTATCTGTTAAACCAAACCAAACCAAGGGGTTTGATTTCATTGAATGGAATCTGTATCCATCAGATTGCCTATGTATTACGGAATTATTCCAAAAATCAGGTTCACCATCGTAGTTCAGGTGTGATTAAAGTTTATAGATGTGATTTATGCATGTGCATGATTAAGTTCTTTGTTCAAGTTGAAATTTATGCTTGAAAGGCTGAGAAATCCTATGGGTTAGGATCTGGATAGTCCATGTGGACTAATAGATAGTCCTAGTGGATCTAAAGATAACCCTATTTGGGTCAAAATATGGATAACCCATTCTGGGTTGGAATGTGGATAACCCTATGTGGGTCAAAATTTGGATAAATATCCTAGTGGATCTATGGATAGTCCAAGTGGACTAAGGTTTGGATCCGAATTTGGGTTTCTCCCAAATGGCCTACGTATCCTAGGGCTTGACCTAGGAATCAGAATCCGCGTAGTTCAAAATTGGATGAAATGGTTGGATATCCTAGTGGATCTATGGGTAGTCCAAGTGGACTAAGGTGTGGATCCGAATTTGGGTTTCTCCCAAATAGCCTACGTATTCTAGGGTTTGACCTAGGAATCAGAATCCACGTAGTTCGGGATCTGGGTTGAATGGGAATGGATATCCTAGTAGATCTATGGATAGTCCGAGTGGACTAAGGTGTGGATCCAAATTTGGGATTCTCCCAAATAGCCTACATATCCTAGGGTTTGACCTAGGAATCAGAATCCACGTAGTTCAAAATGATGGGTAGATATCCTAGTGGATCTATGGATAGTCCGAGTGGACTAAGGTGTGGATCCGAATTTGGGTTTCTCCCAAATAGCTTACGTATCCTAGGGTTTGACCTAGGAATCAGAATCCACGTAGTTCGGGATCTGGGTTGAATGGGAATGGATATCCTAGTGGATCTATGGATAGTCCGAGTGGACTAAGGTGTGGATCCAAATTTGGGATTCTCCCAAATAGCCTACGTATCCTAGGGTTTGACCTAGGAATCAGAATCCACGTAGTTCGAAAAAAAAACCCTATTCTAGGTTATAAAGTGAGAACCTGTTCTAGGTTTGGGATTGAGAACCTATTCTAGGTTTAGTGTTGAGAACCTGTTCTAGGTTTAGGGTTTGCCGAGGGAAAAAATCATCCTAAATCACCCTTTTCATCCTGCATTCTAATTTTGGAAAGTTTGGCAAGGCATTCTCTTTCTTTATTAAGATTTTTATCATTCCCATTATGCCCTTCCCAAGAATGTGGGTGCCTAAATGCACGTCTCCACACCTAGATTGTCTTCTAGAAATGAGCATATATGGCAGTTCGACTAGGGTGTTGCATAAAATAAGTTATTTCCAAAAAAATAGAATATTCTATCTAAATATGGCACATAAAACATTTATGGTAAGAAATTCACATATAGTAAGATTGTTTAAAAATCTTTCAAATATGACATGTATTGCAAATAAGGCAAGAGATCCTTATTTTGGAAATAAAATGGCCAACCTATGAATTGTTGAAGTTTAAGCAGGCCAATTATCGATAATTTGGCTGACCATCTGCATGAGATCCTTCGGAGGCTTCTACCAGAAATATTTTACGTCCACTTTGTAGAGCACTAAAAATGGAACATAATGAGACTGAAATCAATTGATTTGGATATGGGATGATCAAAATATGAATTTTTTGAATATTAAATGATCATTTCCATATGTAATTTTGCATGGGACCCTCCGGAGAGTTCTACCCGAGATTTTTCACGTCCACTTTGTAGGACATCACAAATGAAGAACAATGGCCTTGGAATCGTCTGAATCCGACGTAGAACGAAAAAGATATGAAGCTTTGAAGTTATAACGATAATTTTGCATGAAAGCTTGCATGGGACCCACTGGTGACTTCTACCCGAGATTTTTTACGTCCACTTTGTAGAACATCATGAATGAAGAATAAAGGTCTTAAAATCATCTGAATCTGATGTCGGATGATCAAGATATGATGATTTGAAATTCAAATAATCCAACTTAGGATAATTTGCATGAAGGCCCCTGGGATTATTATTATTTATAATAATTTCAGAAACCTCCCTTATATATATCATCCGACTAAAATGGTCATATCTTCTTCATTTGATATCAGAATTGAGCAATTCTGGTCTCATTTCGAAGATAATTCTATGACATATGCATCCATGCAGATAATAGCCCATGACCCTGCTGTGGGGATCAGTGGAGAATCACAAATCTTTGGGTTAAAGGTCGAAAACCTGCCATATTGGTTCACTTATGCCGAGGGTGGCAAAAATGGGGTGCTTACAGATGCCCCTCTTTAGCCGAGATTGTTATCAGTTGAAGGCTAAAGATAAAAGAACCACATTTTTTGGGGTATGAGTGATATTGTTTATTGGGTTGCACATAGGGTAATTCTTCCTAAACTGCCTACGTATTCTAAGGGTGTCCTAGAAATCAAGCTCAGAACGTAGTTCGACTGGCAAGAAGGTTTGCTCTTTTTGGAAAATTGATGATTGTTCATCTTGTATGAAGCTAGGCTGTGAATACAAGGCTCATTTGTAGGCTGGAAACCTCTTCTTGCTGAGGTGGAACTCATGATGCAAGGTACGTGCGGGCTCGGACCCGGCTTGATCCATTTGTAGGCTGATAAACCTCTTCTTGTACGGAGCTAGGCTGTGAATACAAGGCTCATTTGTAGGCTGGGAACCTCTTCTTGCTGAGGTAGAACTCAATGCAAGGTATGTGCGGGCTTGGACCCAGCTTGATCCATTTGTAGGCTGATAGACCTCTTCTTGTATGGAGCTAAGCTGTGAATACAAGGCTCATTTGTAGGCTGGGAACCTCTTCTTGCTGAGGTGGAACTCAATGCAAGGTATGTGCGGGCTCAGACCCGGCTTGATCCATTTGTAGGCTGATAAACCTCTTCTTGTATGAAGCTAGGCAGTGAATACAAGGCTGATTGCATGAACTTGGGCTCGGCTTTGATTTGTCTGGATGGAAGACTTGATGTCTTCTCTTTGATTGAACTGAGGCTCTTTTGATTGAGATTCTGAGATTGCTTTTCTAAATAAGCTAGGGCTCTGCATTTGATTCACTTATAGGCTGAGATTGACTTGATTTTTGAATGAGCTAGGGCTCTACATTTGATTCACTTATAGGCTGAGATTGACTTGATCTTTGAATGAGCTAGCATTCACTTATAGGCTGAGATTGACTTGATCTTTGAATGAGCTAGGGCTCTACATTTGATAGGCTGAGATTGATTTGAACTTTGGATGAGCTAGGGCTCTACATATGATTTACTTAGACTGAGATTGATTTGAACTTTGAATGAGCTAGGGCTCTACATTTGATTCACTAATAATCTGAGATTGATTTGATCTCTGGATGAGCTAGGGCTCTGCATATGATTTACTTAGACTGAGATTGATTTGAACTTTGGATGAGCTAGGGCTCCACATTTGATTATGAAATGAGTAAGAACTCAGAAGGTCACTTTTAGGGTGAGGAATTTGCTATTGATTCTGAAATGAGCAAGAACTCAGAAGGTCACTTATAGGGTGAGGAATTTGCTATTGATTCTGAATGAGCAAGAACTCAGAAGGTCACTTATAGGGTGATACTAAATGACTCATCTTGGAAGTTCCTACCAGCTTTGGACCTTCGAGATTGAAAATAGGAATATCCTTCTTGGAAGCTCTATGGCTATGAACCTTTAGGATGCTTGAAAGTGACCCATACAGGAAGGCTTTGTTGACTTTGAACCTTTAGGGTTGAAATCTGACCCATCTTGGAAGTCTCTTGACTTTGACCTATAGAGTGCTGGACATGTTTGAAATGATGGTGAATTCCTTGGCAATTTTCCAAGGTTTTTGCCCCTGCTTTGTTGGTGAAGGCATAAAACATGGCATCAATGGAAATGGTGTCATGGACTTTGCTGGCATGATACCTAAATTTGAAATTTGTCATTTATGACCTGGTACTGCGAGTTTGACTCAATTTCAGCACGGTAGTGATGACTTAATTGCTCCCTTGGAAGGGTTCCATGTAATTTGAAGGTGATGATTTTCTTCAGCCAACATTGGTGTTGTTGGATTTTGGATTGAAAGAAACTCTAGCGAGGATTTTGGACAAGAATGAGGGGAGCTTGACAGTCTCTAACCAAAGTGATTTTATTGATTGATCTTGGTGTTAAACTTTCAAGGGGCATCTGGTCAACTAAATTCTTTGACTGTGTATTATGGTAGACCAAATTGGTAGAATAGCCAAGCGGCGATGAAATGTGACATGGGTTTGGCCCTTGATCTAGGCTCATGAAAAACTCAGGGCTTTGCGATATTGTTTTGCCAATTTTGGAAGATTAATGAATCATGGCCCCAAAGTAGGCATGAGGAGCAAAGGATTTGAAGTGTTCCTTCAGAGAATTTGGTGACTAACTCCTAACAGGTGAGTGGCCACGTTGGATCTTCTTCATCAACAGGATTGGGAGAACTGAGAAATTGGTAAAAACCAACTTGGACGGACCTACTTTTATTGACTATGAAAGTCAGTGACTTCAGACTAGACAATGGATCCTAGATGTAATGCTCATGATCAAGTTCAATTCCTCTACATAGGGTATATCTATGCCCTAGTGTCTGCGACCACTACTATAGTGTGCTAGGGCATGATAGAAGGAAACATGCAATCTAACAGAGTTAGAACTAGGTTGAATCTGGATTGCATCCAGAATTTGACCATGCTTCCAAGGTCAAGGGAAGATTGATAGATTGATTGCAGAAAGTGATTTAGATAAACCCTACTTGAATCTTAAAAAATGAGGGAATTGATGATTTGAATGAATTTGGCTACATCTGTAACCAGGCCATGAGAATTTGCTCTCTCCCAAACATGACCAACAGGATTTGAAGATAGAATTCTATTGAAAGGCAATGCTATGAAGCCCAACAGATGATGGTTTGTTCAACTCCTCCGAGTATGATTCACTAGAGAGCAAAAGAGAGGTTCCTTTCCTTATGAAGGGTAGACTGGGTATGACACTTGTCTACATGAACCACTGAATTTTTCTATGAAGGACCAATGAGGGGAATGCTTTAGGGTTCCAGGGTTGCATCAGGTCGCCTATCACCACTGAGGTATTATGGGTTGCCCATTAAAGTTTCTTGGGTTGCTTTTTCCCTGCTGAGGTTTCTTTTCTTCCCTTTATTTTTTTATTTTTTCTTTTTGCAAAACCCATCTTGGGTTGAATAAAGAGTCCTGATATGGTGAGGATATTACCAAAATTATGGTCATATCCAATGGTCTGAAACCCTTAGGGAAATCCGAACGGCATGACTTTCATGACAAATGGGTAGCCTTGCCCCACTGTTTAAGTTGACACCTACACACATTGATAGGCGGGCAGCTATTTGAATCATTACTAAAAGCGACCTTAGGGAAATGCAGTCCCACACCAAAATTAAAAAATGGTGCCAAATTATGTTTTCCTTTCTTGGAGATATTCAGATGGAACACGTGTCTCAACAAGCTACATCGAGATGTCGAATCAGTCACGATCATATCTGGGCCTGAAACCTTTAAGTTTGTTGACAAGTATTGATGTTGAAGGTCCAAGAGGACTGAAATGTAATTGTCCACATGGGTCTACCATTTGGAGAGTGTTTGGTTATTTATGTAGAATGGGTTTATCTTACCGAGAAGATCCCATTTTATTGGCTTGAGAAATGAAGGGCTTATAGGAACCTTGGGAAGCCGTCAAATGTAATGAACGACGGATAAGAGTTCCAGCCAAATTCATGAATTTGTACATAAAATGATGACATGATCACGAGATACAATGCCATAAAAACTGATAATCAAAAGAAGGGCTTGTGATAGAGACTCCTTGGAAGGCCGTCAGATTGATAGACGGGAGAGAGAGTCTAATGCCGATGAGAAATCTTTCTCTGATGATGAAGAAGTGATGAGATCGTCTCCTATAAAGGCGAGATGTAATTGGCCAAAATCAAAAGTCCGGTCCAACATGCTGTAAATCTCAACGAATGATCGAACTTGCTATCAGGCTTTGGTTGGAACTATCATCCTCTTGAAGTGAGAGGGATAATTGGCTTACTGTCGAACTCTAATGCCATTCAACATCTTACTATTTTCTTTTCTTTTCTTTTTTTCTTTTTTTTTCTTTTTTTTTTTTTGGATGTGAAGGCCACATAATGCAGTGCTTCGCTTGATTGCAAAGTTGAATCTTGACTTTCAATATCGGATTTGAATCTTCTTTTTCCAAACATTTCCAATCAGATAGAATGTCTTTGCCCCAGTTAGTACTCTAATCTTTTGTAAACCTTATGAACATTTGTGACTGCTCATCTAGTATCTGATTTTATCTGAACGGTGAATCCGTATGCTGTCCTCTAGAAGTTACTCATCACCTTTTGTCTGATGTGACTACCTCCCATTATTGATGTAGGTAAAACATAGGCTTGAATTTTTTTTTTCTTTTTTTTTTTTTTGGGTATTCCAATGACCTCATTCTTTGATCATGTATCTCTTGCTTGCAGATGATGTACTTTGCAAAACTTTAAAATTTCCATCTTCTTGGTGGTACATCTGTCCTCTACTTATTTGTACTGATTGGCTGACCTGTTGATCTAATGCTTTCCTTGAAATCTTTTCACAGGTAGAACAAATGGCAGCTTCTCCAATACATGTTTCTTGAGACTACTCTTGTGTCTCCTGATTGATCATTTAAAGCTTTCCCATATGGGTTGGACCTTTCTTTCTCAAGAGGTCGGGTGGCATAGAAGTTCAGGAGACGGCTCATCGTTTCAATCATCTTCAGAGTCAGAATTGACTACGCACATAGAATAGGAAGATGTATGAAACTGGGAGGAAATATACGGAAGAGACAAGACACAGAGTTTGAAATCCCAAATGGGTGATTTTTTTTTTACTTACAGGGCAGATTGGACTGGACTTGTCAACAAGCATATCAATCTTGGACCTAGACATAGATGACCTATCGAATATCGATAATAGAAAGTTGAAACAACTAGTTCGTCCAAGCGGCTCCAGTTGGGCATAACGCCTTCGACGACCACCTTCAGTCGTTGTGGGAATAAGTCTTCCTTCAGATCTCTAATAGCAGGACTCATCATGCCCCTCTATTAATAGGTGCAAGATACCTACCTTTTAGGATTCCATACAATTCTTACCTCTCTTTTTTTTCAGTTTAGGATCCATTCATAACCGGACTGTTGCTTTTTAAGCTCAAGGTTACTCTGGTTTATGCCCCAGTTTGGGGTTCAATGGATTCATCAATGGACCACTTCTAGTTGAGTTCAAAATCATTTTGGCTTGTAGCCCAACTTGGGGATCAAGGGGTATCATCATTGCACTACACCATTTTGAGTCTAAGATTAGACTAGTTTATGCCTCGACTTGGGGGTTCAATGGATTTTTTTATTAGACCACTCTTAGTTTGGGTCCAAGGTCAATTTGATTCATGCCCCAATTTAGGGCTCAATGGCTTTCCTCATTGAACCATACCCAATTCAGGTCCAAGGTCAAATCTGGTTCATGCCCCACTTAGGCTCAAGGGCTTCATTCTGGTTCTTATCTTGTCCTGGGGCATATCGGATCTCATCTTTGGTCTACCCTACTGCTCGGAAAAATTCCATTCCTCCTTTTTGAATAATGAAAAATATGAGGGCAACTCTTTGGATTCTAGCATTTCCTTGGCCAATGGGGCAGAAATGCCCAAAATGGGATAGCACTATCATAGCTGAAGTTTCATGTTTTCCTGATGACTCCAGGATCTGGAATTAATCTTTAGACAGACAATGAGGAATGCTTCTCGTTTGCCGAGCTATCCTAACTTGTAGCACTGGGCTATGCTAGACATGGATCAGACTCTAATTGATAGAGCCAGAGATTGATTTTGAATCGGTCTCCGATTGATAGAGACAATATTGACTTTGAATTGGTCTCTGATTGATAGAGACAGAGTTGACTTTGAATTGGTCTCTGATTGATAGAGATCAAGATTGACTTTGAATTGATCTCTAATTGATAGAGATCAAGATTGATTTTGAGTTGATCTCTGATTGATAGAGATCAAGATTGACAGTCATGGACTGGGCTCTAATTGCTAGAGGCAAGGATTACTTGAGTTGGGCTCCGATTGATAAAGGCCAAGGATGACAATCATGGACTGGACTCTAATTTCTAGAGATGGTGGATTGATTGAGTTGAAATGATTGAAACACTCTTCGATTCCTTCATGAAATGGAATATGGACCAGAGGTAATGGTTGAACAAGCCTAGAGGCTAACTCATGCTCACATTGAGTTCATATGAATGGAACCTTTCTTAGTTCCAACATGAATCGAAGCCTGAACTGGAGTTGATGGTTAAACAAGCCTAGGGGCTAATTAAATTCAAATGAATGGAATTCGTCTTAGTTCCAACATGAATCAGAACTTGAACCATGGTTGATGGTTGAATAAGCCTAGTGGCTGATTGAATTCAGATGAATGGAACTCTTCTTAGTTCCAACATGAATCAGAACCTGAACCAAAGTTGATGGTTGGACAAGCCTAGGGGCTAAATAAATTCAAATGAATGGAACTCTTCTTAGTTCCAACATGAATCAGAACTTGAACCATAGTTGATGGTTGGATAAGCCTAGTGGCTAATTGAATTCAGATGAATGGAATTTTTCCTAGTTCCGACATGAATCAAAATCCTAACCAAAGTTGATGGTTGGATAAGCCTAGTGGCTAATTGAATTCAGATGAAGGAATTTTTTTAGTTCCGACATGAATCAGAACCTAAATAGGAGGTGAAGGGTGAAAAAAATCCTAGGGGCCGAATGCCTCCTCCATTTTAACATGATCTGGGAGTGATGATTAAACCTGCCTAAAGGTTAAACCCTTCTTCAATTCTGAGATGAACCAGAAATGGTGGTTGAATCTAGGGCTGAATATTTCTTTGATTCTGAAATGAACTGGATGTGATTGAATCTGCCTAGGGGCTGAATCTTTCCTTACTTCTGGATGAACCGAAATGATGATTGGACCTGCCTAGGGGCTGAATATTTTTTTGATTCTGAGATGAACTGGATGTAATTGAATCTTCCTAGGGGCTGAATCTTTCCTTAATTCTGGATGAACCGAAATGATGATTGGACCTGCCTAGGGGTTGAATATTTTTTGATTCTGAGATGAACTGGATGTAATTGAATCTGCCTAGGGGCTGAATCTTTCCTTAATTCTGGATGAACCGAAATGATGATTGGACCTGCCTAGGGGCTGAATATTTTTTTGATTCTGAGATGAACTGGATGTAATTGAATCTGCCTAGGGGCAGAATCTTTCCTTAATTCTGGATGAACCGAAATGATGATTGGACCTGTCTAGGGACTGAATCTTTCCTTAATTCAAAGGTGAATAAGGAACAATGATTATATTTGCCTAGGGCCTAAATCTTTTCTTAATTCAAAGGTGAATCGAGACCTATGATTGGATTTGCCTAGGGGTTGAATCTTCCTTAATTCAAAGGTGAATCGAGAACTATGATTGGATTTTCCTAGGGCCTAAATCTTTCCTTAATTCTGAGGTACATTGAGAACGGTGATTGGATTTGCCTAGGGGCTGAATCTTTCCTTCTTTCTTACAAAATTTGATGTTCAATCAAGATCTAGATTCATGACTTCCATTGATTCATTTACAAAGATAATACGGATGGATCTCAAGGTGGGAGATCAAGACAATTCCCTAATTGTAGAGGTCTCTCACCCTAAAAGGGTGGATATGGTTGTAGTTTGATTCTCTTTTCCAAAGGCATTGAAATCCAATGGAGGAATATTGAGATTCTAGACATCTAGAAGAGTAGAAGTCACATGCACAATCAAAGATGACTCAACCATACAAGAGTTAGATCCCTCATAAGGGCGATTGGGTAAACATTATCTAAGTCAATTTAATTGAATTTGATTAAGCCATGTGTTCAGTCTTGGGATCTCATGATTCCAAAATGGATAATCATTGGTACCAAGGTCTGGCCAATTAGATTACCGAATTCGATGAAATTGAAATGGATATATTAATCCGTCGTCCTTATTAGGGATGGTTAGCAAAAGCGGTTCATAGATGAACAAACTAGTAAATTTCTTCTTGACCATGGTATCTAAGTCTTGACAGGGATTTTTTGCTCGTTTTTTGAAATCGATGTGTTAACAATGAGAGATTCGACAAATCGAGCTTACTAAATGGAGGGTGTATAGTAACCATCTACTATGATGTAAAACAGGTATATACATACCTCATACTCCCAATGGGTGAGAGTTCAAGATGCTCATAGTATAGATTCTAACATGTTGACCAATCGAGGACAAAAATGGGCAGAACTTCGACGTCTCGAACATGGATGTCATGGTTAAGCCGATTTTACTGGGCCGGTTCAGGGATGAACCAAAAAATAACAAACATTGGGCTACAATCTCGGTTAGGACAGAAAAGGCCACCTTGACAAGGATGGGTAACCTATCACCGAATGCTCGATGAATAATGGGCCCCCAATCCCTTTATATACTATGTTGCAAGGATCCAAGTGACGTGGAGTAGCATAACGCATTCTCAGGCGGACCCAAGAAACGCTCCTTAGAGGCTGCTCGCCGGTCGTGGTCTCACAAAGTACAGGCCAAGGCTGTGTGTTTTGCCTAACGGGCTGCCCCATATGCATGGGACCCGGTTCGGCTACTCGCATGAATGTGTGACAGAACCCATTCCCCCCAAAGCAATAATATACAAGGATAAATATAGTATCCTAAAATCTAGCATCCAATTCACTCAAGGAAAGTTTTCATTTAAGAGTTTGACGTTTATATCCCAGTGAAGTTGCCACTGTGAGGACAAAGATTAAAATCTTTAGAAGTCGCCACTGTGAGGACAAAGATTGAAATCTTTAGAAGTCGCCACCTAGATTTAGGTCTAGGACCTTAGAAATGTGAAATCTCACCCCAAGGTAAAACTTCGATTGACTCATGACCCTTAGATTGGATTTCTGGTCCATCAGAGATTTGGGTAAGCGTCAGGTTACGGTTATGGGAAGGGGTTAGCCACCCAAACCGTCCGATCGAAATCGGTCTCCTATGCATTTCCTATGCTAGACTCTATCTGTTCAACCAAACCAAACCAAGGGGTTTGATATCATTGAACGAAATCTGTATCCATCAGATTGCCTACGTATTATGGAATTATTCCAAAAATCAGGTTCACCATCGTAGTTCAGGTGTGATTAAAGTTTATGGATGTGATTTATGCTTGTGCATGATTAAGTTCTTTGTTCAAGTTGAAATTTATGCTTGAAAGGCTGAGAAATCCTATGGGTTAGGATCTGGATAGTCCATGTGGACTGATAGATAGTCCTAGTGGATCTAAGGATAACCCTATTTGGGTCAAAATATGGATAACCCATTCTGGGTTGGAATGTGGATAACCCTCTGTGGGTCAAAATGTGGATAAATATCCTAGTGGATCTATGGATAGTCCAAGTGGACTAAGGCTTGGATCCAAATTTGGGTTTCTCCCAAATGGCCTACGTATGCTAGGGCTTGACCTAGGAATCAGAATCCACGTAGTTCGAAATTGGGTGAAATGGTTGGATATCCTAGTGGATCTATGGGTAGTCCAAGTGGACTAAGGTGTGGATCCGAATTTGGGTTTATCCGAATTTGGGTTTCTCCCAAATAGCCTACGTATCCTAGGGTTTGACCTAGGAATCAGAATTTACGTAGTTCGGGATCTGGGTTGAATGGGAATGGATATCCAAGTGGATCTATGGATAGTCCGAGTGGACTAAGGTGTGGATCCGAATTTAGGATTCTCCCAAATAGCCTACATATCCTAGGGTTTGACCTAGGAATCAGAATCCGCGTAGTTCGAAATGATGGATAGATATCCTAGTGGATCTATGGATAGTCCGAGTGGACTAAGGTGTGGATCCGAATTTGGGTTTCTCCCAAGTAGCCTACGTATCCTAGGGTTTGACCTAGGAATCAGAATCTGCGTAGTTCGAGATCTGGGTTGAATGGGAATGGATATCCTAGTGGATCTATGGATAGTCCGAGTGGACTAAGGTGTGGATCCGAATTTGGGATTCTCCCAAATAGCCTACGTATCCTAGGGTTTGACCTAGGAATCAGAATCCACGTAGTTCGAAAAAAAATAACCTGTTCTAGGATATAAAGTGAGAACATGTTCTAAGTTTGGGATTGAAAACCTATTCTAGGTTTAGGGTTGAGAACCTGATCTAGGTTTAGGGTTTGTCGAGGGGCAAAATCGTCCTAAATCACCCTTTTCATCCTGCATTCTAATTTTGGAAAGTTTGGCAAGGCATTCTCTTTTTTTATTAAGATTTTTATCATTCCCATTATGCCCTTCCCAAGAATGTGGGTGCCTAAATGCACGTCCCCACACCTAGATTGTCTTCTAGAAGTGTGCATATATGGCAGTTCAACTAGGGTGTTGCATAAAATAAGTTATTGCCAAAAAATAGAATATTCTATCTAAATATGGCACATAAAACATTTATGGTAAGAAATTCACATATAGTAAAATTGTTTAAAAATCTTTCAAATATGGCATGTATTGCAAATAAGGCAAGAGCCTATGTGGCATGATCTAGTATGCTATCTTCTAAGCATGGCAAGACCCTAATTGCTATTTTCTTTCCATATTTAGGGTTTTCTACCCTAATTGCTATTTTCTTTCCATTTTAGGGTTTTCTACCCTAATTGCTGCATTCTGTTTATTTTTAAGGTTTTCTACCCTAATCTTTCCATTTTTTAGGGTTTTCTACCCTAATTGTTATTTTCTTTTTCTTTTTAGGGTTTTCTACCCTAATTGTTATTTTCTTTTCATTTTAGGGTTTTCTACCCTAATTGTTATTTTCTTTCTATTTTAGGGTTTTCTACCCTAATTGCTATTTTTTTTCCATTTTAGGGTTTTCTACCCTAATTGTTGCATTCTTTCTATTTTTATAGTTTTCTATCCTAATTGTTATTTTCTTTCCATTTTAGGGTTTTCTACCCTAATTGTTATTTTCTTTTCATTTTATGGTTTTCTACCCTAATTGCTATTTTTCAATTTATCTCTTTCCAAGACAAAATATGGTGAATGAGAACATTCCAACTATAGCAGTGGTAGTAATCCAACATGGCAATAAGCATCCAACTATGGCAATGAGCATCCAAACATGGCAGTGCATCTAAAAACCCTCACGATGAAAAATTCATGGTAAAAATCACTATTGATGGTAATCTAACCGTTCAGATATATTGAAATCAACCATGATGATAATCTAATGGTTTAGATGCATTTAAAACATTCATAGTGAAGATCCAACGGTTCAGATTCATTTAAGACACTCATAATGAAGGTCCAATGGTTTGGATCAAGCATCAACATATCCAAAATCCATGGTCCAGATTTGATCATTCAAACATCCAAGATCAATGGCCCGATTTTATCATTAAAGCATCCAAGATCGATGGCCAAATTTTATCTCATAAAAATTCATAATCAGAGGCCATGATCAATCACTTAAAGAAAAACCTAAATCAAAGGCTAGATCAATCACCTTAAGATTTCGAATCATATGGCTCAAAATTAATCAAATTAAGATTCATTTAATATCAATGGCTCAAATTAAATTTAACATTACATCATTATCAGATTAACATCAATGGCTCAAATCACATCATTATTATATTAACCTCAATGGCTCAATTTCATGGCATCACATGATCAAACAAAAATAATCATCCAAAAGCTTAATTTCATGGGAGAAAGGATTAGGTGATAAAATTTACGGATCAAGGGGGATTGCAATGGATATGGAGTAGCAGGTTGGGATAATGGCTGCAGGTGATAGGATGTTACAGTGGTACACAGGATCAGGTAAGTGAATGATAGCATTGATAATTACAAGAATGAAAGAGGGGAGGGTTTATCGGGTTTGCAGATCCCTGAATCTTCTGCTCTTCTTCTTCTCCTCTCTTCGACTTTCTTTTCTCCCAAAACCGAGCCCCCTGAGAAAGCCCTACTAAGTCTCCTTTTTCTTTCCCTCTTTTCTCTCTCTTCTCCTTTTCTTTTCTCCCAAAACCGAGCCCCCTAGAAAAGCTCACGTTTTTCTCTCTTTTTTTTCTCTTCTTCCCTCTTTTTTCTCCCAAAACAGAGCCCTTTGAGAAAGCTCACGTTTTTCTCTCTTTTTTTTCTCTTCTTCCCTCTTTTTTCTCCCAAAACCGAGCCCTTTGAGAAAGCTCACATTTTTCCTCTTTTCTTTTCCTCTTTTTTCCTTTTTTTTCTCCAACAAAATCTTTTTGATTCCCTTAGAAAAGCTCACGTTTTTTTCTCTTTTTCTTTTCCTCTTCTTTCCTTTTTTTCTCCAACAAAATCTTTTTGATTCCCTTAGAAAAGCTCACGTTTTTCCTCTTTTTCTTTTCCTCTTCTTTCCTTTTTTTTCTCCAACAAAATCTTTTTGATTCCCTTAGAAAAGCTCATGTTTTTTCCTCTTTTTCTTTTCCTCTTCTTTCCCTTTTTTTTCTCCAACAAAATCTTTTTGATTCCCTTAGAAAAGCTCACATTTTTCCTCTTTTTCTTTTCCTCTTCTTTCCTTTTTTTTTCTCCAACAAAATCTTTTTGATTCCCTTAGAAAACCTCAATTCCCCTTCTCCTTTTACGTCTCCTCTCTATCCCTTTTTTTCTCAATCTCATTTAGATTTACTCCAAAATCGAGATTTTCTCTCTCTCTCAATCTCTTTGATTTCCTTCCAAAAAAAAACCCTAATCTCTCTCTCACGTCTCCCCTTTCTCCTCTCTCTCATCTTTCCTTTAGATTTTATTCAGATCCTACTTCCTTTTTATATAAAACATATAAGTATATAATATATTAATATATTAATATATATAATATAATACACATATAAGACATTTGTATATATTATATGATATATTATAATATATTATATATTATATAAACATATAAATAATATATAAAAGAAATACATGCATAAGCGCCAACATGAATCGGTCTGGATTGACAAGGATTGACTGGGTTGGGCCAAGACTAGCTTGGGTTGAGTTGAGTTGACTGGATTGACTGAAATTAACTGGATTTTCTCTCTTTATCATTTCATGGGCCACTTCTGCTGTCATTCCGTACGAAATTTTCCGATAGCCTTTTGCTCCACATTTTCTATGTTCACTTTGTAGAACATTAAAAATGAGGAATATTGGAGCTTGAATCAACTCATTTGGAAATAAAATGGCCAACCTATGAATTTTTGAAGTTTAAGCAGGCCAATTATCGATAATTTGGCTGACCATCTGCATGAGATCCTTCGGAGGCTTCTACCAGAAATATTTTACGTCCACTTTGTAGAGCACTAAAAATGGAACATAATGAGACTGAAATCAATTTATTTAGATATGGGATGATCAAAATATGAATTTTTTGAATATTAAATGACCATTTCCATATGTAATTTTGCATGGGACCCTCCGGAGACTTCTACCCGAGATTTTCCACGTCCACTTTGTAGGACATCACAAATGAAGAACAATGGCCTTGGAATCGTCTGAATCCGACGTAGAACGAAAAAGATATGAAGTTTTGAAGTTCTAACAATAATTTTGCATGAAAGCTTGCATGGGACCCACTGGCGACTTCTACCCGAGATTTTTTACGTCCACTTTGTAGAACATCATGAATGAAGAATAAAGGTCTTAGAATCATCTGAATCTGATGTCGGATGATCAAGATATGATGATTTGAAATTCAAACAATCCGACTTAGGATAATTTGCATGAAGGCCCCTGGGATTATTATTATTTATAATAATTTCAGAAACCTCCCTTATATGTATCATCCGACTAAAATGATCATATCTTCTTCATTTGATATCAGAATTGAGCAATTCTGGTCTCATTTCGAAGATAATTCTATGACCTATGCATCCATGCAGATACTAGCCCATGACCCTGCTGTGGGGATCAGTGGAGAATCACAAATCTTTGGGTTAAAGGTCGGAAACCTGCCATATTGGTTCACTTATGCCGAGGGTGGCAAAAATGGGGTGCTTACAGAAAGCAAGAAAACCACTGTGGCCTGCACAGTGGGTTGCTGAGATGGAGAAGAACTTTCGTCTGATGACTTGCATGGAGGATGAGAAGGTGCTTATGCACATGCTCAAGGAAGATGCTAATGCCTGGTGGAATTCTACCAGGCCATACTTGGAGACGAAGCACACCCAAATCACCTGGGAAATATTCAAGGGAGCCTTCTTCGATAAGTACTTTCCTAAGAGCTTTCGTGATCAAATGGAGAAGGAATTCCTTAACCTGCAACAATCCTAGTTGACTTTGATGCGTACCAGCAGAGGTACGAAGAGCTGTTTTTCTTCGCAAGCATGCAAGAGGAGGAAACCAAAACTTGTAGGTTCACTATGGGATTGCGAGGAAGTATTCGAGAGCACGTCTTGGATTTAGATAAGAAGATGTATAACGAGTGATGTGAATTAAATATGTATGTAACCGCAAGTGCACGGTATTGTGCAGTAACGGGCTGATCTCAGGGAGGAATCGCTATTATCCTAACTCAAATAAGGCAAAGCGTACCAAAGGGATATGATTGAATTAACACCTTAATCACTTTAAATAAAAATTAATCAAGCAATAAAAACAATAATAACCATTCATAACGGTATGAAAATTTACGAAACCACTAACCATAAAGTAACACAGATTTATTGCAAGAAAGAAACGAAATTAAAAGTAAAAGAATGTAAGAAAAACTTATCTCGATAGAAGATTTCTCTGTTGTTGCTCGTCGTCTTGTTGTCACTCCAAGGCGATGTGCAAACGATTACAAAGGGAGCCTTCTCCCCTAAATTAAATTAGTAATGGGGTACAACCTATATTTATCTACCCTACTACAGAGTTCTAAATCTGAAATTAAAACTAAAAATAAATAAATAAATAAATAAAAATAAACTTACGCAAGAAGAACACAATTTGAAAAGAAAAAAACTAAGAATCTCAAACTCTCTCATGAATTCTCAAAACTAAGAAAAAACTCATAATAGAATTCTTGGATGGTTTTCTATTGCTGAGCATCACATATATATACAAGTGAGTAAAGATCACAATAATCTTTACAATTGGATTACAAGATATTTTGTGGAGATAATTTTGGTAACCAAATTCCAATATTGTAGGTTCATTGTATGTGGACGATTATTGAGTAGAAAAAATATTGCACCAACTCATCATATCTTTAACATCATTATCTCTTCTTGAAAACTTCCATAATCGATTGGAGCTTTCCATTCTTCCATGCCATGTCAATCTTGTAAATTTGATTCCAAATAACTAAGGAATATTTTCTCAAGAGAATAAAATATTTCACATGAGATTGGGCTACTCTTTGACTTGGTCCAAGGCTGATCTTATACACAAAATTCGTGGCTCTCCTCGTAAAATTCATCTTATGCCTGGCTGCTGAGTTCACTAAGTGAGTTAACTGGACAGGATCACCAAAATTTCATAAAATGATCTTTTCAAGCTCAAATTTCTCCATTCTTTCACCTATACCCAACAAAGATAAAATCAACATTAACTACCCTAAAAGCATCATAAATAGAATAAGAGATGTACATTTTATGCCCTAAATTCACATATAAAATGTGTTCATCAACGAGGTTGTGCAGATTGCTAGGGTGATTGAATCAAGCCAAAGAGATAGCTTCTTTGCTTAAAACAGGAGACTGAAGAGGTCTGCTAATGAGACTTCGGGTGGAGGGAGCACTAGACCATTCTTCCCATACAGGGCTCAGTCTGCTGTAGTGCCAGCAAGGAATACTACTGCACTACCACCATCACAGGTAGCTGGTCAAAACCCTAATGTCAAATGTTTTAATTGCCAACAATTGGGTTATTATGCAAAAACCTGTATTCTACCTAGGAAGCAACCGCTACAACAAGGGAAGGTATTTGCAGTTACCACTGAGAAGGCAGCTGCATCACCTGATGTGGTTACTGGTACGATTCCGTTCCTCACTATTTTGCTTATTGATTTGTTATGTATGAGCATGTAGAACTAAGGGATAATTAAACTCTAGGAATGGTAGATATAGCTGGTGTACCCGTCAGAGTACTCTTTGACTCTGGGGCTACACACTCCTTTGTTTCTATGTCTTTTGGGAAGCGATTGGAGTTACCTATCAAGTCCTTAACCCCAAGCTTGATAGTTCACTCTCTGTTGGGAGTAGAAGTGGCGTTTAATGAATGCTGTGGGCCATGCTCAGTTAGTATTGAGGGACGAAACCTAGAAGCAAATCTGGTTCAACTCGAAATGGCAGACTTTGAAGTCATCTTGGGAATGGATTGGTTAGGCCATCATTCAGCTAGCTTATTATGTGGCGAAAGAAAACTTGTTTTTAAGGATGATAAGGGAAAGGAGTTTAGCTTCACTGGAATCAAATTACGTAGGAAGCGAAAGTTGATCCTCTCTACCCTAAAAGCTAAGAGATGCTTAGAGAAGGGAGGAGTGGGGTACTTAGTGTCTGTGGTCGACATTGTTGTAGAGGTGCCATAGATGGAAGATCTAGATGTGGTACGAGAGTTTTCAGATGTATTTCTAGAGGATCTACCAGGTCTACCTCCAGACAGGGCTACAAAGATTCGTGATAGACCTCATGCCAGGGTCGGCGCTGGTGTCTAAGGCACCGTACAGGATGGCCCCTATAGAATTAAAAGAGTTGAAGACCCAGTTACAAGAACTACTAGATAAGGGTTTCATACGACCAAGCATATCACCGTGGGGAGCACCTGTATTGTTCGTAAAGAAGAAGGATGGTAGCGTACGATTATGTATCGACTACCAGGAGTTGAACAAGTTAACCATCAAGAATCGATACCCTTTGCCTAGGATCGATGATCTATTCGATCAGTTGTAGGGTGCAAAGGTTTTCTCAAAGATTGATCTTAGATCAGGGTATCACCAATTGAATATCAAGGCAGCAGATATTTCGAAGACTGCTTTCAGGACAAGGTAATGGCATTATGAGTTCCTGGTAATGTCGTTCGGGTTGACTAAAGCTCCAGCGTCGTTCATGGAACTGATGAACCGAGTGTTTCATGACATGTTGGACACTTTGGTCATCGTATTCATTGACCACATCTTGGTCTACTCAAAGGACAGGGAGGCTCATGCAACACACTTGAGAGCAGCCCTACAACGGCTGAGAAGGGAGATGCTTTACGCCAAGTTCAAGAAATGCAAATTTTGGCTGAAGGAAGTGGCCTTCTTGGGTCACGTAGTATCTGTAGACGGCATCAAGGTAGATCCAAGCAAGATCACAGCTATAGTAGGATGGGATGCACCAAAATTAGTTGCAGAGATTCGTAGTTTCCTTGGATTGGCTGGTTACTATAGAAGATTCGTAGAAGACTACTCAAGAATCACAGTTCCACTCACCAGACTAACCAAGAAGGGAGAAAAGTTCATATGGATAGATGAGTGTGAAAAGTTATTTTAGACTTTGAAGTCAAAACTAGTCTCTATACCTATCTTGACCATCCCAGCACCAGGCTACCCTATATACAGATTCAGGGTTGGATCTTGGATGTGTGTTGATGCAAGGAGAATAGGTGATTGCCTACGCATGATCTAGAGTTAGCAGTGGTCATTCATGTAATCAAAACTTGGAGGCACTACCTTTATAGTGAAAAGTTTTCAGATCAAGTCGGATCACAAGAGTTTGACTTACCTTTTTACTTAGAATGACTTGAATATAAGACAAAGGAGATGGCTGGAGCTATTAAAATATTATGATTGTGACATCTAGTACCATCCGGGTAAGACAAACATCGTAGCTGATGCCTTAAGCAGAAAGTGGGCATTAAAACCTGAGGTCAGACTCAGTACCAACACTGGATTGTGTGTTGTAGCCTCAGGCTCAATAGATAATGATGAAGAGCATATATTAGAGACTATAAAAGATCCAGTGAAACAGAGCTTAATTCATAAGTTCACATTGATATTCGTAGCTTTGAAGAACTCATCGAATCTAATAGATGAGGTAAAAGTAGCAATCCTACAGGATCCACACCTCAAGACTGTGCAAGAAGATCTAGAGAAGGGTAAAAGCAACCCTGACTTTATCTTGGATTCAGACAAGGTACTCAGGTATCGTGGACGATTATGTATACTTGAGAGTGAGAACTCAAATATCAGAGATTGAATTATGACAGAAGCTCATTATACCCCATATTCGATACATCCAAGAAGCACCAAAATGTACCATGATTTAAGAAGACTATATTGGTGGAGGGGTATGAAAGCGGACGTAGCTCGATTTGTATTCCAATGTCTGAATTGCTAGCAAGTTAAAGCAGAAAGGCAGAGACCCGTAGGTTTGCTACAACCACTATCGGAGCCAGCATGGAAGTGGGATTGTATCACAATGGATTTCATCACTGGCCTACCCTTGACACCAAGGTCAGTGGATGCAGTATGGGTTATAGTCGATCGACTTACCAAGACAGCTCGCTTTATCGCTGTCAGACCTCAGTATACCATGGACAAGCTAGCCAAGCTATATGTGGATAATATATCACGGAGTCCCAGAGAGTATAGTATCTGACAGAGATCCCCATTTTACATCAAAGTTCTGGGAAGGATTACAAAAAGCCATGGGAACCAAGTTGAAGTTTAGCACAGCTTTTCATCCTCAGATAGACGGGCAGTCAAAAAGAACTATTCAAATCTTAGAGGATATGCTTTGAGTGTGTGCCCTAGATTTCAAAGGAGCTTGGGATGAAAAGCTATCGCTTATTGAGTTTGCTTATAACAATAGTTACCAGGCTACGATCCATATGGCTCCATATGAGGCACTCTATGGGAAGAAATGTCGTACACCTCTGTTATGGAATGAGGTAGGAGAGAGAAGGATTGTGAGTTTATAGAAGAAACTTTTCGAGCGATTGATCAAATTAAGGAAAGAGTGAAGACAGCTCAAGTTCGACAAAAACACTACGCAAATAACCGACGTCGAGATCTGGAGTTTGCAGTGGGTGACAAGGTATTCTTGAAGATATCACCTGTGCGAGGTCTGAAACGGTTCGGTAGGAAGGGAAAAACTATGCCCTAGGTATGTGGGACCATACAAAATTTTGACCAGATGTGGTAATGTGGCATATCAACTGGCTCTACCACCATCCATGTCAAGCGTTCATGATGTGTTCCATGTTTTCTTTATTGAAGAAGTATGTCAGAGATCCATCACACATCTTGACAGCAGACCCACCAGACTTGATAGAGGACTTGACATTTGAAGTACTACCTATGATGCTCACAAGTCGAAAGGTACAACATCTCTGAAGCAAGGATATCCATTACGTCAAAGTACATTGGAAAAGCCAAGATGTAGAAGAAATCACTTGGGAGGAAGAGAACGTGATGCAAAAGGAATACCCTAACCTTTTCGACGAACAAGGTACGTATAAATTTCGAGGCCAAAATTTCATTTAAGGGTGGGAGAGTTGTGAAACCTACATGCAAATTTTGGAGACGAAATTTCTTTTAAGGGTGGGGGAGTTATAAGACCTGCACTCCATGAACCCGATCTAAACCTTTAATTCATGTCGTAACAGGTGTTCCAATCATTACCGGACCAGACGGGACGAGCGGATGACAACCAGGTATGAAAACGGACCTAAAAGTATGATATTTTTCATATCGGTCTATGGTATCAATTGATGGTACCGATCGATCGGTATGTCTACGCAGGCAGACTGGTTAGATCCGAAAATGGATCTTTGTGGGTCTCGCTTTCCAAATCTCGAGCCTAGGGATGTTCCTATCGTAAGGAAACTTCCTAAACTCAATCATAGTCTATTTAAGGACCCTTAAACCTCCTTAGAACTCTTTGATTGATCCTCACAAACCCTAGAGAGGAGAAATAGCTAAGGAAGGAAGGAGAGGAGCCACCGTTGGCCGTTGGACGAAGAACACCATAGTTGCGAACCAATGGTAGGTGCTTGAACTTCTCTCTAAGTTAAGCATTATAGATGATTAATCATGAATTGATCAATACCATGCAAGGCGAGGTATTGATCTAAAACCCTTAAATTTGCCGTCAAACCCTAATACAATCGATGAACCCTAGATTCGCATTCTAGGCTAAGGATCATTTAAACTCAGACTTGAATGGAACATGAAACAACTCTAACTCGTTGCTCAGGCCTAGAATGCATAGGAGAAACCCTAGAACCAATAGGGGGTGACCGACGGAAGGCGAACACCAAGTTGGTAGTCTTCTGGAGGCATACCGGTCGACCATACCGATCGCACCATATGTGACCGGTACTGTGACCGGTACCTCTCGGAGACTGGTCTGTGGGGGACCGGTCGACCATACCGGTCGCACCTTTCCCCACAGTGCAGCGATCGGTATGCACTGTGAGGGTGTTTTCAATACCAGTTGATTTTCGACCAACGTGAACCCTAAGAAAACTATTCCAATTCAACCCTAATATCGTGTAGGACCATGTGTTAGCAAGTTTGGATTCGGTGACGCGGAGCAAGCTATCAATCAAGCATCAGGTAAGGGAATCGGACCTAAACCCTAATAACTTAATAACAGTAAAAAGTTATTAGTAATTATGATTCTGTGGAATGGTGTTTGTGCATACTCGCTTGTCATCTTTACTTTCAGTTATTATATTGTTCATGCATACTCGATATGCTAGGATGTGATTGTTAGGCATGTGATTGTTTTTGTTGGTGTGTGGAATGGAAAGGGCCTAGGGTCTGGGATCATTCCTCACACTAGCACCTTTTCGTATCGCTTTTATCTTAGAATGCTTGTTGTAGGCAGGGTATCAGGGGGAGGAAGTGGCACTGTGGTCTCCGGCCTGGCCACTAGACTCTAGCCCTATCTCTATGCCATAGGGAGCTGTGCTAGGATAGGGCCTACTGCGATGACATATAGGATTGGTTAGTTGCGAGCCCAGTTTGCAAGCCCTCGCCAATAGGGGCTTACGTGTTGGTATGGATAGGGCATCAGGGGAAGTGTTGGCGGTGTTTGATCCGGACACTTTAGCTCTATCTCTATTCCATGGTGGGTGAATGTGGGACAACAGTGGTGTTTGATCCATTGGGAGAATTCACACACTCGTGTATAGAGGTGTGGTAGACGCCAATCCTTTCTATAGCACATTGCAAATTGCAAACTTAAAACCAGACCATAATATGAATGTTACTCATGCATGATGTGTGTTGCATTGTCTGATTGTCTTACTGAGCTAAGTTGTGAGCTCACCCTTGTATATATACATGTTTTTAGATGTTGATGCAGGATACACTGTCGAGGACTACGTGGATGCTCCAGTATATGGAAGAGTTGCTGCCCTGAAAGTGCAAGCAGGGGAGGATGAGCATGATGCTTCATGCGAGTGCCCTTTCTGTGTGTACCTCTAGGATATTTGATTTGTTTATTTTATTTATTTTCAGTTGGATTTATAAGTGATGTAAGGATAATTATTTATATTTTGGTGTTTTGAATATTTGGATAATTTATTTAAATTATCAATAGAGAACTCAATTCATTTAATTTAAGACTTTCGCTGTATTTAATTATATTCTGATTATGGTTATGTGCAATGGTTTGTATGAGTGGACACGATCTTATTGAGATCCTGGTGTGAACCGTTGGTTTAGTGATGGTTCACTCACACTTCTGGTTCAGTCGAAATTGGGGTGTGACAGATAACTTGCCCTATGGGCGGCTGATCTCCACCCTACTCGCTCGTCTATAGGTGGACCTAGTGGATGAGAGGATCCTTAAGGACACCTTCTTAGCTGACCTTGATTGGGAGGCCATCAGTAGGATGGGCATGAGAGAGATACAGGTCAGTGATGATGAGAGAAATGCTATGAGACGTCCTCTCACTCGGGTAGCAACAGTAGATGCAGAGGCAGTAGCAATAGCAGCAGCAGAGGCATACGTGAGTGATGATAGGATGTACATAGATGTTGTCACACCCCAATTTTGGTCTAACCAGAATGGTGTGATGAACCGCCAATAAATCAATGGTTCACCCAGGATCTCGTATAGGTCATACCCACCATATCAAACTACACACACATTCCACATTAATAATCAGAGGTAATAAACAAATAAGCAGAAGTCTTACAGATAATGAACTGAGAGTCTAACTGTCACACCCCAATTTTGGTCTAACCAGAATGGTGTGATGAACCGCTAATAAACCAACGGTTCAACCAGGATCTCAAATAGGCTATCCCCGCGTTATCTAAACTTACACACATCCGTAATCACAATCAGAGTAAATACACAATAGCGGAAGTCTTATAATAACATGAACTAAGAACTAAGATGATATCAATAATTTAATAGCAAATTATTCTGTTTTCAACTGAGACATAAATATTTAAATATCAAATACATGTCTCAATAAATCCAATAAAGAAACCTATAAAATATCTAATCAAATACACACGAGTTGCACTCGCAAGAGGAGTCGTGTGTATCTACTTCAGCTCCAATTTCCATAGCTGCCACGTTCCCGTACGTAGACGCATTCATATATTCTTCAACGGTATAACCTGCATCATCAACTAAAATATTCGACGTCGAGGGGTGAGCACACATCACGGCTCAGTGAGTAGCCAAAACAATGCAACAATACATATGCATGCACATCAATTTATATCTTTGGTCCGGTTTAAAGTTTCCAGTATGCTATAGAAAGGTTGAGGTACCCAAAGGTCGTGTTTATTGGCTCCGCCTCTATACACGAGTGTGTGACGTTACCCGAAGATCACGTTTATCGTCAACTCACATGCACCCAATCATGAACATTATACAACAAAGGTTACGTTTATTGCTATATAGTGTCATACCAACACGTAAGCCCCTATTGGCGAGGGCTGCAAACTGGGCTCGCAACTAACCAATCCTAATGCCAAACAGTGTATCCAAGGCGAATGCCCATAGAGATAGAGCTAAGGCCCCCCGATAGAGTCAGAGACTACAAGGACCGAGACCACCTCCCCTGATACTCCACGACATAATAGTTCTGCTAAAGTAATGGCGATACGACGATGCTAATGCACAAGACTTGAGTTAGAGATAGAGCTAAAGTGCTGAGACCCGCCAAAGGTTAACGTTTATTGACGTTCTCGTCACACCTCCCCTGATACTCGCTCGCATCAAGCACATCAACCACACACATACAAGCACATGCCTATTCCTATCATCATCATCATCGTCATGTTATAACAATAAAGTAAATATGCATGAACAAGTAATAGAAATATTGGATGACATGTTGTATGCATATTACAAACATATTTGCATAGAATCAAGCATGGCATAGGACTCAAGAAAACGAAAACAGTTTATTATTAACCAATTTAGTTTGGAGTTAAGGTTCCTCACCTTAGCTTGCTATAAGATACTTTTCCAAGCTTTAGAATCACCTTTATAATGTTATTATATTGCTAGAAGACCTAACAAAGTCGATATAATTTAATTAGAATTAATTTCAGATTTAAAAACTATTCTGTTAACTGAGGATCGATGCTAGGGTCGATACTAGGGTCGATGGGTCTATCGACCCTCCCCTCTTTCTGGACTTCCCGAATGCTGAGGGTCGTTGGTCAGAAACACCTAGGGTCGGATGGCCTATCGACCCTGGGTGCGACCCTCGGTGCACTCTGGTCCAATTTCCACTTTTAATCCATTCTTCGTGTTTGGGGTCCTATGGCTTGTTTCTACATTCCAATCAGCACTCATTCCATGGTCTGAAACCATTAATCATCCTCCTAGATGGCTTTCATGCATTCTCCTAGGGTTTTCCATGAAAACCTAACCATGGATGGATGGTTTGGGTTTCTCCGAGATCACTCTCTCTCCAATAACTATCCTAAGGTCTGTAGAAACCCATGGAATTAGTATCCATACCTAAGAAGATTAATCTTTCTCTGCAACTCTTCTCCTTTTTGCTAGGTTCTCTTCCTTGCCTCTCTTCTACCTCTTTTCCTTCTCCTCTCTTTCTCTCAATTCAATTAGGGTTGTGAAAGGAGTGAAAGTGGCTTAGGGACGTCCTTTAAATAGGCTATAAACATCCTAAAATAAGTCCCTTTGAGATTAGGAAGGAATCCAATCGAAAATTTCGAAATTTCCTAGTTTCTATTTTCGGCAGGATCCGAGGGTCAATGGGAGGGTCGATGATCCCGTCGACCCTAGGGTCTTAAGCTGTCCGACCCTCCCTTGAAAACTGAGGGTCTGACTCTCTGTTTTGGGAGGTCCGACCCGATTAGCCGGGTATGCGACCCTTCCCCTAATTTAAGTGTTTTTGGGTCGATTTGATACTCGGGATCTCGATCTCCTTCACGCCCTTGGTCCATTTGACTCGACCATGATGGGTGAACCTGGTTCAAGGTGGTAAGACCGGGTTAGATTGACACGGGTCTTACAACTCCCCCCAACTTATAAAAATTTCGTCCTTGAAATTGTACATACCTTCTGAATCAAATAAGTAAAGGTATTGCTTTCTCATAGCATTTTCTTCTTCCCATGTAATTTCTTCCATGTCTCTACTTTTCCAAGTGACCTTAACATAATAGATATCTCAGTTGTCTAGACATTGAACCTTTCGGCTGGTGATTTCTATTGGTGTTACTTCAAACGTCAAATCATCAGTCAATTCTGGCAAATCCACTGTCAAGACATGCGTTGGGTCTTTGACATACTTCTTCAATAGGGAAATATGAAATACGTCATGCACACTTGACATAAATGGTGGTAGTGCTAACTGATAAGCCACTTTTCCACGCTTAGCTAGAATTTCATATGGCCCGACATATCTTGGACTTAGTTTTCCTTTCTGTCCGAACCTTTTCAATCCTCGCATAGGCGATACCTTCAAAAATACTTTATCACCTACAACAAACTCTAGATCTCTTCGTCGAGTATCTGCATATTGCTTCTGACGGTTCTGAGCTGTTCTCACCCTTTCCTTGATAATGTCGACCACTCGACAAGTCTCTTCAACAAATTTCGGTCCAACAATGCTACGTTCTCCCACTTCATTCCAAAACAAGGGAGTTCGACACTTCCTGCCATACAGTGCTTCATAAGGTGACATCCGTATGGTAGCCCGATAGCTGTTATTGTAAGCTTAACTCGATCAATGGTAACTTTTCATCCCATGATCCCTTGAAATCAATTACACATGCTCGTAGCATATCTTCTAGAATCCGAATTGTACGCTCCGACCGTCCATCTATCTCGTGGGTGGAATGCGTCTCGAACTTCAATGTTGTACCCATAGCCTTTTGCAGTCCTTCCCAAAATTTGGAAGTAAATCGTGGATCTCTATCGGACACAATACTTTCCGGTACACCGTGTAACCGAACAATATTATCCACATACAGCTCGCTAACCTTTCCAAAGGTATACTGAGGTCGTATAGGTATGAAGCGAGCTGTTTTAGTCAGACGATCCACAATCACCCAAACTGCGTCAACTACTCGAGGAGTCAATGGTAGTCCCGTGACAAAGTCCATAGTGATGCAGTCCCATTTCCATGCTGGTTCCGGTAATGGCTGCAATAGTTCTGCGGGTCTTTGTCGTTCAGCCTTTACTTTCCGACAATTTAGGCATTGAGACACGAACTTAGCTACATCCGCTTTCATTCCCCTCCACCAATATAATTTCTTCGGATCATGATACATTTTTGTACTTCCGGGATGTATCGAATAGATGGTGGTATGGGCTTCTTTCATCGATCGGTGTCTAATGTCCATACTTTATGTTTCGTGTACACATATTCTTCCTTTGTATTTCAGGACTTTCTCGTCGTCCAAGGTGAACTCGGGGTTGGTCCTACCTTTCTCAATATCTTCTTGTACTGTCCTCGGATAAGGATCCGATTTGATAGTCGTCTTCACTTCGTCCACTATATCCGATATATGCTTAATGCATCCGCTACTACGTTCGCTTTTCCCGGATGATACTGGATATCACAATCATAGTCTTTCAATAGTTCCAGCCATCTTCTTTGTCTCATATTCAACTCCTTCTGATTAAATAAATAAGTAAAACTTTTATGGTCTGACTTAATCTGGAATTTCTCTCCGTATAAGTAATGTCTCCATATCTTGACAAGATGTACTACTCGCCGCTAGCTCCAAATCATGAGTGGGATAATTTTTCTCATGTACCTTCAACTGTCTTGACGCATAAGCAATTACTTGTTCTCCTTGCATAAGCACACATCCTAGTCCCAATCCCGATGCATCAGTGTATAAAGTAAATGTCTGTCCTGGAACGGGAATGGTCAAAATCGGGCGGATATCAATCGGCCTTCAATGTCCGGAAGCTCTTCTCACATTTGTCGGTCCACACAAACTTTTCACCTTTCTTAGTCAAACTGGGTGAGAGGTACGGCAATCCGGGAATAGTCTTCTACGAATCTCCGATAATAACCAGCTAGACCCAGAAAACTTCTGATTTTCGAAACGCTCTTTGGTGCTTCCCACTTTACAATAGCCTCGATCTTGCTGGGGTCTACTTTGATTCCTTCAGCGGATACTACATGGCCTAGGAATGCGACTTCACTTAGCCAAAACTCGCACTTTGAGAATTTGGCATATAGCTTCTCTTTCCTTAAACGTTGTAGGGCTGCGTTTAGGTTCTTGATATGGGTTTCCTTGTCCTTGGAATATACCAATATGTCATCAATAAATACTATAACCGACGTATCCAACATATCGTGGAAAACTCGGTTCATAAGTTCCATGAACGTTGTCGGGGCATTAGTTAATCCGAAAGACATCACCAAAAATTCATAATGTCCATATTTGGTCCTGAATGTTGTCTTCGGAATATCACCTTCTTTAATCTTCAGCTGATGATAGCCTGATCGAAGATCGATCTTAGAAAATACTTTTGCTCCTTGTAACTGATCGAACAAGTCATCGATCCGAGGTAGTGGATATCGATTCTTGATTGTCAGTTTATTCAACTCCCGATAGTCGATGCATAATCGAACGCTACCATCCTTCTTCTTTACAAACAACACTGGTGCCCCCCATGGAGATATACTGGGTCGAATATAACCCTTGTCCAGTAGCTCTTGTAATTGCACCTTCAGTTCCTTCAGTTCCGTAGGAACCATTCTATAAGGTGCTTTTGATACGGGTGCGGCTCCAGGTATCAGATCTATTACAAACTCCGTGGCCCGGTCGGGTGGTAATCCGGGTAGTTCCTCCGAAAATACGTCAGGATACTCCCGCACGACGTCAATGTCTTCCATTCGTGGTGCTTCCTTGGTTAGGTCGACCACTGATACTAGATACCCGACTACTCCCTTCTCAAGGCACTTCTTAGCCTTTAATGCTGAAAGTATGAGCTTGCGTCTCCGGGGAAGTTTGGTTCCCGAGAAACTGAACTCTGCCCTTTCCTTGTCTTCGAACGTTAGCCTCTTTTCGGCGCATAATAGATTTGCAGAATGCCGAGCTAACCAGTCCATTCCCAAGATGACATCAAAGTTTGCCATCTCAAATTGTATCAAGGTTGCATCTAAAATTTGTTCCCCAATGAGAACTGGACATGATCCATAACCTTTTTCTAATTCCACTTCTAACCCCAACGGTGACCGTACAAGTAATTTGTAGTCTAATGTTTTGATGGGTAATTTTGTCTTCTTTCTAAATGACACAGATATAAATGAATGAGTAGCTCCGGAATCGAAGAGTACTCTGGCGGGTACGCCATTTATAGGTACAATACCTGTAATTCATCTTTACTTAGTCTACATGCTCATTCAAGGTATTTATAACTTTAAAAGTCTTAGTCATACCTATGACCACATCGGGTGATGCGGCCGCATCCTCGGATGTAACAGCATATACCCGTCCCTGATGGAATTGCTTCTTGGGCTTAGGGCACTCCCTTGCCATATGTCCCGGTTGATTGCAGTTAAAACACTTCAGGACTTCAGAATTTGGCTTTGGCTGAGGTTGAGCTGCTGAATTAGTCTTGGTTGCAGCTGTAAAATTCTGAGGACGGAAAGGCTTATACGTCCTGTTACTGCCTCCGTTGTAAGAATTTCCGGCTGGCCTTTTGATGCCTTTGTTCTGAGTAAAATAACTCTCTTTCTGGCTCGATTCAATCACTCGAGCGATCTGGACAGCTTCATTATAAATCTTCTTTTCTAAGCCCAGAACATGTTCTCTTATGCTTCCTCTCAGTCCCGTGACAAACCTATGGGTTTTGGTTTCTTCCTCTTGCATACTCCGTGGTGAAAGAAAAACAGCTCTTCATAACGCTGCTGGTACGCATCCACTGACATCTGTCCCCTGATAAAGACTCAGGAACTCCTTCTCCATCGAATCTCTGAAGCTCCGTGGAAAATATTTCTCAAAGAAAGCTTCTTTATATATAGCCCATGTCAGTAGGGCGTGCTTAGTCAATAGATAGGCCCGGGTCGATTTCCACCAATGATGTGCGTCGCCTTTGAGCATGAAGGTGGCGCATAGTACTTTCTCTTCCTCTGTAATAGTCATCATGAGGAAGTTTCTCTCCATTTCGTCTATCCAGTGTGCTGGCCACAATGGATCAGACGGCTTGCCGTTAAATTCCCTAGGCTTCATCTTCAAAAACCTCTCGACCAGTCGAGAGTAATCCATCTGATTTTGGTATGCCCCAAACATAGGGGGTGGATACTGATAATTAGCCTGCTGGGTGGTTATCCACCGGTGCCGCACTAGCTTGTCTTGTGTGCATGGGTGCAGCCTGAGTAGTTTGAAACATAATGCCCATGGCAACTTGCATCTGGGCCTGTGCGTGTTGCATATGTTGTAGCTGCTGAGCTAGGTTCATAACCACAGTTGCTAGCTCCGGTGGTGGAGGTGGCAAATTTGTAGGGTTTACCGGTTCTGGATTTCCCGCTGCATGGTGATTCTCTTGACTAGTCTCCTCCACCGGTGGTGGTGGTGGGACTGCATTTCGGCTCTGTCTGGTTACTCTTCTTCCAGACATATTTTCCTTCTGAGATGGGTGGTGCCTGAAAATCATCAAAATCAGTGAGAAATCATTTATACCTCATGTAGGCACACTAACCGATATAAAATTCAAAATCTTCAATTCATTCTGTGAAAATACTGTCTTTTCCATGTAGGGTCGATGGTGAGGGTCGATGGTATGTCCAACCCTTGGTATCCGACCCTGGGAATGACCTGTTCTTCCCGAGAGCTGAGGGTCGATGCGAGGGTCGATGGGTATCCGACCCTCAGTCCGACCCTCGATTTTCTATCAGATTCCCGAGAGCCGAGGGTCGATGGGAGGGTCGATCCGAGGGTCGATGGTGCCATTCGAATTGTCCGACCCTCGGACCGAAAATCAGATTTTTAAGATCCGATTTTTGGTCATTTCTCACTATTCCTCCTTCGTTTCGACTCGTCTCTACTCTCTGAGTTGCTACAGTGCTACCCCATTGTTTTTGGTCGGTTTAACTCCGGGTTTCGACGTCCACGTCATCCCTACAGGTATGTCTTCCCGTTTTTACCTGTTTTTAGGTTTTCTTTTCTAGGTTTTTGCCCGTTTAACTCATATTTTCCAAATTAAACTTTTTCCAACCGTAAAAATTCGATTTTTTATTGGGGCTTTTGTTATTGGTGTCTCGAAGAACGAAAGCCCTCAAAAATTTTTGAGTTTCATCGGTTGGTTATCGAGAAACTTAAAATTTTCTCTTTTTGCCCTAATTTGTCGAAAATTTTGATTTTTCTTGAATTTCTTCAAATTGAGCTTCGTCAATTAAAATTTCCTACTGTATGTGGGTTGTAGGATATGTTTTAACCTACGTAAGTTCTCATACCCACTTGTATGGTGAGAATTTGAGGTTTTCTGGTCAACTTACGTCACTATTAAATAAATTTTAGATTTTTATCCTACTAACTCCTTGTTTCTTTTCTCTTTCTTATTTTGCAGATACTATGGCCCGTACCAAAGTACCCAGAGTGCGTGATCTGCTTCGCTTCCGTTCGAATGAAGCCGAGGCACAGTATGCTGACTATGCCCGTAAGAAGGTTGAAGGGGGTCGCATGGTGAACTTGGCTGAGCTAGCCTTGTTCAATGTAGAGGGAGCATTTGGTGATATGGGTTGGTTCCCTGTCATCACATACGACGAGTGCACCTGTCCAGATTTGGTGCGCCAGTTCTATTGTAATCTCCAGTGGTGGGGAATTACAATGATGTTGAGCACGGTCAGGAGTTGCGCATCCCCAGTTACGTCAAGGGGGTGCACATTTCCTTTGATTATCAGCAGCTGGCCGATCTGTTGGGCATTCCCTATGATGGCCCCATGGTGTACTGTCGCCGGAGAGCCACGATTTGTTGAGATGGAGATGAGAGCAAGAGATCGACAACTGGTTGCTCCGGTCCCGATCGATGGCGGATGAGAGCTTGTTACTTGCGTCCAGCTCCACGGGTCTTCCGCAAGATTATCCAAAGCATAATCCGATCCCGCAAAGTGGGCACTATGAGAGGGTCTCTCAACCGACACGTTCTTGATCTACGGGATATGCACTCGACAACCGGTCTGCCTACCTTACATCATCATGCGGACGATGATTAGTGCTACATTGTCTGGTCATAGGGGAAATCTACCCTATGGACACATGATTACAGTGCTACAGACCCGTATGGGGGTGGATCTGGTAGATGAGAAGATCCAGGAGAAGACCTTCTCATCGCCTCTAGATTGGGAGGCTATCTGCAAGATGGGGCTGCGAGATTCCGAGGTTAGTGATGAGGAGAGGAACGCGATGGTGCGCCCTCACACTCGAGTCGAGATGGGGCCGATGCTGAGGCTGCTGCTGCTGCTGCTAGAGCTCGTGTGGATCCAGTCGACGATGACGATCGCATGTATATGGACGTCGACTCGATACCACCGCCATCACCTACACATGCTGCTGGAGTTGGTACTTCTTCTGCGGCGGCTCCTGCACCTGAGGCTGGTCCTTCCTATTCGGCTGATCCTTCACTTCCACCTTCAGCCATGATGGAGATGCTGCAGGAGATCAGGGATGCTCAGCGCAGATCTGATCTGAGGATGGATGAGCTGTTGGCTGCTCGGACGCATCGACGCACGGATGGGAGAGCTTCTAGAGGTGCGGCGCGCGACCGATCGGAGGATAGCCGGTCTCACGGCTAGTCTACGTGACGACCCGGACTCGGGATAGCCTGGTTGACTAGAGTCTATGCTGAGGACTATGACCAAGATCGTGAGGCCCTGCCTCCTCCTTCGCCTCCAGCTTCTTGATTGTACTTTTATTTTTCCCTTGTACTACAGAGTAACTATCCGGGTTGTGGACTGTACTCTTCTTTAGTTATGTATATACATTTTGTTTCTCTCACTCATTGTATGTAACTTGTTTCCCTTTTTAATAGATGCATTATTCTCTTTTAAATTTTGTCTCAAACATCACTGGTGCTTACAATGTGTTAATATTACTATTTTTATTTTTATCTTATCTCAGTTCACAATTGTGTTGAATGTATGCTAGTTCAGAGGACAAGGCCTGAGATGCTCTGATACCAAGTTGTCACACCCCAATTTTGGTCTAACCAGAATGGTGTGATGAACCGCTAATAAACCAATGATTCAACCAGGATCTCAAATAGGCTATCCCTGCGTTATCTAAACTTACACACATCCGTAATCACAATCAGAGTAAATACACAATAGCGGAAGTCTTATAATAACATGAACTGAGAACTAAGATGATATTAATAATTTAATAGCAAATTATTCTATTTTCAACTGAGACATAAATATTTAAATACCAAATACATGTCTTAATAAATCCAATAAAGAAACCTATAAAATATCTAATCAAATACACACGAGTTGCACTCGCAAGAGGAGTCGTGTGTATCTACTTCAGCTCCAATTTCCATAGCTGCCACGTTCCCGTACGTAGACGCATTCATATAGTCTTCAACGGTATAACCTGCATCATCAACTAAAATATTCAACGTCGAGGGGTGAGCACACATCACGGCTCAGTGAGTAGCCAAAACAATGCAACAATACATATGCATGCACATCAATTTATATCTTTGGTCCGGTTTAAAGTTTGCAGTATGCTATAGAAAGGTTGAGGTACCCAAAGGTCGCGTTTATTGACTCCGCCTCTATACACGAGTGTGTGACGTTACCCGAAGATCACGTTTATCGTTAACTCACATGCACCCAATCATGAACATTATACAACAAAGGTTATGTTTATTGCTATATAGTGCCATACCAACACGTAAGCCACTGTTGGCGAGGGCTACAAACTGGGCTTACAACTAACCAATCCTAATGCCAAACAGTGTATCCAATGCCTCACCCCAGCATCCCTCAGAATGCCATAGAGATAGAGCTAAGGCCCCCTAGTAGAGTCAGAGACTACAAGGACCGAGACCACCTCCCCTGATACTCCACGACATAATAGTTCTGCTAAAGTAATGGCGATACGACAATGCTAATGCACAAGACTTGAGTTAGAGATAGAGCTAAAGTGCTGAGACCCGCCAAAGGTTAACGTTTATTGACGTTCTCGTCACACCTCCCTTGATACTCGCTCGCATCAAGCACATCAACCACACACATACAAGCACATGCCTATTCCTATCATCATCATCATCGTCATGTTATAACAATAAAGTAAATATGCATGAACAAGTAATAGAAATATTGGATGGCATGTTGTATGTACATTACAAACATATTCGCATAGAATCAAGCATGGCATAGGAATTAAGAAAACGAAAACAGTTTATTATTAACCAATTTAGTTTGGAGTTAAGGTTCCTCACCTTAGCTTGCTATAAGATACTTTTCCAAGCTTTAGAATCACCTTTATAATGTTATTATATTGCTAGAAGACCTAACAAAGTCGATAGAATTTAATTAGAATTAATTCCATATTTAAAAATCATTCTGTTAACTGAGGGTCGATGCTAGAGTCGATGCTAGGGTTGATGGGTCTATCGACCCTCCCCTCTTTCTGGACTTCCCGAATGCTGAGGGTGGATGGTCAGAAACACCTAGGGTCGGATGGCCTATCGACCCTAGGTGCGACCCTCGGTGCACTCTGGTCCAATTTCCACTTTTAATCCATTCTTCGTGTTTGGGGTCCTATGGCTTGCTTCTACATTCCAATCAACACTCATTCCATGGTCTGAAACCATGAATCATCCTCCTAGATGGCTTTCATGCATTCTCATAGGGTTTTCCATGAAAACCTAACTATGGATGGATGGTTTGGGTTCTCCGAAATCACTCTCTCTCCAATAACTATCCTAAGGTCTGTAGAAACTCATGGAATTAGTATCCATACCTGAGAAGATTAATCTTTCTCTGCAACTCTTCTCCTTTTTGCTAGGTTCTCTTCCTTGCCTCTCTTCTACCTCTTTTCCTTCTCCTCTCTTTCTCTCAATTCAATTAGGGTTGTGAAAGGAGTGAAAGTGGCTTAGGGACGTCCTTTAAATAGGCTATAAACATCCTAAAATAAGTTCCTTTGAGATTAGGAAGGAATCCAATCGAAAATCTTGAAATTTCCTAGTTTCTATTTTCGACAGGATCCGAGGGTCGATGGGAGGGTCGATGATCCCGTCGACCCTAGGGTCTTAAGCTGTCCGACCCTCCCTTCAAAACTGAGGGTCTGACTCTCTGTTTTGCAAAGTCTGACCCTTCTTAGCTGGGTATGCGACCCTTCCCCTAATTTAAGTGTTTTTGGGTCGATTTGATACCTGGGATCTCGATCTCCTTCACGCCCTTGGTCCATTTGACTCGACCATGATGGGTGAACCTGGTTCAAGGTGGTAAGACCGGGTTAGATTGACACGGGTCTTACACTAACAGTGATAAATAAGTATTTAATCCAATTATCTCCAAACCACAAGACATAAAAATAAATAATCAATTACATATCTAATGTTCAAATTATAACTAAACTTAAGCAAAAATACATTGGTTGCACTCGCATGATGAATCATGCGCATCTTCTTCAGCTTTTACGTCCATCGCAACAACGTGTCCATACATCGATGCATTCATATATTCTTCAACAATAGGAAAGGATGTAAATGGATAGCCGAAAATTCAAATTCGATTCGAATCCGCATTCATTTAAGGGAATTCGAATCTGAACAATCGGATTCGGATGCGAATTCGGATAAATGAGATCAGATGCGGAACCGGATTCAGATACCACTAAAAAATGGCGGATGTAATCCGCTCCGTTTATATATATTTATTTATTTTATTAAATATTTTACGGTTGTCTTTGCATAGGGAACTAACTAGGGAAAGGAATCAAGTTAGTCGGTAGGATAATCAAGACACGAGAGTGGAATACAGGCTGGACAGTTTTTATCTTATTTTATTTTGATATCTCAATATTATACTTTTATGTTACAACTTTAACCGTGAATGGATTTCTCAGATGTTCGACGGAGACGCTAGAATCAAGGAGAGATTGCAGGGGATGGTTTTGCTGAGAATGATAGGTGAGTGGAAGAATAAGAAGCACAGTCCTCCTCGATCATAACTTCCTATTTATTAGGGTTTACATGCTCATCTATTTTAAACGGTGGAAGAATAGGGTTTTCGGATGAGTTTATCTCAGTGGCTTCTCTTTCATCTTCTCCTTATTATATTCTCTTCAACAGCGGAGGATTCTGATGGCAGTAGCAGCATAATCTTTACAACTCTGGGAAGAGCGAATTACGCCTTTGATATCTTTAGCCTCCCAACATCTTACACACCAGAACACCACGATGAAATTGTATACACTGATGGTCAATCTGTGAACTTCAATGGCTACTTTCCCTTTCCCTCTTCTTCAATCCCATCTCTACTTTGCCCTAATCAATGGCTACTTGTCGAAGGGAAGCAGAGGGCTGGCCGCATCAGTCTCTATCCGGTGTTGTTTTCTTCTTGCAAGGTGTTATTAATTATTTTTTTTAATCATTCTTCGTTTCTGATTCTTCTTTGTTTTCGGCAGCTGCTGCTTCTTTGTTTTAAGGCAGCCACTGCTTCTTTGTTATCCGGCAGCTGCTGCTTCTTTGTTTCGTACTTGAGTTGTGCTATTTCCCTCTTCCGTTTTCATTTGCTTATTGTATCTTTCTCTCTAAAATGGTGTTTTTATTTTTTATTTTTTTGATAATGTTCTGCATGACTTGAAGCCCTCGTCCTGTATTATCGATTTTATTCGAATCGGATTTTAACAAGAAATCCGGCTAAAACATGAATTCGAATTCAAATTTCTTTTTTTCTAAATCCGATGGATTTCGGATCGAATTCTGATGGATGTTTGGTAAACGGATTCGAATTTGGTTAGTGACGTATCCGATTCAAATTCCATCTGTTTACATCTCTAACAGTAGGTCCTATATCATCAATTAAAAATATTCGACGTCGAAAGGTTGAGCACACATTACGGCTCAGTGAGCAAACAGAACAATGCAATAGACATATGCATGCATTCAATTCATATCTTTGGTCTAGTTTATAAGTTTGTAATATGCTATAGAAAGGTTTGGTGGCCGCCACATCTCTATACACGAGTGTGTGAATCCGCCCAATGGATCAAACACCATTGTGGTCTCACATATACCCACCATGGAATAGAGATAGAGCTAAAGTGTTCGGATCAAACACTGCCAACACTTTCCCTCATTCCCTACCCATACCACCACATAAGCCCCTATTGGCAAGGGCTTGCAAACTGGACTCGCAACTAACCAATCCTAATGTCAAACAGGGTATCCAAGGCCTCACCCCAGCATCCCTCAATACATCCATAGAGAAGAGCTAAGGCCCCCCGACAGAGTCAGAGACCACACGGTCCGAGACCACCTCCCCTGATGCCCTACGACGTAATAGTTTTGCTAAGGTAATGGCAATACGATGATGTCAGTGGGCAAGACTTGAGTAGAGATAGAGCTAGAGTCTGGTGACGAGGTCAAAGACCACCATGCCACATCCTCTTCCTGATGCTCCACTCGCATCCAACACACCAACCACACACATACATTCACATGCCTATTCCTAGCATCATCATCACCATTATGTTATAAATAAACGAAATTAAATATGCATGAACAGTAATAGTAGGAATATTGGATGACATGTGAGATGCACATTACAAGCATACAAGCATATAATCAATCATGGCATTGGATTCAATAAAAATAAATAGTTTGTTATTATCCAATCAGTTTAGGTCTTGTTCCCTCACCTGTTAGTAATTCTCGATGTCCTTTTAAGCCTTGAAATTCTCTTTGAACTGATTTAACAACCTAAAAGTTATATGAATTTAAGTTAGGGTTTATATGTGACATGTTATAGTAGTCAGAAATTGAAACAGAGCACTGATAGGTGACTGATTGGTCCTATGGTCTCATACTGTATCGACCTTACTGCCTACGATCGATACCTTACGGTCGCATATGGTGCCATCATAGCTGCCACCATATGATTCCTGAATCTTTTCGAATGCCTATGGTTGATCCTCTGGTCATGCTGGTCATGCTATGGTCGACCGTAGCTGTAACCTTGAGATTTCTGGTCACAGACTACATGCAATTCGAGTTCTTCCTAGGTCAAATCCTTTGATCTTCAATTGGATTTATTCTAAAGTCATCCTATGGCCAACATTAGTAGTTTCTTATCAACCCTAATCATCAAAATCTCTCCTCATGGTTCTCTTTGGGATTTTCTCAAGGAAATCACATGGATCATAATATGTTGATATTGTCTATCTTCCATAGAAGTCTTATTCCTTAGAGTTTACATCTCCAGAGATTAGGTTCATACCTTTGCCTATGATAAAGAGCCAATCTCTTCTCAGCAAATTCCTCTCCTTAGATTTTTCTTCTTCTCCTTCTCTTCCTTCTCTTCCCTTCTCTTTCTCTAATGTTTTCTAATGTTCTAAAAGAGTGAAAAAGGGCTGAGGGACGTCCTTTATATAGAGGAAAACTCTCCATATAGAGTCCTCTTTCAATTAGGAAAGAAATCCCTTAGTCGGAGTTTAATCTGGGGTATCACAGTCGATGCTACAGTCGCAGAACCCATCGACCGTAGGGTCGAAATCATCGACCGTGGGGTCCTGGATTTGTGATCTTCATTCTTACCATATGATCGACCGTACCTACCCAAGTATGTGACCAAATGTATACAGTTTTGGGTATTGAGTCGATTTTTATACCTGGTTTGTAATTTATCTTCACACGCTCGGTCCACTTGGTCCAGGAATGATGGGAAGACCTGACACGACACGGTTAAACCAAGTTAGTGGAGTGCGGGTCTTACACTACATGGTCATCTATTTATCCAATTGGTAGAATTGCCATACTAGCAATCCATTGGTTTGGATCTTGCAAATAGAGAAGTAAACGGATATGATAGAATATAGACGGATATAAATTCGGATGTGATTGGATATGGTTACTCCTGATCGAATTCAGATACCTACAAATGAGTTCAAGTGCAAATCAAATTCAGAATTTCAATTAACATTTTACACCTTTGATTTGTGCAACCTGGACCTACTTTCTCCCCTGGTGGATATGTGGTAGCGTATCGAATGCACCAAATTAATTATATATTTCTTCACTGACCTAATTAATAAACTATAAACAGGGTAAGCAAAGGTCAATCCCATAGAGAGTGATTTGATCAAGATTTATATTCTACTCAAACTAAATATACTATTTAATGCTAAGCAAACACAATAACGAAGGGAGGGTTTTGATTGGTAGAATTAAACTGAAAATAAACAGACATAATTTAAATGGAAAAGTAATTAGATGAGAAGATTTAATTCTTGGTTCAATCTTCATGCAATGAGTAAAATTAATTGCAATGTTAATCTCTTCCTCTCAATCAGAATTAAAGACCCTAGATAATAATAAGCTCTATTACCCGAGTTTTTCCTTGAACATCTCTACAAAAACAAGCTCTTCAGAGAGATCTAACCATTGAACAATACTGAATAAACTCTCAATATTTAATTCAATGGCAGCATTAAGAAAGAGGAGAACAGGTCAATCGAAGTAACAATCATACACAAGCGGGATTATTTAATTTAGGTTATTTCATTCACAGTGATGAGATGAAGACTTTGACATAATCATTTACTACTGTTTACTACTTGTGATTAGAAACAGGACGATTAGTATCTAGACTAGCAATCAATATCAATTTAACTGATTCTGTAGGTCATTATTGAATTATTCAAATAAACATCATAAATAAAGAAAAAAGAATAAAAATAAACAATTTCAATAAAAGAGAAGAAGAACATGTTAACTCAAAAGCGATTACACCATTAAAATGAGTTTGGACTTCAAAATCTCCTTGAACTGAATGAGAAAACTAGCAAGATATTACAATCCTTTCAGAGAGAGGTAGAAGAAAAATCATAAAGAGAGAAAGAGAGAGATTGAGAGATATTATCTTCAACATCAGTGCTCTATATATAAAGCATTGGCAATCCTTTAAAGCTTAGAATTTCTTCTTTATTTAAAATTCCTTCTCTATTTTGAATTCTAAAATTGTAGAGTTTCCTTTCTTCTTTGGAGTCTTCTAGAATGATAGTTTTCCTATTGGAATCAAATACCAAATCAATTCCACCTCTTCTGTTGCAGGTTTCCTAATTGAGTAGGAAAATCTTTATGGAAATTTCATCCACCGTTGAATGCTCTAATAAAATCGTATGGTTGCTTCGATCCGGATTCAGATCAGATTTTTATGTTAGACTTTGAGGCAATGTTTGGAAGCCCAAACGAACTTGGATTTTTCTCTATAATATCATTCTGAAAAGCTTGAGACGTCCTCTACAACTTTACTGAAGACCACTTTTCAATTCTGAAACTTTTTTCACGTCAAAAACCTATATGAAACTTAGAACATCAATATTAAAAATGTTAGAATTTTCTTATCTTTTAACAATTAATTCACAAAGTCTCTAAAATATGTCAAACTTATAAAATAAATTTCAATCAGCTCAATAAGGTATAAAACATATTAAAAAGCATAGTGCAAAGGGAATAAAAATATAGAAATCATACACTTATCAATATGATTTGCTCTCATTTTATATTTCTCAATTGTTTTAGTCTCATGATTCTCTTTTACTCATTTTATAAAATCTGTCAAATCTTTGAGAACCCTTAAGATTTTTAGTTGCATAATTTTTTTTATCATTAATTGAATATCTATTTGGATTGGATAAATTATGTTCTAGATTATCCGAATTTGGTATGAATACCCCTGACTGGATCGTTATACCTCTAAATAGATACGGATGTAAATAGTTTTAGATTTTTAACTATCAGTTTACATCCATAATTACAAATGGTGCAAGTATTCAACACATGCTTTTAGCTAAACTAAATGTTATCCAAAGGATCTATAGGGATTTATTCAATTCTTACCCTTGCTGAAATTTGTAATTTGATATCTAACAATGTTCATTTTTAAGATATTGAAATCATTGATTACACAAAAGAATCTATAGGGATTTATTCAATTCTTTCCCTTGTTGAAATTTATAATTTGATATATCTACCAATTTTCATTCTTCACATATTGAAATCATTGATTGCATTATTTAAAAAAAAAAATCAAACAAATTACAATGCCAAGCCATCAACCAAGTGGAAGACTAATCACCTCCATCCTCTTCATTAGAAGAGACTTTTTTTCCTTGTATTTTGTATCGTTAAGACTTCTTTTTTCTTTTCTTTTTTTTTGCATTATATTCTCTTAACTCTTTTCATTACTTGAGTCATTTTTTTTTTTTTTTTTATTGCATCTCTTGCCCACTCCCATATTTCTTTTGATGCTCCCAAATGGGGAGAAGAAATATTGATGATGTGTAATTTTTAAGGGGAGAAATATTGTTCCATAATTTCATTTGTATTTTTTTATCCTTTGGTCTTGAACATATAACAATGGTTTCTTAATTTATTGGCAAATTACTATGTGAAAAATGGCATTTCTTATTGGTGTGATGCTACTCCTCCTTTTGTGGCCGGCAAGGTTTCTTGGGATGCTCAAAGTAGATTTCTGTTTTGTTTTTGTTAGTTTTTTATGTGTAGCTTGGTCTCTGCTGATGGCAATGTCGAAGGTGGAGCTCAGCCCCTATTTTTTGGGAACTTTGGCTTTGTAAGCTCCCCATTTGGGTTTACTTAGCTTCTTTCTTTCTTTTTTTTTTCTTTTTTTTTTTTAATAACATCATCTGTTCTTTAATGTGCATATATATATATATATATATATATATATATATATATATATATATATATATATATATATATATATATATATATATATATGTGTGTGTGTGTGTGTGTGTGTGTGATGTGCATACATATATATATATATATATATATATATATATATATATATATATATATATATATATATATATATATATATATGTGTGTGTGTGTGTGTGTGTGTGTGTGTGCGTGTGTGTGTGTGTGTGTGTTCTTGTTTATATAATTATATGCTTGAATTAGTAAAATTGGGGTACACTTGTAATATCTTATGAGATGCTAAATAATGGATTTATTTAATTATCATATGGTACTTATTGAGATGAAACTTTGTAGCTCTTTCCATAATCATCTTAATTTTCATAAAAAAAAATAGGAGAATGTTGAATTATTATATTTTGTTTTGGAGTTTGATGATAACAAACATAAGTGTTTGGTGATAGTTAAATATAGAAAAAATTTCATCTACACCTCATCAAGGATTGCTAATATCATCTGCACCCATAAGATTGCAAAAACATCACTTAGGTCCACTTAACTGACGAAAATCACTAAAATTATTGAAATATAGTTTTACCCCTCATATTATAAATTGAAAAATTAAAAAATTATGTTGATTTACTAATTTGACCTTCGATATCATATAGAGATTCCTTTCACCCATTTCAATGATCTCTCCGGTGGGAGAACCTTGATCTCAGACTTGAAGAATTTGTTAACCTTCTCAGAACGAGAACTATGATTTTCGCATATGGATTTATGTTCACCTTTGTTGCTTGCACTAGCTTCATCGCCTTCAACCCTTCTGCACCATCGCCGGCTCGTTGCGATGATGCCTCAATTCTTCTGCCTCAATCTCCTCATTATTTATATCTTTATCTAGTATGATTGTTATTTTGGCAGACTGCTTCTTTTTGTGTTGGTGCCTCTTTCCGTGATTCTTTGTGACAGATCAAAATGATTCACTCATCCACATCTAAAGCTGCCGTGGATTCAGATGCTATTTCTCTTTCATTTCCAACCCAAAGATCGTCTTCTTCCTCTCGATTCGATGCTCCGGCGAAATTTGCAGATGGAGTATCAACCATCTGAAGAATAACTTCAAGATGTAATCGTTTGATCTTTTCTTCAAGAAATCAACGCCCAAAACTTCAGACCCTATGGTTTCTGATTTTGGAGGTTCAACAAAAATGAAAATAAAGAAAAACTAATCACCCCGTCGATATGTTATTCAATAGAACAAGCCGCACATTAGAATCTTAAATGTCAGAGTAGAAAAAAGAACCGATAGTCGATCTAGAAAGAAAAAAGAAAGAGGAAGGTCCAGATTTCAACAGATTCAGATCGAAATCAGTCATTCGCCCCAGATTCGATAAGCTACTAAATTTATCAAACAGAACTTGAGATCTGATGAACATGGCAACTAAAACGGCTAGAGCTTGTCCAGATTTTTATCTTAAATTTCTATTGAACTATCTATTAGTCCTAAAACTGAGAAGTCCACTTTATGATATGCAAAGGAGTCAGCAATTAGAACCTCCCAATACCTAAGTTTCGTTTTTTTCAAGTTTTGTTAGATCTTTACCAAGAAACCGTAATCGGAATAAATTGCATAAGAAATTCCAGCCCTTGAAATTGACAATATGTCTGAAGAATCACTTCAAGAGGAGCCATTGTCCAAAGCTATTTTCTTGTAATTGTTGTAATAAGAAGAGCTTCTCCGTGGTGGCAGATCTGAAGAGTCACCAGAAACACTGTGGAGAGTAAAAATGGAAGTGCTCTTGTGGGACGAGCTTCTCGAGGAAGAACAAGCTGTTCGGTCATATGGCTCTATTCCAGGGTCACTTGCCTGCTGTTCCATAAGATGAAGAAGCAAAAGAAGAGGCAGGAAAGGAAGAAGACGAAGATATGGAAGAAGAGGAGGAAGAGGAGAAGGAGGAGGAGGAAGAAGAAGAGGAGGGAGAAGAAATTCAAGACGAGCTGGGGAACCTATGGACCATAAAAATATAGAGACAAACAAAGAGAAATAGAAAACGTATTCAAATCCCATACTCAGTATCAACTCCAATATATTCTAACTCGACCACCGTCATCTCCATTTCCTCCGATTTGCTTATAGATAGCAGAACCGGCTAAACCTAATGATTATAAAACTATCAAAAAGAACCTTCGTCTCCCTTTCTTCTCTTTGTTTCCTTTCCCCGGTATCGGAATAGGTAAAACACTAAAAACGATGGCCAGAAAATTGAAAAGAAGACCTGCACCACCGCCGGCGAAGAAGAAGAGATTAGAGATTCTGGGGGTAAGGTAAAAATTGAAAAAAGGGTAAAATCATCTTTTAACTATGATCAAAGGGTAGTATCGTCCATCAGTGGTTCTATTTTAGTTGACATCAGCAATTAACGGGAATCTTGTGACGGAGTGGATTTCTTTGATTATCATAGCAAAATTTTTAGGTGGTAGGTGATGTTTTTACAATCTTATGGGTGTAGATGATGTTAACAATCCTTGATGGGATGTAGATGAAATTTTTTTTTCTTAAATATATTAATATAATGACCAAAGATGCTTTAGTACAATATTGAATAGAAATATTAGTTGTCATTGTAAGACTAAGCATGTTACTAGTTGTTAGAACCCTACTTTTTTTGATGAGTTGTTTTCAAATGATTTATAACAACTATATGTACAGCAAGTGATTCGAGAATTCAAAAAAGTCATGTCAAATGAGAATAAGTTCTTCAAAACATCACAGAGCTTGAATAAGAAATCAAGCATTGGCTGTAACATATTTAATTTTTTTAGTTTTATCGTGGTATCTTATGATACTAAATTACTAATTGATTCTCAATCCCATCTTACCATACTAATTGAATGCCAACTTCATCTTACTTTAAAATTTTCATCCCTATCTAACTGTTGGATTTGGAGAAATCGGATTTTGAATGCTTTTGTGTGCTTTTACATTCATTCTTGGTTCGGATCGGACCGATCCTCTAATATTGGTATTGGATCCAGATCAGCCAAGTTCAAAACTAATAAAAAACGACTGATCTAATTAATCTGATACCAATACCTTAAACTATGCTCATAGACGAGCAATTCATCCACATGAAGCTTCATTAATTGTAAAATTACTTTCATATTTGTAAAATATATTGTAATTTTATGTAATAGTTGTAACAAAATCTTAAATCCGAAGAAACGATTAAAAAGTCAATACGTGTGATTTAACAGAACAAGGGTTATCAATCGACAATAATATGTGGAAGGAACAATTTCATAAGATCCAACACTCTCTCATCTTCTATAGTCATAGAGAATGAAATATGAGATAGGTTATCAATATTATTTATATTAATCGATTTAAAATCAGGGATTTATCATATTAAATAATAATCGATTACAATAAATAAAATCAAAACCGAATGAAGTAATAATCATTTTACCAATTTCAACTTAAAATGGTTCGATTCAATTTTGATAAATGATTTTGGTTTGTAATTCAGACGCTTACTTACAATTGGAATTGATATCTCGTTGAATGCTCAAATTTATTCTTCCTTCATATATGGGGATGAGATAAAACATCAGTTACTGGAATCACACTCAATCTAATACTCTTTTTATACGAAAACTCTAATAACTCTCTCCATCACATGACATTATTAATTTATATACGAAACTTTAACTTTTGGAAACAGCTAGATAATTTTTTTTAAGAGAATCCGTAAATTATTTATGAGAAAATACGATAACTGGTACACCAGAGGTGCGTCCTTCCCCGTCCTCTCGTACTAGGGAAAGTAAACACTAGTGGAGTCTATTTCTGTGTCTATTTTTCTTCTTTGAAATTTAATTCCATTTTTCTCTCTTTCCTAATGAATGATTATCAATTTTTCTAATAACATGTGTAAAATTCTAATATAATCTAAATGAATGATTATCAATTTTTTTTATAATATATATAAGATTATAATATACCTTGATAACATATAGATTCTTCTATATTCCATTATTTATAATCATATAATGTTTATATAAGGAAGTATATATATATCCAGCAAAGGTGCCATTGAAAGGTTGCTATCCAGTCATAATCATATTGAAAATAAAAGCAAGTTTAAGCACCTGTTGCCTGTTGACCCACCATCGACATATGGAATTATAGAACACCACCTCTGTTTTCTTGGCTCTTTCCCACCGACAAACATTAAAAAATAAAAAATAAAAAAAATCCAAAACCATCAAAAAAGTTTCGTTTTTCACCTAGTTTTTTGACAGAATCTCAACAGTGAGATCTCAAGTTGAGGAAGATCAGGAGAAAGAACTGTCTATCTTATATTTTTAAATATTTTTATTATATTTAGAGGATGGTTTTGAGATTATATTTTTTTATTCAACGGCTGAAAATGTAACACAGACGTATACGATAAGTTATGCGTATACATGTCATTAAATGTTCTATTCCAATCCGACGGTTCAGAATTTAATCTCATCTCATGGTAAAAGACTTTAGGATAAGCTCAAGTTTTTGCCAATAAAACAGTTACTTTCCATGCATTAATACCGTACGCGTGGTGCACTCTACGCTTTACCCCCACTAAAAAATTCTGCGTTGATTTTACCCAAAAAAATAAATAAATAAATAAATAAAAATAAAAAAAATATTCTGCTTTGGCAGTTGGCACCAAGCGCTGACTTTAGGTACAGTAGGTGAGATGCGTAACACCACGCCTTGGTTAAAACGCTTACGGATTTGGAAATGTTAATGACGCAGTCCAGCTTTGCTTCATTTCGTCTTCTCTATTTCTATCCATCAACTATCAATCCTTTTTTCTCTGCTCTTTCCTTCCCTGCAAATTCTCTCTCTCTCTCTCTCTCCCACGTGTCTGAACTCTGAAGTGCCGTCAGATCTTTGAGCAAACCGTAACTAAGGCCTTTCGATCTCCACTGTAATATCGATCACTCCAACTTGGTGTTCTCTGAGGTTTTCTCTTCGTTTACTATTGTGGGGATGTTGGATTGTGTTCAATGGTGATGGTTGAGGTGAACTAACTGATCAATTTGTGTGGCCATGGATATAGTGAAATGGGCAGAGACAATTTTGTGACTGAGAGAGGGTTATTAGGGCTTCAGTCATGGCAGAGGAGGCTACTCAGAGCTGGATGTTTTCATATAAGGGGATGTCATCTGATAACATCAAGGGTTTGGTATTAGCGACGTCTTCGAGCTTCTTCATTGGTGCCAGTTTCATTATAAAGAAGAAGGGGTTAAAGAAGGCCGGGGCATCGGGAGTGAGGGCAGGTGAAACAGCATTTATACTGAAAGCAGCTTATTTTAGTAGTTCTGAAAATTTGTTTTCTGTTGTTTTTTGCGTTTTCATTGGTAATGGATGGAATTTGGTGACGTGGTATTGATGTGGGCTTATATGAAATTGGTATTTATTTATTTATTTTTTTTACATGCTTTCAGTGATTTTATAAGCTATAATCATATTATGTATCTGTGTGTTGGTTTGATGCACCACTTTGATCTGAAAGACGAAGTTTGTTTGTAATTTTAGTTTGTTGGAGCATCTGCTGCTATATTTGGTCCTTTCCATATGTAGATCAAGTCAAAGTGGCAATAAATCGCAAAAATGTTTGATTTAGAGAGAAGGGTTTGGCTATTTGCTTTTAAATAATTTAAATCGACAGGCATGGTGTCTAATTCCGATTCCTGGATTAGAAACTATTATAAGAGAATAATCAGAGTGCTGCCCAAAAAGCTTAATTTGAATATGAATGATTAGTGAGTGCATTAAGTTTATATTCTCTGTGCGACGGTCACAGGAGTCGTCTTTGGCTTGGCAGTAGGATGAGGCATTGGGCATGTGCTCATTTTGTGTGGTGCGTCATTGAGCTATTTCAGCTAATAAGGTGGAGAAGATCCTAGTAAACATCAAGGGTTATTAGTCCTAATGGCACAATGGCTAGTTGGGAAGCTGTTACTATTGGATCCTAGATCATGTTTCAGTGATTTTTCATGTCAAGGTTGAGTTATACTCCTGCTGGTTTGGATACATTGACTGGATGTTGGCAATTTAAGTCACTGTCAATTTTGTGGAATTCTATGACATGTTCAATAATGTTGGTGTGCAGATATTGTCAATATGTCATTACTTCTAGTTGTGAGTGATGTAAAATGGGTTGGTTTTTATTTAGAGTTATGCTACATAGTTTAGTTGTATGGTTGAGGTGTGGCCTGTTTATTGTGACATTTGGAAGATTTAGTGTAGCTTCCTAAATTAACTTCACTTTCATTTATGGTTGTTTGAGAGGGTTGACTTTGGTTGGCATGTTTAGCAGTGGAGGAGGAATTGAGGTTTATATTGGTTTCCTGAGTCTCTTAGCTTATGAGGTGCATGTGGCTGCTTAAACGTCACTCAATGTGGCATTAGTCATGGTGGAAATATGCCTTATTTTGGGGGTTGTTTTTTATGAGATCCGACTTGTTTTGGTTTAACATTTCATTTTTAACCACCGGTTGGCTGGGGACAAGTTAAGTTAATAAACAACGTCTTTAAAAGAAACCAAAATTCCTGTTAGCATAATAGAGCTCATTTTTTTTGGTATTAAATATCTGTTGATTTTGAACAGTTATATTTTTCTAATGGAAAAGTATATAGCCTGGAAGCAAAGTTTTAAATTATGATTTTGAACTAGCCTACTTCTAAACAATACAAGACCTTATTAATTTTGTACTGATGCTGCATATTGCATTTGGGTTTGGTCTATACTCTTATTTTTCTTCTGTCAGAAACCAAAATTTTGTGCTTGGCTTTTTCAGAGTAATTTGGAAAATGTTACAAATAAGTTTGCATTCTAATGGGGCAAAATGCATAGCTGCATAGAGTGCTAAAATGAGCAGCAGGAGGATCTATTTGAGGAGACAGCAAAAGACTACCCTTAATGTGCATCTCTTTTGTGTATGTGTGTCAATGTGTGATATAAAAGGATTAAAGCTCTCCTAGGCTAGGATGGCTATGGATCTGATTTGTTGATGGCTGGAATAAAGGACCAGCTCTGATCTGATTTGTGGGGCACAAAAGAGAAACAGGGGTCAAGGTAGTGAAACAAATTAGGAGATAAAAACATTCTAGGAGTGAAGTGAGAGACATTGGACTATGGGTGTACCATTCAATGAACTAGGCAGTTTCCATAATGTAGGCCCGATCGAAAACTTGGTTCTATTTTTATATTTGTTGGGTATAAGGCCCAAAATTGGGAGTCCAAAGGGATGTATGAAATTTATATTAGTTAGTAATGAGGTAAAGCAGATTACTGGGTGGGATTTCCTTGTGGCGGGGAAGAAAGAGAATAAGGAGAGAAGAAAGAGAAACAATGGGAGGAAGAAAGAGAGAGAAGGAGAGGCACCAACCTACAAAATAAAACTAACTAATTAATCCATGCTGTCAATTCGTGGCCGTAGCCTTAGACCTACATGGATTTAAATAAAACTAAAAACAGAAATTAGCACATGGAATAAATAATAAAAAAAGGCCGGTACACCTCCCCATCGATTGGGAGGAGGTGATATCTATTCTCCTCCAACCGTGAGATAAGAAAGAAGACTCCTAATCTAATTAATAAAGTCAAAAATAGATTTTCCAAGAAAGGATTCTATAAGATTAGTAACTGTATGCCCAGCAAAAATCTTCAAACTGGGCTCCACAGCACAACTACTTTTAAATAATAACACAGTAAACTATACTTAATGACAAGATTCCTATTTTCTAGGAGTCAATTGCAAGCATCAATTCTGGACGAGGATGGGTCCTACTAGTATAGCTCTTATGCAAGATAAGATTTCACTGACACCTAAATTAAAGACAGTAATCAACTTAAAACTCTCCTATGTGTCTAGCTTACATTATTAAATACAATCAAGATACAAAACACAGATCAAGGGTTCAAAATAGAGGATCAAGCCATATCCAACGATGGTGATTATGCTTCTGCATTATAAGGTCTGTTAGGTATTGTAGTTGGTTTAGTTTAGTCATTCTAATTGGTTAAGTAAATTTGCACTGGTTTAAGTTACTCTTGTTGCCTACTGTTGGGAATTGGATGTCTTTGGGTTTGTGGGCTAACTCTAAAGGGCTGTCAAGAGCTCATAGGGCTATATGGGTATTCCAGTAATTACACTTGTAGGGGTCGCTATAAATATATAGCGATGCCTTTTCCCTGTAACTGGCGAGAGATGTGAGAAAGAGCGTTGTAATTCTATTCTCCATTGATAGGGAAGCCGATCTTATCTCACCATGGACGTAGGCAAGAAACCCCTATTGAGCCATGTATAATCTTTGCGTTGTGTGATTGTTTTTCTCTCTTGCGTTTTACTTTTCTGCATCGTGTTTAGGGTTGATTTCTACACCTAAGAGGTTTAGATCTTAGGAAATTTTCTTTTGTATTTTGTATTTTTTTTTTTTAATAAATATGTGCCCAACCAACCCTCTTATCAATTGGAGTTGATAAAGAAATTTGAATTGAAAGTGTGTGTGGAGGCTTCTATCTTCTTTCCCTTCTCTCTCCCCCCCCAATCGTTCTGATTTCTTTCGTCTTTTCTCTTTCTTTCCCCATCGCAGGCTGCTATAATATCAAAACAAGCAAGCTCTTCAGCCTTTAGTTTATTAGGAAATATTTTAGACCCGGCCTGTGGAGCAACCAATCTGATCTTTGGACTGTAGAATATGTCCGGTTGGGATTTTGAAACTGGTTAGCCAGATTTCAGGCTAGGGGATGGTCATTTCGTAGGATAGTCTACTAAATGAAGGCAGCATGGTCTTCTGCTAAACAAAGGGTCAGGAAGGAGGAGGTATTCACTGGCAGTGGGCCGGAGGAGGCAACTGGTTATTCCAGTAGTATAATAAAGCTTTAGCCTTCTGAAAATAAGCTTGTCTTCATCTTCAATTTCTCAATATTGGTGCTTGTCCAGCCCTTCCCATGGCCTTATGGGGGGCTCAAATAGAAATTAGACTCTATTTTGCCTTTTTATATAGTTTAAAACTTAATATAACTACCAATAGATAAACTAGAACTGAAGTATTATTATTTCCAGTTGCAAGTAACTTTAGTTAGACTTTAAATTTACCCTATCACCTGAACAATGTATGACTTCCACTAGATAAACACATTTGAATTGTTATTCTCCCAGTTACAATTAATCTTTCCTCTTTTTTTTTATAGCCTTGTTTGAGTCATATTTGAAACATTTAAGACTGAAATTGCAATACCAACTTACCAAGGACTCAAAAAATGGAGAGAACAAATTTGGCTCACCAAATAGAGGAATAGGGTGTTGGTCTGCCAAACTCTTTTCTTGGACTTTTAAGGGTGTTATCTGGTTTCTTGGAACCATGAGAACCTGGTGCTCCCAAGAAGGCCCTTTTCTTTTTCTGGGGTAAGGCATGGATTTTTCACGCCAGTCAATTGCTATTGTATTAATCGTCCATATGTTTGTGTGTGTCTTAGTGTACAAAAATCTGTGTATATGCCATGATTGGTTACTTTCTGTTATGCACATGCCATCTTGTAAATTACCAAAAAGATTTGTTACTATTCTGAGGATCACATTGGAAATTAAAACAAATACTCTTTCCCCAGGAGTTGGAGGCTATTCTTACTTATATGAACCACTTTGGTGGGTGGGCATGATAGCAAGTAAGTTTTCTTTTTCCTTTCTCTTCAGTTAATTAAAAATTAGATTGTTTCTGCTATTTGTAAGTGATGACAAGTTTTAATAATGTGAGTTCTATATTCTTTGGGTTAGATTGGCTAGACATGCATTAGAGAGAGATCTCTTAAATTCTATGCCGCTAAAACATATTGTTTCTGATGGGTTTCTGGTAGCCTAAGGGATAGATTTCAGAAACTCAGAACAAACCAGAATCACACTGATTGATTATGAAACCAGATATAAGAAAATAACAGTAAACCGAAATCAGAAGTTCAAAACAGAATTTAGAAACTGGGTTGAATAAAATCAGATTCTATGAAATTAGTTCAAAGATGAAAATTTGAAATCGTAGGTCTGTCTAGGACAATATCTGATGAATACGTCTGGAAACAAGAATCAAAATCCAACGTTTTGATATTCAATTTTAAAGAAATACTAGTTGAAGTAAGAATTCAAGAAAGTAAAGAAAGATTGAGTTTTAACTTTTAACGCTTAAAACAGATCCAGATTTTAGAAGAATGATAAACAGCAACTCAGTTTAACAGTTTTAAAGCAAATAAAGATGTGCACAAAAAGAAATAAGATAAGTAACATGGATTTCTATGGAAGAAAGAAGAAAAGAATAAGAAGAACAGATATGAATTGCAGGAATCACCACCTGAAATCCTACCTTGGAAAAATCACCACCAAAGGGTTCCTGGAACCACCAGGGAGCACATTGAATCACCACAATAGGGAGCATTCTGAATTACCACAGAATCAATGGCAAAAGCCTACTTCATTAATCAATTTCACGTCTAGGGCTGTAACCTCTTACAAACTTATTTAGAAGACTATAAATAGGAACCAAACTAGTCCTAAAACTTCTCCAACCAATAGCCTACCTCGGAGGTAGGTTTTTTCTACTAAAACTCACCCTAAAATAAAGGAAAACAGTTTAAAACAAGGCTGGACTCTTAGAGACTTAATCCAGCCCAACTAAAACACTTAATAATAAAAGAATAAAACTTTAACTAGACCCAAATAACTTAAGTATTAATATGTCCAGTATGGCCCATTAAAGTGGCCCATTACAATGACAATTGATTGACCCCATAGTTGTCAAGGCGACAAGGCGATCCAAGGCGTTTGGGGCCATCCTGGGCGCCTAGGCGTTGCCTAGGCGACCAAGGCGTTCCCAGTGCATTTTTTTTTATTTCTAAAATATTAATGTTTATATATATGCAACATTCTACATAAATAATCAACATTTAAGACATAACTTAATTAATATGTGGTGTGGACCCAAGTTTACTAATGTACACTAAGACTTGGGATTGTGTCTAGAGTTGAGTAAACAATTATTTATGACTAACATTTGCGTACTTTTAACGAATTTGATCGGAGCGTAACTCCTTTAATATAGTTCGGATTCAAACAATCTCGAATTCGTTGCAAAGCTAGCATAATCAGCTTTCCAACAAATCCGAGATTGCTTGAATCCAAATTATAATGAAGGAGTTACACTCCGGTCAAACCTTGTTCGGAATACGGGAATGCTGTTTAAAGTCGTCTGAATGTAAATTATTTTTTGGGCATCAAAGCAAAAGATTATTTTGGCGCACTCTTGGTTTTTAGTGATGATTTATTATAATAAGATTTATAGAATTTTTATATTTAGAAAAAAGCCTAGCATTTAAAAGTTGAAAATCGCTCTCGTACCCAAAAATATGGTTTTTGTTCTTGAACAGGGGGGTTGACTTTTTTTTCTTCTGGAATTTGAATTTTAGACTATTTTTATTGGATTCAAATAGGGGGGTATTTTCTTATTTATGAATAATATCTTAAGTAAATGAAATATAAATGATATTAGTCATAAATAAGTACTGCTTGATAAATGTTGTTCCTGTCTGGCCTGGGCGACTGCCTTTCTCATGTACACAAGGCGCCCTGGCGCCCAGGCCTGTACAAACCGCCCGGACGCCTAGGCGACGCCTTGACAACTATGATTGACCCTAAGGCCCAGCACAAATATAATCCAACCAAACACTTTTTTCACTCAATTAAGTTCAAATTTGTGTCTTATCCGCATTAGTTTCCAGTCCAGTTGCATTGGAATTGATGTCATCTGATCAATCTGGTTAGTTATAGCATTAACAAGAAACTGGAGAGGCTGAATAGGTAGAATGACAGAGCCACTGAAGATATGGTGATGGCAAAGAGGGTTTCAACACATCGAATTCATAGATCCCTCTTTGCTACAGGATCTCTATTCAGTCCAAACCCAAATTTAACAAACAAGAGTAATTGAAATTGAATAAATAATTCCACAACTTCAAATTCATTTGTAAGAATGTTTCAAAAATTGGGATCCTTGATCCTTAGGATATGAGGAACAATATCCCAGAAGATAAGTTTGATCCAACCTGTGGGATTGAAACCAATCTTGCCCATAGATCTCAAACAGGTATTTTAGCAAACCAGAATTATAAAATTATGGAAAAACTCACTTATCTTGAGATTCAGCCGTTGGAATGCCTTCAAACTTGGAGGAGAAGTACTCTAAGATGTGCTTGATAACATACCCAAATTTGAAGGTGATTCAACCATGGATAAAGAGGTTATGAATTTTCGAAAAACCACTATTATCTGAAAACGGGAATGAACAAAATAAGAGTTTCGGTTGAGTCTCACAACAACAAAATTTAATATTAAACTCTGGCCAACTCTACCGCCAGATTCTCCATTCTCTATATTTATAAATTAATGAAAATTACAATTAAGAAAGTTTGACTCTCCTAGGATTCTCCAAACTTAGACAAACACAAAAGGAAACTTCCCTTTCTAAGATTAGGAAAGCTTCCAAAAATAACTGACCCAAATAAATAGGAAACTAAATCTAACTTAGCAAGATAACTGATCCTATTATTTAAGAAACTAAATAACTCAAAATTAGGAAATAAAATATATCGCAACTAGTGAATTAGCTGCTCAATATCACAACCAATAAAATAAAATAGGAGGCAAATAAAATAGGAAACAAATTTGTTGGCACTGTTCATGTGAACAGTACCATGTGAACAGTGTTTAGCTGGTGGCCTTTGGGCTGGTCCAATGGACCAATGCCAACTGGTTCTTTGGGCTGGTTCACGGCTGGTCCTTGGACTGATTCTTGGACTGCATCATATGGTAAAATTACTTAACCCAAAAAAAAAAAAAAAAGATATGGTAAATTTTGAAATAACTAGGAATTGATTTACAATGTATCTGTATAGTAACTAACGACAAAGAGTATGCTGATATAATGGACATAATATACTGGTATCAGAATAAAGGCAACAGTTTGTTTAGGTTGTCTGTCATGATAAGCTTCTGTGGATGGTCCACCATTTTCTGCCATGCAGACAGTTGGTTTTGGCAAACGGAGCATTAAATTAGTTTTACAACCTATTGTTAGCCAAGTGTCAAGTTTTATACTCAAATTTAATCAAATACCCAACTATATATAGCTATGCATCCTTGGAATTTTGTAGTCATCCATGGTAGTCCATGCACCCTCTCATAGTCCCTAGATTTTCAAAACTTCTATTTTGTCACTTGGTGAAGTCTGCCTCGGCTGAATCCTGGCATATAAGAAGGGCCCCTTAGGGTCTACCAGTCCACCAAATCTGGAACCTCTCTAATATGCAACATGGCATATATTTGGGCCTTGGTGAAAAGCTTACAGGATAGGCTGTACTGCTTGACATTTCCCTTTCAAATAATGAGGAGATAAGAATCAGGTTGGAAGTTTCTGAAATGAGTAAATGTAGAAGAAAGAAACTGAAAAGAATTTAGAATGAGAGGGCAAAGTATAAGATATTTAACCCTTTCAAATTATTAGGACTTTTATCCTTATATGTTGAACGACCAAAATGGAATTATTCCAAAACTCTCGAAGTTGAAGTGTCAACCAATTTTTATATTTTCACATCTTGTATAGATGTTGGATTTGGGGATCAGCTGAACCTTTCCAAGCTGAGAGATTATGTTGTGGATAGCATGTCCACGAAAGTATGAATATCAATAGAGCTGCCACATGTTAGATATTTGGGCCGCATGTTAGAATTAACCCATTGACTTTTATTTGAATTAAGATTCAAACATAACTAGGATTCTAAAACTTAATTCCCAAGAGTGGTTAAGCATTTCCTCGATCTGCTGGTGGGCAACAAGGGAAGCTTTCAATCGATTACTGGAACTACAGCTTTGGGCCACCTTCAACGACTCAGACACTTTAGACCTTCTAGGGGGCGTCGGCGGAGGCCTCATAAACAGAATTAATCAGGTTTTTATTGTAATCATTTTCAATTTGCTACAATTACTCACTAAAAGTTACCAAGTCACAATTTTTGTGAAATCCATAATTACTAACAGTAGTAAAAGGGATTTACTTCAAGTTTAAATAGCAAGTAAATATGATGCCAAAGAGGGTTTTTCAACAAAGTCAAAATAATTACCCCTCTTTGCTGCAGGATCTTATCACAGTCCAACCCAAATTTAACCTTTAACATCAAAAAAGAATTATTGATTTAGACAAATAATTCCTCAACTTCAAATCTGACTGTAGGAATGCTTTGAAATTTGGTATCCTTGATCCTTAGGATATGGGGAACAATATTTCAGAAGATGAGCTTGATCCAACGGGTGGGATCAAAAGCAATCTTGCCCGTAGGTCTCAAATAGGTATTTTAACAAAATCAGAATTGTATTACAGTAAAATAAATTACTTATCTCAAAATCCAGCCGTTGAAAGGTCTTCAAACTTGGAGGGGAAGTACTCTAGCATGTGCTTGATAACATACCCAAATTTGAAGGTGATCCAACCATGGACGAAGAAATTATGAATTTTCGAAAAAGCGACGATCATCTGAAAACAGGAATGAACGGAATAGGAGTTTCGGTTGAGTTTCACAAGCAGTGAGACTCAATAAGAATTATTGTGAGACTCAACCAGAATTTTTTAATAAAAAACTCTAGCCAACTCTGCTGTCAGCATCTTCTTTTTCTTTATTTATAATGCTAAAAGGAAATATAAAAGATAGAAGGATTGGTTCCTAAAAGGAATATCCAAAAATAAAAAAGAGAAACTTTCCTTTATAACTTTTAGGAAAGTTTCCAAAACAAATAACATCTATGACTGACTCATATGACAACCAATCTTAGGAAACAAAACAAATTTAGGAAACAAAATTAATGACTAATTTTATGAAAATAAATATAACTTAATTGAATTCAAGAAGAAGAAAAAAACTTTCTAAAAATTCTGTTGGTACTGCCCATGTGAACAGTACAGTGAACAATGTTTTTGATTGTTGGTTTGATTTTGGCATTTTCCTTCCTTTGGTCTTCTTGCATAACTTGGGCTACATCATCTCCTCCCCACTTAAAATAAACTCGTCCACGAGTTTTGTAATGGTGAAGAATAAGCTCAGTGGGATTGGCATACATCTTCCTTTGATACTGGAAATCTGGTTGTGCTTGAAAATTCGGAAGAAAATCCCCCACACTCTTCAAAATATTGGTGAAGTATTACAAAGTCAATATGTTCAATATCTTGAAAAGATTCAAACGTACAAGAGGTATCCATGGTGATCACATGTAGCTCTTTGGCTTTTACTGTCGCTTCTTCAATGTCTATGACCTCATGATCACTATGACTCTCATTATCAGTCAATGGAGCTGCACGAGAAAGATTAAGATCACATATGTCCACCTCATTAACTTGAGTAAAATCATCTACATTGTAACTGATGTGGTCTTTAACTACAACATCTTCAATGCAAATTGCTACAATAGGAACATCAAAGTTGGTCTCTCCTTTGTCATCATGGATTTGTGAAATCTGTTATTCATTTTCCTTGACTTCAGTCACTAATGCTCCTAAAATGGTTGATGGTATTGGAGTTTTCGTTGGTGGTGCAACTGTAGTTACCGCCTTCACGTCAACATCGTTAGCGTTAGGCTTCCACCCCTTGCTAACTTGCGAATTGAATTTTATAGATGGTTGTGTCAGGTTTTCTTCAGTTATACATGCTACTTGGTGGTAACTTTATCGACGGAAGAACCTTATTTGGATATGTTTGGGTACGTATTCTCTCGTTAATTCGTACTTCATATCTTCCTAAGTACTAGGCTCTCGTCCTCGAACTCTGAGCTTCTGTTCATGGACTTTCCACCACTCACGGGCAGCTCCCAAAAGTTTGGATCGTGTTAATTTTAATTTTCGTGGTTCGGGAAGATCGAAGTAATCGAAATAATCATACAATGCACACAATCAGTCACGAAAGGCTTGTGGGTCTTGCCTACCATAAAAATCTTTTAAGTCCAGCCTTACTTTATGTGAAATTTCATATCGGGGAAGTCTCTCATCATACTCATCATTTGATAGATCTTGATAGTCCTCTCTAGGGACTCTTTGGAGAGGTATAGGATTATTTCTAAGCACAATATTGACTGTGGGATGTCGCCGTCCAGCCTCCTAGTGTTCATTATGTTATCAATCTTGGCATTCATCGCAACTAATTATTGAAGAACCAAAGTAAGGGGGTCATTGGACTGATTAGGAGAATTAGAATCCTCCATTACAAAGCTTTGATACCAATTGATGGCAAAGAGGGTTTTTCAACACATTCAAATCAATTGCCCCTCTTTGCTGCAGGATCTTATCACAGTCTAACCCAAATTCAACCTTTAACAATAAACAAGAATTATTGACTTAGACAAATAATTCCCCAACTTCAAATCTGACTGTAGGAATGCTTCAAAATTTTGGGATCCTTGATCCTTAGGATATGAGGAACAATATTTCAGAAGATGAGCTTGATCCAACGGGTGGGATCGAAAGCAATTTTGCCCGTAGGTCTCAAACATGTATTTTAACAGAACCAGAATTGTATAACAGTAAAAAAAAAATACTTATCTCAGAATCCTCTAGCATGTGCTTGATAACATACCCAAATTTGAAAGTGATCCAACCATGGATGAAGAAGTAATGAATTTTCAAAAAAACTATGAGCATCTGAAAACGGGAATGAACAGAATAAGAGTTTAGGTTGACTCAACCAGAATTTTTTAATAAAAAACTCTGCCCAACTCTGCTGCCAGTATCTTCTTCCTCTTTATTTATAATGCTAAAAGGAAATATAAAAGATAGAAGGACTAGTTCCTAAAAGGAATGTCCAAAAATAAAAAAGAGAAACTTTCCTTTATAACTTTTAGGAAAGTTTCCAAAACAAATAACATCTATAACTGACTCATATGACAACCAATCTTAGGAAACAAAACAAATTTAGGAAACAAAATTAATGACTAATTTTATGAAAATAAATTTAACTTAATTGAATTTAGGAAGAAGAAAAAAAATTTCTAAAAATTCTGTTGGTACTGTTCACGTGAACAGTACCGTGAACAGTGTTTTTGGTTGTTGGTTTGATTTTGGCATTTTCCTTCCTTTGGTTTTCTTGCGTAACTTAGACTACATCAAAATACAATACCGTAATAACCAGTAGAGCATAGCAAAATTACAATCTTAACCACATAAAAAAATGCAGTAATTCCATGTCTTCACAAGTGAAGAATTCAAAAGTAAACTTATGACAACTAAATACTTCGCTGGCCTGGTTGTGAGTGTGACCTGTAAAGTTGGTTAAGGATTCTTTGCTATGAAGTTTTGTGAGATTCATGACTTTGGTTGACTCTTCAGAATATTTAGTTCCCTTTTGCTGTTACATTATTGTGATCTAAAACTGTCTCAATCATTGGTTAGTACATCAACACTAAAAAGTTGTTAGAAGTAGATCATATTTAGTCTCCTTTACAAATTACATGATCTCTGTTGTTTTTAAGGTATGTCTGATTTGTTACTAATTCCTTAACTACCATTACAACAGTGATTGTTGGGGAAATTGCTAATTTTGCGGCCTATGCATTTGCACCAGCAATCCTCGTTACTCCTCTTGGTGCACTCAGCATTATTATCAGGCATGTGGCAAATTTTATATATGTGATATACTGATATATACATACATATATGTATCCTTCTACTTATGTTCAAATTATCTTTCAGTGCTGTACTTGCACATATTATCTTACGGGAGAAGCTACATAGTTTTGGTATTCTTGGTTGTGTTCTGTGCGTTGTTGGGTCAACAACTATTGTTTTACATGCTCCTCAAGAACGTGAAATTGAGTCCGTGACACAAGTATGGGATCTTGCTACTGAGCCAGGTATTTTTTAATGTGTGAGCTATATTTCTCACTGTTTCTGATGATATTTTGATTTTATTATGGCAAAAGTTGGAATTTAGTCTTTGATAACTTGAGTTTTTGCTGCATTCTTTTTGGATTTTAAATCAATTTTTGGCACTTTGAGGATTTTTTTTTTCATGTCTTCTGCAGCTTTTCTGTTGTATGCCGCCTTGGTATTAGCAGCAGTTTTTATACTTGTAGTCCATGTTATCCCACAGTATGGGCAGACACATATAATGGTCTACATTGGGGTTTGTTCACTTGTGGGTTCTCTAACGGTATGTATGCAATGTGTGTGTATATATATATATATATATATATATATATATTTTTTTTTTCTGATCCTGCTAGATATTGCCATTAGTCCTATTGAAAACATGGTATGTCGTGACAGGTCATGAGTGTTAAAGCATTAGGAATTGCTTTGAAGTTAACATTCTCAGGAGTGAATCAGCTATTATACCCCCAAACATGGGTATTCACCATCGTTGTAGTCACTTGTGTGATTACTCAACTGAACTACTTAAACAAGGTAATAAAATTTTCTGCATTTTTAATATTTTATACTTTATGACAGTGCCCATAGCTGCATCTTATTGCTTTTCGAACTCTGGAGCACTACATATATCTTATGATTATGATGCTTTTTCAGAATTGTTGAGTACTACAACTGTTCTGCTTTGGAGATCAAGTTGATCTTGTGAAGCTCATGCATATGGACTAATTTTGAAGTTGGACAAATTGGCTCTTTGACTTCAAAATAATAAGTGCTTTTTTTTTTTTTTTTTTTTTTAAGTTGTAATTGACTATAAATGAGCTCATGAAACATGATTAGGTTTGGAGAATACCATGTACTAATATCCAGAATCAAATTGGCACATGGAGTTCAAGAACCAGGATATGAGATACTCTGGCCTAAACCTAGAACATTTTCAGTCTATGCAGTGAATAGGTATTGTTGCCTGAAGTATGTGGATTGGCACCAACAAATCCTCTTCTGCCTCCATTTTATCTCCTTCAAAATGTTGATTTGAAGTCTTCAAGTTATATTTACTTCCTGTGTCCTATCTAAGTCTTTTCTTTTCTTAGCTTCCATCTCTTGAACTATTTACTCTTTCTCACTGGTGCAAACAGTGAGTTTGGTATACCTAAATTGATCAATCCTTCTTTTTTCACTCAATGAAGCTATTCTGAGGTTCCTCTTAATTCTAATTTTTCCTTTTCCTAGCTCTGGTCCTTATCCATTTCAGTGTCTTCACTCCTATTTGCTAAACTCATACCCTATGCATGTTGAAAGGTAGAGCATAATGGTTCAACCTTTTAGGAAAATAAAATAGAAAAACATGTTTTAATGTGGCACAAAATTATAATGGATTGTAGCAAAACCTCATTAGTTTAAAAAAAAAAAAAATGTTCTGAAGGAAGATGAATAAATTCTGGCAAGAGGAACAGAGTATCGTGTAGTCATAGTGCTACTAGGAAAATAAGTAGCAGAACTAGAACAACAATTATAAATCAGTAATCTTTCAAAAAGAGAACTAGAACTTTAGAGAGAATAAGATCAGAAACTAGTATGTGAAATTTAAAGCAATTCAGATCAAAATGCAAGGAGATATTGAATAAGAGAGCAACCTAAAACTTGATCTAGATCAGAGTACCACAAATTAGAATAAGTAATAGCAAGAAGATTAATGGAAATGGAGAATAGTAGAAGAGAAGAGGGAGGAAAGATCGCACCTGAGAAGAAAGATGAATGAACAGAACTAGGAGGATGGAGATCAGATCTGGAATTTAAATTCCATATGCACAGCCCACCAGCTCCAAGGCTCTTGAAAAGACTCTTAAATTCTTTACTGAAAATGTCCCTTTGATGTGTGTGTGTGTTGTTGGGGGGGGGGGGGGTATTCTGTATATATATATATATATATATATATATATATATATATATATGTTAAGCTGACTCATAAAGGGACTCCTAATCACTATCTTACATTGACTTAAAGGAAATAGACTCAAAAACTGATCTCTTAAAGCTATTAAGAATCCTAATCTAACTCAAACATTAGCCTTGAGTACTAATCCCATGAATTAACTTTGCTCCCACTTTATAGGCTTATATGTTAAGCATCTTTCAATCAAACCCAAGAAAATAAATGGCTCAGCCTTTATCATAAACTACCCAAAGCTTGTTTTCAGCCCATTGGACTGCCACCAGTATCTTGTTGGCCTCCCATCTTGCAGCGAGGCCTCCATTTAGGATGATATTGATCCAATGCATAGTTATCAAAGCGTCGCCTAATCAACGCTTAGGCGTCCAAGCTTTATATAAGGGTTTGGCCAGTGGGGCGCTATACGTTATCTACAAAAAGCAGACGGTTTACTGCTTGGGCGTCCGCTTCTTGTATTTGGAAGTGTATGTGTTTGTGTATGTTTTTGAATTTTTGCTTGCATGTTCTAACGTCTTTGTTTTTTTTTTTTGTTTTTGTTTTTTTTTTTAATATAATAATTATATCTCTTTAAATGTTACTTTTTCATGTGGTTTGAATGTTTCCTTTATGTGGCTTGAATGTTTATTCTAAATGTAGTATAAGCATAATTATATCAATGTCATACTAGATAATAGATACATATTTAATAACAAGAAAAATGTTGGATGGTGCTTAGGCGATGTTACGCGGTGCTTCATCGCCTGAGCTTTTAGGTGGCTTTGAACGCTTTAGATTGCCTTTTCGCTTTAATAACTATGATTCAATGAGTCTAATGCAACTGTATCAATTTTACTGTTTTTTCCGTCAATACTTGTCTGGTTGGATCACTTGGATCTGTTGGTCTTCTATTTCCAGGTTAGTCAGTGTGTGTGTGACCGTAATGGGAACCAGTGTGGGCGAAGAATGACTCCTCCACACCCTCCGCACCAAGAAAAGAAAACCCATGCGGACGTCCTTTTTTTTTTTTTTTTCCGGGGGGGACACCAGGCTTGTTTTTGTTCTCCTCTCCATGTGCTTTTGGATGGAGGTTTCGTTGTATTTTCAACCAATTATGTGCATGCAGGCATCATAGGCACTATATAAGTTTCATGAATTTGCCTATTTGATCTCTCAAGGTTAGAAGTTTTGAAATTTCATCAAATTTACTGATATATTTTGGTTTCACAAGAAACTGAAATGAAGTGATTGTTATATGCAAAATTTCATCAAAAATATTTCAGTTTCAGAAGAGGGTGAAGTCGGGGTAAAATCCAAAATTTTGAACCTTGTGATCACTTAATACTATTTTCTGGAGGAAAATGCCTGGTGGTAAAAGTATAGAAACTGCTTTTTCTCTGTTGATGCTATAAAATAGTGTCCAGAAATTAAAATAATCTTTTCTGTTTTTTAATGACTGAATGGTATTCTTTCAATTGTGCTCTAGGTTTCCATGTTGCTACCTGTTGTTCTTTGATAATTCCTTTGGTAACACCTAAATGGTTTCAATTGTGAAACCATTTTTAATATTTTTCTTGTCATCTTGTGCATCATACTAATTCATATTAGGTAAACTTATATATATGTTTATATATTGAAAACTCTTACTCTTCACATTTTAAGGTCCCCAAATATTCTCTCTACAAATTTGGAAGAAGTGCCTTCCTTCTTCCTTTTGTTTTTTGTTGGTGGGTGGGGGATTGGTGGCTGGATTTGAACAATACCAGGAAATTGGACAGTATATGCCAGGAAATTGGAACAGTATGTACCAGGAGTATACCTTTAACTTGGACTGGTGCATATTCAGACACAGCTAGGTTTCTACTTATATGTTTGGTAAATAGTCATGTCTCTACTAAAGACAACCCAGCAACCTAGCTCCAGTTGTTAGGAATTCAACAAGCAAGAATTGTTAAATTTCTGCTTTTGTTGCTGCTAACTTTGTTTCGACATCTTTGTTGACATCCTAGTCAGTGGTCATATTTAATTCTGTTTCAAATGCTACCCTCCATGCATATGTTGCTAGACCCTGCACACACAAAATCTTGATATTTTGTTTCCAATTTTATTAGTTGATTTTTGACTCTTTGTAGATAAAACAAGTTTTCATTTTGTATATTTATTGCAGGCACTTGATACCTTCAACACTGCTGTTGTATCACCTATATACTATGTGATGTTTACATCATTAACCATTTTGGCCAGTGTGATCATGTTTAAGGTAACAGTTGCTGCTAGTTGAAGGATATCAATATCTCTCAATTGTCATATTTGCATGATATGCCTTATTGACTAACTGGGTTTAGGTCATACATGTCAAGCATTTACCATCTGCTTTTTTTAACAAAAAACATGAAATAATATGGAACACAGTTACCACTTTAGTGGATCCATTGCAGTCAATCTTTCAGTGATTGCTTTCTGTTCGATGGCTTTGCTTGAATCAGAAATCCACTATAATCTTGTAGATATATTTAGTTTTCCTAAATTATCTATTGTGACTACTATGTTGCAGTTTATTTTATTTGGTGTTGGAGTTGTGCATAGATTCAGTAGTCAGGAATGGCCTAATTTATTTACTGATAGAAATCAATTAATTTTTAAAAGCAGATTAAGTAGAATTGTTTGCTAATTCGCAGAGAAGATATTTACCCCCTGGTTTTTATTCATGATTCTGGCAACAATTTTTTTTTTTCCTTCAAAGATTGTGTTGAAACAACTAAAATGTTGGAGATAGGAAACTTATCATAATTAGACATTTTTCTCATTAGGGTTGAGCTATGATTGCAGAGGTGGACTCCTCTTTATATCATTACAAAAGGGAAAATTACATGTACTACCCCTGGTTTTATGGACTAATTACACCTACCATCAACTAGTTTCTAACAATTACACATACCACCCCTAATCAGAAATGTTTGACAGAAAGGTCTATTCCGTTAACAGTGTTAAGTCTAAATTTTAAAAGACAATTTTGCCCTTGTTGGGTTTACTACCTTTACTCCTTAGAGACCGTGCTTTGAATCACCGTAGTTGCAAGGATAGCTGCCACCAACAACAAAACAGATAAGACATGCAGGCAGTGCTGTAGTAAGAGTTCGGCTTCAGCCTGTCCGATCTAACCGATATCCCTGATGTGACCAGCCTTCTCCCTCGTTATATTTGTTCTTCTTGCATTCTAGACAAGAAAAACAACCAAAATGCAACTCCCCTCTGATTAGTCAACCAAATCGTCTGAAACGTGGAGGGTGATATCTTTTTTTGCCGGATATTACATCCACCGAAGTAGATTGGCTGGAAATTACAAGGTTTAAGCAGATCAGAACCACGAATAGGGACGTTTTCCATTTAAGTTGCAGAAATTACCGGATGCCAGTTTTCTGCCGTCCGGCGACCGATCTGCCTAATTTTTTGGAGATTTTCAAATATACAGTTCCTGATCTACCATGTATGTAACCAAGGGTTTGGTTGGTTTGACAGTTCAATTAGGATCAGTAGTAGAAGCATTTCAACAAATTTTTGCCACGTCTACTTGCACGCTTTATTTGTTTCTAATTTCAAAATTAGTTCTTCTTTTTGTGGTGACATCGGAACACTGGGAGAAGCAATGCTGAACTGGGTACCAACCAAATCAACATTAACCTGCATCTTGTTTAAATCTACGGCAGTCTATAGTGGCCATGAGGTCAGTAATAGGAAATCCAGCAAAAATAGTTCCATTAACAACGTTGGTAGGGAGAGTGGTCCCATCAGCCAACACAGCCTTAGAATCGTCGGAGCGGCTGTGGAAGGGGACGCTGTTGAAGGAGAATATGTCGAGGGAGAAGCTGTTGTTGGAGAAGATTGTGCTTCTTCGTGAAATAGAAAAAGAGAAAGACGAAGGGGTTTTTTCATCCTTAAAATTTTAGAACGATCTGACATCACCAATAGACTTAACACCATTAATGGAATGGACCTTGTTGTTACACGTTTTTGAAATAAGGGGTGGCATGTTTAATTGTAGAAACTAGTGGATGGTAGGTGTAATTAGTCCATAGTCCAGAGGTACTACATGTAATTTTCCCTCACACAAAAAAGGGAAATTCTCTCTTTAAGAGTATGACGAAGGTGAAGGAAACATTTGATTAATGTGTGTAGTAACTTTGCATCTGGTTTTGATGAAGTTTTTGGTACATTTGGCAAAGCATGTGTGTGCCTGATGATGACTGGTTGTAGGAACCAGACCAGTAGTGGAGAAGACCTGGAATCCAGAAGACCTTTCTGATCAATTTCAGGGTCAATGATATGAGGTTCAGGTTTCCCTTGCAGTGGAGGAAGTATCAATATAGTTCTCAGAAATGTGGAGATGGCTTGGAGGATAAGGTAGGTTTAAGGAACATCAGTGTGAGAAATAGACTGTACGGATTCTAACCTTAGTATTGATGGTGTGGAATGAGGATCAGGTTTGTAAAGAGAAGGTGCTGAATGATTATCAGCTCGTCTTCCTTAAGAATTTGTTACTATATTACAACACCTAGCATACACCAGGAAGAAGCTAGCTCTGTGAGTTATATCATATGGCTTCCAATTTGAATTTGAATTTAAATTTAGAGTTAAATACATATCACTTGATGATGTAATTATGGTGTAATTACTATGAGGGGGAGGTACGTTTGTTTAATTGTGATATATGGAAAGATCATGAAATATACATCTGGGTTGGGTGAGCTTGAGGATCAAATATCCAGCACTTCGGAAGGACTAGTCCTGTTATTAAACTTGTAGTAAGAATCAGGGGAATCAGGTTTAATCAATTTTTGAAGGGGTAATATTTGTTGGATTGATCGGAATTGATGTCCAAGGATAGTCTTGGAATGCTTCTAAAGTTTTTTGTTGAGGTGTTTAGAAAGATTAACACAGATGGGTATTCAGTGGCAGGATTAAATGCAAGAATTCTTCAGAAGCCTAGACATCAGGGATTTAAGTTGAATAGAAAACTTGAAAAGATGGATCCATCTGCTATCAAGTTGGAGGAGTTTAGAAAGGTTCTGAATGGGCTTAGGCAAAATTATGTCTAACCAGAATTGATTAAACCTTGGGGAGGAGCAGCAGTCCACTGCTACATGTTTATCAGAATATTATATTGGAATGTTGGTGTCTTGTGAGTTTTTTATTGGATTCTGGAATGATATTATTTAAAATGTTTGTGGTTGTATCTGTCATTATATACGGGGAAAGTTTTATCTTAATGACCCAAATATCTGCCATGTGGCAGATCGGATGAGACCCAGGTCTATTTGTCAAGTTTCAGCCCAAGCAGATAACACCAAATGGAAAAATAAAGTTATGAAAATCTAGGGACTGAAGGAGGGTGCTCGGGCATTAATGGATGAATGAAAATAGGAGTGTATATGATTGAATTATGTTCTAAAACTTGAGACTTGGCAAATCAGGATCTATTCCTGTCAATCCAATGGTCAGAGTCCAACTTATCATCCTGCCACATGGCTCAAATTGGTGGACTGTTGAGATTAGTTATCTACATGGGACCTAGAGAATTATTTTTCCCTTATGTATTTGGCAGTCTTACCAGCTTTGTGTTATGCTAGAGGTTGTTGTATTATGGATGGTTTTTCCTCCCAACAAATGGTGATGCAGTTTCCAACCCGGAAGCAGGACCAAAAGATTACGAAGATTTGTTTTGCGGCGGGATTGCTAGCTAGATCGTGGGAGCTGCTTAGAGCTTTTGAGATTTGGAAGAGGGAGAGAGCAGAGGAAATGGGAAGACCATGCACCTTCACACCCATGAGAAAACTTCACACTTTATTCAATTCAATTCTCCAAAGCTCTGAGTGGCACCCACGATCTAGTTAGGAATCTCCAGGCTGCCAACGAAATCTTCCAATTCTTTCGGTCCCGGTACCGGGTTGGAAACTGCATCAATTGGATGTCTTGCTGGGAGCATATTCTTTTTCTTTGAAATTGAAAAACAATCTGTAGGGAAGCTTGAGGTTTCTACTATTGGTTAGTGGTCTGTATGATGAAAGGATGTTACTGTTGAGCTCCAAGCTCTAGGAGATCAAATTCGGTTTCTAGGAGGGAAGTTTCTTCTTACCTTAGTGAATAAATAGTCTAATGAGGATGGTGGTCATGCTTTGAGAAGATCTGAGGCTCTTAATAAATTGGTCTTGAGGATGATGCTTGAATTCTGTACTGAGCTTTTGAGCGTCAAAACCTATAGTTATTTTAAAACCTATAAAACATAGTGGCTTTTGTTATGGGGCTGAACCAGATGAGGGTTGTCCATATGGGGCTGAACTATTAAAGCTTGTAATAAAGTTTCTTTAACATGACTAAAGGCAACTACTGATCCAAATGGCTCTTGGACTTCCAGGTTTCAAGTTTGAGACTGGAAGCAGAACTTTAGGAGCTACATCTTTTTCATTTACATATATTTTTTAGCTGAGAAATATTGTTACAGGTCTTAATTTGTAAACCCAACATGAGTATGTCAGCAATATTCTTTTTAGTAATATATCTGTTAATTGGTGGAGAAATATTTTTAGTTTCCCAACGAGTTCAAAAAGTATAATTTGATTGTTATTTTTTGATTATTATAAACATCCTATAGGTCTTCTTTGTTTCATAAATCTATTCTACTGATTCTATGCGATTTAGATTTTTCATCACCTTGTCCTGAAATTTAGTATTAAATTTTAATTTGAATTTTTACAAAACTTGACTTGTCCTTTCACCTATTCAGGACTGGGATCGGCAAAATCCAACTCAGATTGTCACAGAAATGTGTGCGTTTGTGACTATTCTGTCTGGCACATTTCTTCTTCACAAAACTAAGGACATGGCTGATGGTATATATTTTCCTTTGCTTTCCATATTTATTGTTATGGGAGAATGCTAACTGTAGCTGTGTCTAAGTGAGTAGAGCTTACATGCCTTGTGACATGTGTTCCCTTTGCAACTTCTGAGTTCTGACTGATAATCCTGTATTCGTAAGAGGTTTGAAAAAAAATTTAGAAAAGGGTGCACAGAACAAATTTGAACTGGTACCAAACCAACCCTTGTCTTCATCATTCTTTGACCTGCGAAGTCTCTGACCTGAGAACTGCATTATTGTTCTTGTCTTTTCTCCCTTGCTGCTCTCTCTCTCTCTCTCTCTCTCTCTCTCCCTCTCTCTTCTCTCTCTCTCTTATGTCATCTAATGAGGCACCCTGTCCATCGTAAGGCAATCCAAAGGTGCAGTGATCATATGAGGTTCTCCTCTCCCTTTTTTCCTTCTCTTTTTTTTTTTTTTTTTAAATTTTTTTTTTTTTTTTTCTTGTTTTGGAGAGGGGATCTCGGCTGTTCATAGAATACTTGAAATTGGTCACCAAATGGTCAGACTAAAGAGAACAGAGTCCGTGACTTCGGTGAAGACGATGAGGGTTCTGTCATGCTCTTTCTTTTCCCAGTCAGTCTTTTATTTTATTATCCCTAATATTATTCCCTCAAGTGAAACTTTACAAGACATCATTCGTATGGTGATGGGCGGGTGGGTATTAGGTCCATTTGGAGACGACGCTTTTGTGCTCAATTCGTCTTCCCCAAAAATAAAATTTAATTATTTAATCACTTCATCCAGTATCTATTTGTTCATTGTGTAACACTTTATATATGTACATGTCCTAGCATAGAAGGCATGTAGGCAGGTAGGGCCAACGTTACTCTTATTTATGTTATTCAGTCACTTGATTTTGTGCACTATTGAAACAATACCACTGATGCATGCCCTTACAGGTCCAGTGGCCTCCTTCCACTTGTCTAAGCTCACAGAAGTGAATGGGTTTGATCCTGAAGGCATCCCCCTTACGTGCTCAGAATCCTTGCAGTCACCGTAATCCTTGGTTAATTTTTGTCTTCCTATCTTTCGTATTTTTGGGGGGGGGAGCAACCTGTCTGTCACCAACATGTACTCCATCAAATGTTTGATGCACACCAACATATATATTTTTTTATTCAATTAGACAAGAGGACCAGGAGGGCTTTATGGATCAAAATGAGATGATGGAATTTCGCGAAGGCTGTACCCTCGAATTCTCTCCCCCCTCCCCCCTTGCTGCCCCCCCACCCAATGTTTGTGGGGGGATTTTGGCAAATGTAATTCTGAGCATACTGGTGGTAAATAGTGTATTTTAGATTCAAATTTAAAGAAATCAATGATATTTGCACATAGAAGAAAAGAGTGCGATTGTTGGTGAACATGTGCAGTGTTTCATTTTCTGTAGCATATGACCTTCAGGAGGCATTACTGTTGATTGGGTGCTGGCTGTGCTGCTGTTGATTTTAGACCTCAGCAGTGCTAAAATTGTGGCTGGCCATGGTGAACCACCATCTCATAATATTCTCTTCATTTGTTCAGTTAATTTTGGCATTTCATTGATGCATAAAATAACTTGTTCAAACATGGTAGAGTTGACGGGGACTTTCTTTACGTGCCTAAACTTGCTATTGCTTATTTTTCACTAGATTGCAGTATGTTGGTAGCATGGTTCAAGGAATTGGGATCGGATCGGCGATTCTAGTTTTAGGTCATTTTAATCGATATCTGCCGGCTATTGGTTTATTCAGGCTTATTATTGCCGACTCAGGTGGTGCATATTACGATAAATAGGAACCATGGTTGAAGACCTAAACAGGATTGAGGTTGAAATTAGGTGTTGTGCAGGGGATGGTTGAAGCATTCATAATTGTTTCTGCTCACCCATATACTATACTCATTTAAAAGACATAAGCATTACAAGTTCAAGATCAAGTTCATGTACCACTTGGTTCTTAACCCACATACGGCACACGTTTAAAAACAACCATTACATTTGATTATAGGTCCCTTGATTATATGTTGGGAATAATTTTACATTGGAAAACTTTGGGACTTTATATATTAGTTGGTTTTTCCACTTAATAATTCAAGTTTTTGGATTTGATATTTCAACATGGTATTAGAGTCATAAAGTCATACATTCATTAAATATCTATATACGATCATCTAAAAGAGAGATCATAAGAGAGGCAACACGTAAGGAGAATATTGAGAATAATCCTATGGAAAATGTTGGATGTTAGATTTCATATATAAAATTGGTCTTTCTATAACTTTTGGATTGGATAACTCAACAATATAGACTTGATTTACATACCACTGGGCCAATTTCTGCCACCCCTATGGAATATGTACTTGCACATGCTTACCCAAGCTCAGTGATTTGGTATGTTATGTACTGGGATGGTAACGGGGCAGGAACAAGTTGAGGTGCTTTTGGTATGCAAAAAACCTGGATTTGGTTAATCCTATGTAGGTTAGGGTAGATTTTTTGTGTATTCAATAGCAGATTAGCTCTCTTTATTTATTTATTTATTTTGATAGAAAAATCTCAAAGAGAGTTGAAGTCATGACTTCTTTATTACGAGTTATTATTCCTTAATTACTGTTGGGAGAAAATAATTTTGTGTTAAATCAGACCATTGATAACGGGTCAGTAGGACGTATGCAAGATATTACACATGGCGTACATCTAAAGCACAAGGTATGAGAAGAAAGAGATGACTGAAAAGAACTCGTGTTCGACCCCCCCATGCTGATCTAGATATGATGTGACAGATTGATGGGGGTAATTGGGCAATTAATGATTTGTCATTAATGCTCATAAATGCTGACAACAACCATAAATGCAAGGTATGCTGACTTGACCAGCCATGTTACCATATCATGGACCGAATCAACAAAAAGTAAGATTTCTACTTGATAAGTGGGAAATGACGGTCATAGTTGACAAAGAAAGTAGCTGACGTGGACATAAGGGGGTCGAATAGGGGGTCGAACATGGGTAAAAAAAGATAGACAAGACGTATACGCGCCACTCTAAGGGGTCTTAGCTGCCTAGTCCTAATCTTCCTTCTCTGACATGATGGAGATGGTGGTAGGTGGAAAAAAGTTTGTCCAAGAAATTTCACAATCGTTCTATAAATACAGAAGAAAGGGGAAAAGAAGAGAGATTCAATCTTGGAGTTCACTCCGAAAACATCTATCCTGAGGTATTATTACTCTGCTGAATTTCCTTCAAAAATATCCTTGTTTACCTACTGTTCATCTTTTCCACTGGGAAGGAGAAAAGTCTTTTGGAACTCCCGTATCTCAGGGAACCCCATTTCTAAGGAGTTCTAGTGTATCACTAAGAGCTCCATTCTACTTGTCTTCGGAATTCCCTAACTTTGGCATTGGAGTGGTCCCGGGGTATATCCCGCCCACTTGCTTACTGTGTTTGTGTTTCAGTTACGTGGTTTGATCTGAGAAGCTGGACGGATTCCATCGACAACAGTTTGGTGCCCACCGTGAGGCCCTAGACATACTTTGCTTCCAAAACCTTTCCTCCATTCTCAATTTACCTAAAGAACCCATACAAGAAGCCTCACCCTTTTCTCTCTTTACATCTTTCGTACTCCTAAATCAACTTATACATTTTACCCATGGCTCCAGCTGGAAGATCTGAAAGCACTTATAATCTACGCGAGACTCGTTCCCGTCGGGTGAATGGAGATACCTCGAGAGACCCAGTGGATATTCCAGTGGCCTACGAAGAAAGGGCTCCTAAAGTCTATCTTGAAGAAGAGGGAGCAGGTGGTCATAATCCAGTTTGACCCACTGGCCCAATAACTGGCCACACTGACGGAGTTACTACGACAAAGACCTACGGGTATGCCGACAACCTCTGCTCCAATTGTGGACATAAGGGGGTCGAATAGGGGGTCGAAAAGGGGTCGAACAGGGGGTCGAACAAGGGTTCGATGCAGTTCGACAAGAAAGAGCTGCGGCAGTTCCCCTAGTCACAGTAGTACCACCAGCCATACCAGTTACAGCAATACTATCCGCTGAGAATACACTGATCACTGATGAGAATACTGTCAAGTTAGAATGCCTAGTGAAAGACTTGATAAATCGAGTACAGCACGTGGAGAGGGGGGGGAGTCGATTCTGAGGCCCTCCAAGATTATGACACAGAGACAGCCTTGACAGATGAGTTCATGAACCATCCACTTCCCCTCAACTCTATCTTCCCTAATGTTGGGTGGTATGATGGAAAGACAGACCCGGAGAAGTACCTTGACAACTTCAAGGTGGGGATGGTCATCTAGGGCCATCACAATGCCCTCTGCTGCAAAATTTTTCCTTCCACACTCAGGGACGCTGAAAGGATCTGGTTCAACAATCTTCTTCCCAAATTTATTGGGACTTTTCGTGAGTTAAGCAGCTTGTTCCTCTCCCATTTTCAGGGGAGTCAAACTCAAAAGAAGAACCTGTCCCAACTAATGGCGATCAAACAGGGCGAGAAGGAGCCCCTCCTACCATTCATAACCCATTTTTTAAGGGTGGCCAAAGAGATCAAGGACCTGCAGCTTGAGGCGGTGTTGTCAACCCTGTCGAAGGCTCTCCTCGACCCCCAATTAGTCTTTTCTCTCAACAAGAAGTTCCCTAGAACTCATACTGAGATCTTCAGCCGATGTAACCAATATGCATAGGGAGTAGAAGCTGTTGCGGAGCTGCCAGGACGTGTGAACAATGCCCCTACTGTGGGGGACAAGAAAAAAGTGAGCCTGTGGATAAAGCTCCCAAGGAAGGAGAAACAAGTAAGAAAGCTAAGCTGGCCAAAGCACTATACCCAGCTCAACCTGCACCAGAATACACACCCCTCAACCACACCATGGTTGAGATCATGAACATCAGGAGGGGGGACACTCTTTTGGTCCCTCCTCCCAAAATGATATCCAAGCCAGAGGAGCGCAATCGTCGACTGTACTGCGCACATCATCAAGATCATGGTCATGATACCAATTCATGCCAGCATTTGAAGGGCTTGGTGGAGGATCTCATCCAACACGGAAGATGGACAGAATTCATAGACCCAAGGGCAAGGCTCGCCTTACCAAATCCTGCGGTGGTACTTCCTCCACCTCCCCCAGCAAGGGCACCAGAAGAAAGAAGAGAAAGGGTCGAACATAGACCTCCACCACCCCAAAAAGTCACCTCCGAGAGGATTCATGGGGCAGATTGATTTATGCCGAGATGGGGTGCCAGAAGAGATGAAAGAATTCCCTACTCCAGGGGTTCGAATTGTCCGTGAAAAAAGCCCTCCGTGAAAGCTGTTGGGGAAGGCAAGACCAGAACAAGACTTGGGACTAAGTGATGATGAATATGTCACACTCAGTCAGCCCGAGTGCATGACGGTGATTGTCTGGCCTGACCACATGAGGCGAGAGGTACTCTCGATTATCATCAAACCAGTGGAGGAAGGAGCGCCTAGAGGAAAGCAAGTTCGACGAGAGGATGAGAACCTGGGTGAATCATCTTCCAAGAAATTCAGGTACGATGGGTACATTTACTTTGGGGATGATGATTTGATTGATGTAGTCACTCCCCATGAGGATCCCTTCGTCATCAAAATGGCCATTAGAGAAGAATGGGAAGTGAGCCGTATATTGGTCGACACAGGAAGTGCTTGTGAAATCCTGTATTACGACACTTACCGGAGGTTGGGCTACAAAGATGAGCAGATGCGGTCCATTCGATACTTTCTTCTAGGGTTAATGGTGAGGGAGTATGGGTGAAAGGAGCCATCTAGATCGATACTCGCTTGGAAACTTACCCAACGCGAGTAAGTATCAACATGAAGTATATGGTAGTCGATACTCGATCGAGCCATAATGGCATTCTCGAAAAGAAGAAGGCCTCTGGGTCTTGAAAAGAAAAAGGCCTCCGGGTCTCGAAAAGAAAAAAGGCCTCCGGGTCTCGAAAAGAAAAAAGGCCTCCGGGTCTCGAAAAGAAAAAAGGCCTCCGGGTCTCGAAAAGAAAAAAGGTCTCCGGGTCTCGAAAAGAAAAAAGGCCTCCGGGTCTCGAAAAGAAGAAGGCCTCCGGGTCTCGAAAAGAAAAAAGGCCTCTGGGTCTCGAAAAGAAAAAAGCCTCTAGGTCTCGAAGAAAAGAAGGGTCTAAGGGCTCAAAAAAAAAAAAAAAAAAAAAAAAAAAAGAGGGGTCTAAGGACTCAAGAAAAGAAGGGTCTAAGGGCTTAAGAAAAGAAATGGCCTAAGGGCAAGAAAAGAATGGTCTAAGGACTCAATAAAAGAAGGGTCTAAGGACTCAAGAAAAGAGGGGTCTAACGGCTCAAGAAAAGAAATGGCCTAAGGGCAAGAAAAGAAGGGTCTAAGGACTCAAAGAGGGGTCTAACGGCTCAAGAAAAGAAATGGCCTAAGGGCAAGAAAAGAGGAGTCTAACGGCTCAAGAAAAGAAATGGCCTAAGGGTAAGAAAAGAAGGGTCTAAGGACTCAGAGAGGGGTCTAACGGCTCAAAAAGAGAAATGGCCTAAGGGGAAGAAAAGAGGGGTCTAACGGCTCAAGAAAAGAAATGGCCTAAGGGCAAGAAAAGAAGGGTCTAAGGACTCAAAGAGGGGTCTAACGGCTCAAGAAAAGAAATGGCCTTAGGGCAATAAAAGAAGGGTCTAAGGACTCAAAGAGGGGTCTAACGGCTCAAAAAGAGAAATGGCCTAAGAGCAAAAAAAGAGGGGTCTAACGGCTCAAAAAGAGAAATGGCCTAAGGGCAAAAAGAGGGGCTTAATGGCTCAAAAAGAGAAGGGTCTAAAGGCTCAAAAAAAAAAAAAAAAAAAGGGGCTCGAAAAGGCAAGCCATATGAGGAGGGCTCAAAGCATATGAGGAGGGCTAAAAAAAAAAAAAAAAAAACCAAAGGGGTTCATAATGAAGTACGCGCGCATATGCGAGGAAAGTATATTTTCCCCAAAGGGATTGTCTCCTCGAGTCGAAACGACCCGAAAGAGGCAAAGGGGTTCTGTTGGGGGAAAATAAGTTTGTGTTAAATCAGACCATTGATAGCGGGTCAGTAGGACGTATGCAAGATATTACACATGGCGTACATCTAAGGCACAAGGTATGAGAAGAAAGAGATGACTGAAAAGAACTCGTGTTCGACCCCCCCATGCTGATCTAGACATGATGTGATAGATTGATGGGGGTAGTTGGGCAATTAATGGTTCGTCATTAATACTCATAAATGCTGACAACAATCATAAATGCAAGGTATGCTGACTTGACCAGCCATGTTACCATATCATGGACCGAATCAACAAAAAATAAGATTTCTACTTGATAAGTGGGAAATGACGGTCATAGCTGACAAAGAAAGTAGCTGACGTGGACATAAGGGGGTCGAATAGGGGGTCGAACAGGGGGTCGAACATGGGTCAAAAAAGATAGACAAGACGTATACGCGCCACTCTAAGGGGTCCTAGCTGCCTAGTCCTAATCTTCCTTCTCTGACATGATGGAGATGGTGGTAGGTGGAAAAAAACTTATCTAAGAAATTTCACAATCGTTCTATAAATACAGAAGAAAGGGGAAAAGAAGAGAGATTCAATCTGGGAGTTCACTCCGAAAACATCTATCCTTAGGTATTATTACTCTGTTGAATTTCCTTCAAAAATATCCCTGTTTATCTACTATTCATATTTTCCACTGGGAAGGAGAAAAGTCTTTTGGAACTCCCGTATCTCAGAGAATCCCATTTCTAAGGAGTTCTAATATATCACTAAGAGCTTCATTCTACTTGTCTTTGGAATTCCCTACCTTTGGCATTGGAGTGGCCCCGAGGTATATCCCGCCCACTTACTTACTGTATTTGTGTTTCAGTTACGTGATTTGATCTGAGAAGCTGGACGAATTCCATCGACAACAATTACCAACTGAGTTATCCTTCTGATTTCATAAAAGGCCCTTAATGGTTAAGGTATGACCCAAACTGAATCACCCCAATTATCACCATATGTACATCAAAATAAAGAGTTGCAGACACAGCTGGAACCTTCTCATTTTGAAAGGAAGAAACTAATCATGTCTAGAAAAAATGTACACTAATTATTTCTACATCAGTTGCATTTGAAGGTAATTAATGAAAACCGATTTTACAGGAAAGAAAGATATTTTCTTTTGGGTAAACACAATTTGATGGCACCGGCCATTAACTAACTGCATTCTGATAATGAAAAGAATCCCAAGCTGAGTTTAATTTGAAAGCATCATTCAAAGTAGGCTGAGAAAGGTTTCGAATTGATCAGTCTATATCACAATTGAATGAATGTGTATGACCACAGCTTTTACAACCAGACTACTCTGGTTTTTTTCCTGGTTTTTTTGTTCTGGTTTTAATCTTAATCAGCCAGTTTGGATAAAAAGCAAAATGATTTTAAGATAATATCCACCTAAGGAAAATTTTCTCATACTTAATTTTACTAGGTACTGATTAAAAGCAAGAAAATTTTAAAGAAAGGAAAATAAAATTTTAAAATTGAGCCTATGTGAGAAGATAATTGGATAATTCCAATCATTGAATAGATACAACTCATTTATTAACATTTTCTTGTGTTTTCTCATCTATCTTTTGTTCATTCATTTTTTAAAAGGAACTTACAAGTTTTTGATAGAATTTCTTTTTTCAACTTTATTTTATCAAAAAATTTCAAATTTTCTATGAGATAGAAATTTGACATGTGAATAAAAAATTCTCAAATTTAGTTTCATCCTATTGTCACGTGACAAATATAGGCTTTACACTAGGGTGGGTGGACCTTCCAAGAAATAAAAGTGGTTCACCCAATTCAGCCATGAATATGATGGTTCATAGAGGGGGTAAGGGACAGCCTGTAAAGCAGTAACACAGAACTGTGAACTGTTTTTTAACGGTTTTGAACTCTCTCAGTGGTTGAAGGTAGACAAAATGGAGTGGACAACAACTAATCTAGGAAAAATCAATGTGGGTCCCATTCCTGTACATCTATGCCACGTGTACGGATAGAATGATTCCCTATCTTGCGTACCAATTTGTCAGAATTGGTCAACAAAGCCTCCAAATTTTGATGACATAGCAGTTTGTTTAAATTCCAAATTGACGAAACTGTAAAGATGTACTCCTGAACTCCACTTCCATACTCGAGTCTTCTGGCTAACCACAAGGATCCCATGGTCCCCTTCATCAAAGCATCCTTTTATGTAGGTTTGTCATTGGGTCCCACATTTCTAATGACCTTTTGACTTGAATTCTTATTAAGTTCCTGATTATAGTATGAACAACACAATAATCAATGGAAGGGACCCACATTGTATGACCGTTAGATCTATGATCATGACATATTCAACGGTCAATAGAGTACCGAAGAGGATGGATCAAATTAAAATCCCAATTAAGGAGTTGCTATCACCAACCCATTTATTATGGTGGATTGGGCCAACAGCTACTTTTTTCATGGTAACAGCTAGAACTTGTGGAGGTTGTATGTCTTTTTCACACATCATCAATATTCAATACAACTCAACTATAGGGAAGATTTAAAGAAAGGACTCTCACTAAGATCACAACCTGTTTGGGACCCATCATCCAATTGGTTAGCCATCATCTTCCACATAAAATTTAGTAAAACAATCTAACATAAAAAGTTGGGTTTGGGATCATGCAATAACCCAAAACTTTTCCGGTGTCGAATCCCAAAATACCCATCTTATATTGAGATTTCCGTGATAACCCAATGACATCCTATGAAAAGGAATCCATGAGCCCTTGTCACGTAGAAAAGTTCCCTTAAATTTTTGCAGTTGAGCTAGCTGAACTTTCCCACTCATATAACTAATAAAACCTCATCCTCCTGATCTTTTTTTATATATCTTCTCTTATACACACTTACCCAGTTATCCTCTCTTGAGGTAGAAAAGATCCAGAAAGAAAGCTGCAGCCATGGTTTCTGATGATTTCAGCTTTCCAACAATCAGCGAGTCAATTCCTCGATTTGTGGCCTCACCATCTTTATGGAACGTTTCTTATGAAGTGTTTTCTGATTCTTCTTATGGAACTAGGGGAGAAAAAGAAGAAGAGAAGCATGGAAGAAAGAAGTTCCCCATGTCAGATAGAGATATAATCAAACTAGCAAATGAAGATATGAGTAAAGATGATGAAGAGAAGATGGACATGTTGTGGGAGAACTTCAATGATGAATTACGGCGGGTTTCTTCCTTGAGAAAGAACAAAGAAGATGCCGGGAGGTTACGAAAAGGCGGTGATTGGGATTCAGGTATGAGTGAAGAGAAAGCAGAATTGTATTGTGTTAAGGCCTTGAAGATGTCCAAAACAAGCAGTCATGGTATTTTCTCTCCTAAGAAACCAAGATTGTTTACTATGGTGAAGGTGGTGAAGAAGTTGCTTTTGCTTCACAACTCTCACTGTTCTAAGAAGAGTAGTATTTCATGATTATATATAGACCCATCTGGTTTTCATGCTTATTTGGTTTGAGATCTTCCTGGGTTTCAATTTGATGACTTTTTGTTATTAAGTATGAACAAATACTTGATCATGGTAGGGATAATATAGAAGGGTTGATCCTTGTTTAAGATGAGAACTAATATGTTGGAAGAAAGGAGAGATAGATAACTCATAGAATTATAAAAGGATTAAAATATGTTTGCTGTTTGATTTTCATTTGCTTCTTTCTGTTTCGATTCAATCTTCATGTTGGTTAGGTTTATGTATCATGCAAATTGTTTATGTAAAATTTCCAATTGACAAGGGTTAAAGAAATTGTCAATCCCTGGTCCACGGATTCAAATCGTCTCATCCCTGAGATTCGGGAGGCGTGGTGGCGACCCCACTGGATGGTCGCCATGTGGGGGTCGGATGAATCCGACCCCTCCGTTCGAGCCGACAACCTAGCCTGTCGGCTCGAACGGAGGGGTCGGATTCATCCGACCTCCACATAACGACCATCTAGTGGGGTCGCCGCCACGCCTCCCAAATCTCAGGGATGAGACGATTTGAATCCATTTTGTTTTGTTTTTTTGGGTAATGATATTCCTAATGAGACCTTTCAAATAGCCCAACCTTCTACCTTAATTTTGGACATTTTGGTAATTTAAAAATGAAAAGGTTCAACTTATTTAAATCAAAATAAATAAATAAAAAGGGAAGACCCCCTTTTTTTACACCTCAAAGTTGGACGCCCTTGAACCATCCATTAAAAACTCGATCAGAATACCCTTGTTGACTCAGCGGATTCAACCCGATTTTGGCTGAGCTTTTAAGGAACTCGGTTGGGATTGGTTAGTATTACTTGCATACGCCAGATTGGTCAGGCCACCAATTCCGAGTTGATTTGGCCAGTCTGGTTAGATGATCACAAATTTAAACCATCCGTCTAAATGACACCAGCTGGTGTCAATGTCCATTTCATACTAATGGTAGGGGTGCAAGTTTTATCCTGACAACCCGAACCCGCCCAGGCTCGCCCTGAACCCTGGCAGGGTTGAACCCGATCCGAACCCTGATAGGGCTGGGTTAGGGTTCAACCCTGGCAGGGTTGGGCTGGGTTAGGATTGACCCCCTGGGTTGAACCCGGCCCAACCCGACCCTGTATATATTTGAATATATTTATAAATATATGTATGATTTGTATTTGTTCTTTGTTAAACACTTAAACTGATTTGGTTTGTATCTGTTAAGTTCTTAAAAGAATATCATAGGTTGTTTGTATTTGTAATATGTTTTAAGTTGTAATTGTTATTTGATAATTTGTTGTATGTTTAGGGTCAATTAGGGTCAATATCAAGGTCAATCTAACCATGAATCAGGGTTAATCAGGGTTGATCCGGCCCAACCCAGCCCTGTCAGGGTCAATCAGGGCAGGTTAGGGTTAGGCCCAACCCTTCCAGGGTCAGGGTTATAATTTCGACCCTCGACAGGTTGGGTTAGGGTTTCAATAGGTTGGGGTTAGGGTTATATATTTTCTGACCCTGACAAGGTTGGGCTGGGTTAGGGTTAAGTTTCAATAGTCAAGGTTGGGGTTAGGGTTTTGAAAAACCCAGCCCAACCCGGCCCTGTTGCAGCCCTACTAATGGGATATCGTTGGGTTATCAAGGAAACCTCAATAAAGATATATAGATAGTTTTGGTATTTAAGGAGAAGGGGTTAGGACGGTTTTGCTCGGTCAAACAGACACCGAGGCCGAACGTCAAGTGTTGACATCGACTAGGTGTCAATAATAATATCTCAATTTTAAAACCATGCTATGAGGCAACCCATTTAAAGTTTTATAATAGTTACCCAAGGTATGCTCTAATTCTTTACACAGGCAAGTTAAGGGGTGGACCGATTAGCATGGATCTTGTTTAGGTGAAAAAAAAGTCTGAGCAGTCCTAAGAATCGGCTGACACTTAGGGATTGGCCGATCATGAGCAGACACAATACATACACGGTTATACTTTAAACCGTTGAATGAAGAAATGTAATTTCAAAATTACTTCTCTCCCATTAAATGAAGGATTAATACCCTGGTCATGTATATACATGATTCGTGTATGAAAATTGTTTTTTTTTTTTTTTTGTGTGTTGCGTTTCAATAATTTTTTTTTCTTTCATAATCTGTATGTAATTTTATATTGGTGTAAATAAAGCCCACAAGAAATTTTACACTGAAAGGGAACCATTTTGAATTCCATTTTGTTGGGAAGATGTTGCCTGTGGAAGCTAGCTAGATTTGTGAATCAAGAAAGAGCCAACGTAAAGCCACCAGCAAATCTTCCAAAGAAGTTGGAAAAAAAAAAAAAACAAACAAACAAACAAACCCTCTCACAGTCCAATCATATCTAAAAACTATAATTATTATTTTTACCCCTATGTTTTTTGGATCCGAATTGTCTCCTCTCTGAACTTCAGGGAGGAGGAAGACGCCCACGTCGGATGACCGACACATGGTTCTCGGGAAAATCCGAACCCCATGTCCGAGCCGACAAGCCGACACCCCTTGTCGACTCAGCTTGTCGGCCGGGTGTCGGTTAGGATGTGGGGCTCGAATTTTCCCAAGAGCCACGTGTTGACCATCCGACGGGAGCGTCTCCTTCCTCCCTGAAGTACAGGGAGGAGATGATTTGAATCCATGTTTTTGGGTTCTAAATACCCATTATCACATGTGAGGTGTTCAGATGGGATTTTGAGCAATCTTGAGTTTGTTTTTTGTGAAGTTATACAAAACATTTCTGGCCCTTTCATTGATTAAAACCTTTGTATCCTATGGAAGAGAATTTTTCGCTCAGCTTGATTGTTAAAAAAAAGGGTTAATTACACAGACACCCCCTCTACTGTAGTGAAACTACATAGAATTACCCTGCTTTTACAAAAGCTACATAGAATACTCTTCTAATAATTCTATCATACAATCTCACCCACACCGTTATTTTTAATTTAATGGCAGAGGGCCAAAATTTTTTTAAGACAAAAATACTCTTACTATGTGCATTTTTGAAAATGAAAAAGAAAATAAAAAAAATCACAAAAAAAAAAAATGAAATTGAAAAGTTTTGAAGATAAAAAAGTCTTTTTAGCATCTAAAAAGAATAAACCCTTTTAAAAAAAATTTGTCTAAAAGACACTTAGTAAGGGTATTTTTGTCTAAAAAAAATTTTGACCTTCTGCCGTTAAGTTAAAAGTAGCGGTGTGGATGAGATTGTATGATAGGATTGTTAGGGGGGTATTCTGTGTAGCTTTTGTAAAAGCAAGGTAGTTCTATATAATTTCACTAGAGTAGAAGGGTGTATATAATTAACCCCCAAAAAAAAATGAAAGTGAAAAATTTTTAAATTAAAAAGAAAAATTTAAAGCTTTAACCCAACATGAGATAGTAAGGGTGTGAAAAGGGGCCCAAACAAAAATTGAAACCAAATCAATCCGATTCGGTTTACAATCAATTTAAACCGAACTTTATTGGACAGTATTTGTGTTATGTTTTTAGAGCCTGATGAAAAAATCAAATCCGGACCGGGCCAATATTTGATAAGCCGAAATCAAATTGGACCAATAAGACCGAAACTGAACCAATTTGATAATGGTCCGATAAGTGTGCATTAAGCCAACATTTTATTAAGGATAAATTACACTCAGCTCCCCTATACTTAAGTTTAATTACATGAACCTCCCCTTGTAGTTTAGAAAATACTCGAACCTCCCTTAAATTATGAATTAGATTACAGTCAACTCTAGTCTGTTTGTTGATGGACGTTAGCTGCTGATAGAGTCCATTAATCCAATTTTTTTTTACTACATAAACATATAGTAAATCGAACCTGAACCTGGACCGGTAACAGACCAATAAGAGTCCATTAAGCATACCCGATAACAAACCGACACCAAACCGGCCAGTTAACTAATGTGTATAGTGCAGCCCACCACAGCATGAAACTCTTATTGGATATGTTTCGGTCTGCCCCTAAAAACAAGACCAACTTGGCCCAGATCAAAACCAGACCAAATCGACCGTTGACACCCCTACATGATTGTATAAAGTACATAAATTTTTTATCATATTTAGTAATGATACTAATTATATGTAAAATTTATTTCATTTTTTCAAATACAAGGGATTTAGATGCAAAGTAAAATGTCACTTGATAACTAAATATTGCAATTAGTTACATAGTCATGTGATAATATATGATGTAATGATTAGAAAAGTCTCCTTTTAAGTTTGAACATTTCACTATCTTTTCTTTAATTCTCTTTGCAACCAATGGACCTTTGTATCTTTGACCACTTAGGGTGGATTGTGATATTGATGGGAAAAACCTTCTTAAAAGAGCCACAATCTATATCCAATCTACTTTCTCGAATAATCGTATTGAAAAGCAAGATTGTTGTGCGAGTTCGTACTTCAGGGAGTCCATGGAGTCTCCCAGATGCACAAGAGGGATTCGAGTGCGGGTACTCCTTAGAAAGATAGGCATTTGAGAACCCAAACAAACTTTTTGTTTTTTCCAAACCCGATAGGTGACTCAGGTGGCGCAATAATCTCTCATGGACTTGAACAAACTTGATGGATTGATATGGACTACGACACCTGGGCTCTCGAAGTCACCCCGTATGTAGAAGAGGGGTTCAATGCTCTGTTGGAAACGAAAGAGTTTGCTGAAGAAATGTGTTTTCTATATTATTAACGAATGAGAGATTAGCTTATACAGCCTTACATGTGGAACTGAAAAGTAATTTGTAATTTAACTAGAATACATACACGTGTCCATACTTGATACAAAGTCTAGAATTTTTTATATCCAACGTGCCCCCTCAAGCTGGCAGAGGAGGCAACTGAAGTCCAAACTTGGACACAAGATATTGAAATTGATGGATTCCGAAAGCTTTAGTAACAAGATCGGCCTTTTTGAATCTCGTTGGAATATGAAAAGTACGTATCAATCCTCTTTGAATCTTTTCACGAACAAAATGACAATCGATCTCGATGTGTTTTGTTTGTTCATGAAAAATTAGATTGTCTGCAATGTGTAAGGCAGTCTGATTATCACAATATAGGCTTATGGGAAAAGGATGTGAGACACCTAAGTCTTTCAATAAAGTCCGAAGCCAGACAAGTTCACAAGAGGCATGGGCCAATGCTCAATATTCAGCTTCTGCGGTAGATCTAGAAACAGTAGTTTGTTTCTTTGTCTTCCATGAGATCGGACTGTTTCCAAAGAAACAAATATACCCAGTGGTTGAGCGTCGAGTAAATGGGCAACTGGCCCAGTCGGAGTCACAAAAAGCAGAAAGAACTGGATCAGTGGCTTTGTTCATTTGGAGGCCCAGTTCAAGAGACCCTTTCAAATATCGCACTAATCTGTGAGCCGCCTATAAGTGGGGTTGTGGGTTGTCTTGGTGTAGCTGGTCTTATGACAGAAAGGTAAATAAGACGGCCCACCAGTCGACGGTATAAACTCGGATCAGGTAATAAAGGCCCATCAGTTAGAGTTAACTTCAAGTTCTGATCCATTGGAGCTGGACTGGGCTTGGAACCAAGTAGCCCAGAATCTGAAATGTGCATTTTTGTTGTGTAAGAAGAATTTCAGTTGGTGTATGGGCCATTTCAATGCCCAAAAAGTATGTAAGCTGACCAAGATGTGTTGGATCAGTCCCAGTCAATATAATGTCGTGCACATAAACCAAGATCATAGTAAAAATACGACTTGATGTATATGTGAATAAAGAGGTATCAACTTTGGACTGTGTAAAACCCATGTGAACTAAAGCATTGGCAATTTTAACGAACCACTGCCTGGAGGCCTGTTTTAAATCATATAAAGACTTGCATAGTCAGCAGGCCATTCTATGTGGTATAGGAGCACCATTATGAGTATATCCGGGTGGTGGAAGCATGTACACCTCTTTTTGTAAGTCGCCATGTAAAAAAAGGTTCTTGACATCTAATTGAAATAATGACCGAGTCTTATATGTTGCTAAGGCAATAAGACACCGAACTGTTACTAATTTTACTACTGGAGCAAATGTATCATAATAATCCAACCCCTCCATTTGGGTGTAATCCTTAGCAACTAAGCAGGCCTTATACCTCTCAATGGTGCGATCAGCATGGCGTTTAATTTTAGACACCCATTCACATCCTATTGGGTGTTTGTCTTGAGGTAACGGCTCAAGAGTCAATGTCTTATTATCAATTAAGGCCTACATTTTATCGGCCATTGCATTTTGCCATAATGGATCCTTTTGGGCCTGTGTGTATGTAGTGGGCTCAACTTGAGTACACAGATTCATGAGTAAAGCATTATAGGAAGGTGGAAAACTTGAGAGGGAAAAATATGATTGGATGGGGTAAGGATTCATACCTGAAACAACTGGAGAATGATTGAAAGGGGACAAATGTGTGACAGCATTACAAATGAAATCGCATAAAAGAACCGATGGCTGACGAGTGCGAACAGGTCTTGTAGATATATCATTCACAATGGGATTAGGCACATTTGGTTGTGCAGACACAATGGGATCAATTACATTCGGTTGTGCAAATGTATCAGTCACATTAGGATGCATATTGGGATCAGTTACATTTAGATGTGTGCATGTATCAATTATATGTGGATGTGTAGTGGACTGAGTGGGAGAAGTGTGCATATTGGGCTGAGTTGGTGGAGTGTGTATGGTAGGATGCACAGTGGGAGAAGTCATAGTTTGTGGAAAAAATTCAAGAGATGAAGATGGGAGAGGAACTAACTGTAGTTGGGTTAGATTCTGATATAGCAGAAAATGGAAAAAGAGTTTCATGAAATAGTACATCTCGACTAATGAAGACTGATTTTGCAAAAAGGCCATACACTTTGTAACCTCTATGGTTGGATGGGTAACCAATAAAAATGCATCCAGAAGAAAATTTGGTTGAATGGGAGGAAGTATTTTGAACAAAGCATAGACAACCAAATACTCGAAAATATGTATAGGTAGGGGGTTTACCAAATAAAAGTTTGTACGGTGATTTATTGGACAAAATGCGATTAGGAAGTCGATTAATAATATGACAAGCTGTTAATACACAGTCCCCCCAAAAATAAAGTGGAAGATGGGCTTGGAAACGTATTGCACGGGCCACATGGAGTAAATGGCGATGTTTCCTTTCTACTATCCCTTTTGTTGGGATGTATAAACACATGTTAATTGGTGAATGATGCCAACAGAAGATACGAGGGACTGCATAGAGGATGAAAGGAATTTGGTACCATTATCGGTCCGAATTAATTTTGGACAAGTGAAAAAATGATTGTTATTCATGGCCAAAAATTAATTGAAAATTGAAAAAGTTTCAGATTTATTTTTCAATAAACAAAAAGTAATGTGCACCAGTAATGGAACTAAAGGAGTATGGACCCCAAATATCTAAGCGCAGTAAATGAAAAATTGAAGAAGACCTAGTCATACTGGGAAAAAATGAAAGATGACTTTGCTTAGCCATTGGACAGATATTACAGGTAACATGGGTATGTGTAATGGATGAAATTGTACAACTATCAAAAGGTGACCTAAATGTGAGTGCCATTTAGTAGCAGGAATGGAACTCACTAAAAGAACTGTTGGTTTGTATGCTGAAATGAAGTGATAGAGACCGTCATGCAGGAGTCCCAGACCAATCACTGTCCTTGTTGACAAGGCCTGAAAGATGCAAAAGGTAGGAAAAAAAGTCACTGCACAATTCAAATCATGTGTAAGTTTGCTAACAAAAAGCAAATTGAATGTAAAGAGAGGAACATGCAACACATTATTTAAAGTGATTGAAGGAGATAATGAATGGGTTGTGAGATGGGTAATTGGATATGTTCAGCCATCTGGTAGAGAAACCGATTGATGGACTAAAGAAGATTGCATTATCTCAGAGTGTAAGACCCGCACTCTGAAAATCCGGTCTAAACCTTGGTTTTGTGTCATGACAGGTCTTCCGATCATCACCGGGCCAGACGGGGCAAGCGGATAACAAACAGGTACAAAATCGGACCGAAGCCGACCAATTATATCTGATTTTAGGTATACCGGTCGATGGTACCGGTCGACCGGTATGGCCTGCGCAGCTATGTGCGAAAATCTGGAAATTGGTCTCTACGGGTCCCGCTTTCCTGATTTCGAATCCTAGAAGTTTCCTAATCCTAGTAGGGTTACTAAACCCTATTTCTAGCCTATAAATACACCCTTAAGCCTCCTCAAATCCTTTCCATTGTCTCTCACAAACCCTAGAGAAGAGAAAGAGGTGGAAAATGAGAAGGAGCTAGGAGGAAGAAGAAGGAGCCGCCATTACCGTTCGACGAAGTTCACGCTACGCCTGTCAACGGTAAGTGCTTGAATCCATCTTCTTATCCTAAGTTAGTTGTGTGGGTGGATCAATACCATGCAAAGTAGGTATTGATCTAAAACCCTAAATTGGCCAATAAACCCTAAGTTGCCGTCAAACCCTAGATTCGAGTTTCGAGATGATATTCATCGAAACGAGACTTGAATGAGTTAGGGATAACTCTAACTCAAAGCCTAGACTTAGAATGGATAGGAGAAACCCTGAAAATCCATGGAGGATGATCGACGGCAGTCGAAAAACCCATGTATGGTCTTCCGGAGACATACCGGTCGACTATACCGGTTGCACATAGTGCGACCGGTATGTTGCGACCGCTACCTCTTGGGAGGTTATCTGTGGGGACCGGCTGACCATACCGGTCGCCAGTCTTTCCCACAGAGCTGCGACCGGTATGTTGCCACCGGTCAGCTCTGTGAGGGTATTTTGTAACCCTGTTGGTTTCCGATCAACATGAGACTCTAAGAATGTTATTTTAATGAAACCCTAATAATATTGTAGGACTTTGTGACTTGTCGTTTGGATCTTGCGACGTGGAGCAAGTTATCGAACGAGCGTCAGGTAAGGGAATCTGACCCAAACCTAATAATTAATGGACAGTAAATTGTTGTTAATCACCTGATTATATGAGATGTGTTGTTTGTGCATATTCACATGCCATCCTTTACTTTCAGTTATTATTATTGTTCATGCATTGATAGGATGTGATTGTTAGGCATGTGATTGTTTTCGTTAGTGTGTGGAGTGGGACATGGGCCTGGGATCGCTCTTCACACTAGCACTTTTTGTAGTATTCTGTCTTAACATGCTTGGTACGGGTGGGGTATCAGGGGAAGGTCGTGGTACGGTGGTCTCCGATATTGATGTTGTCCCGGCCATTGTTATGTGGTACTGTGGATTCCGAGTCGACGCTGGCTTGTCCACGATGCTTTAGCTCTATCTCTATGCCGAAGGGAGTTATGTTGGGATAGGGTCTACCTGCATATTGTTTCTATCCTAGTGGGTTAGTTGCGGATAGGGCATCAGGGGAGGTGTGGGAATGCCTTAGCTCTATCTCTATGTCGTAGACGGCTGTGCTGGGATATAGCATACATTGATGACATATAGGATTGGTTAGTTGCGAGCCCAGTTTGCGAGCCCTGGCCAGCAGGGGCTTAGGTACTGGTATGGGTAGAGTATCAGGGGAGGTACGTGGGTATCTTAGCTCTATCTCTATTCCATGATGGGTGCATGTGGGCCAATGGGGGTGTGATCCATGAGGTGTCACACACTCGTGTATAGAGGTGCGGGGGCCACCAAACCTTTCTATAGCACATTTGCAAACTTAAAACCAGACCACAGCATAAAATTGATTGTTACTCATGCATAATATTGTGAAACTGTCTGATTGTCTTACTGAGCTGTGTTGTGAGCTCACCCTTTGTGTACACATTATTTTTAGATGTTGATGCAGGTTATACTGTTGATGATTACATGAACGCTCCGGCGTATGGAGGTGTTGCTGCTCTGGATGTGCAAGCAGGAGAGGGCGAGCATGATGCTTCATGCGAGTGCCCTTTCTGTGTGTACTTGTGATGGATTTTTATTTACTTGTTTCAGTTATTTTGTTTGATATTAAGGGATGTAAAAGATATTTATTTTATGTGATTGAATTTGGATAATGGAATAATTATTTAAATTATCAATAGATACTCAGTTCATTCTATTTAAAGTCTTCCGCTGTATATTTATATTCTGATTGTGGTTATGTGTAATGGTTTGTATGGGAGGACACGGCCTATTCGAGATCCTGGTGTGAACCGTTGGTTCAATGACGGTTCACTCACACCATTCTGGTTGGATCAGAATTTGGGGTGTGACAACTTGGTATCAGAGCTCTCGGGCTCTGTTCCAACAAACCATGTTGCACTTAACTGAGTCGATGAACTGAATTAGGAGAAAATTAAAAAAAAAATCTTAATACAAACGCACCTTAAGCATTGTTTGATACCTGAGACGGACTAAGAAAGAGAATAATATACTATATTAAATATGAAACTTAACATGTGCACATACACTAGTTAGGAAAAACCATGAAAATTTTCATTAAACAAGGAAATTGTAGCAAATGATATAGTGCTACAGGGTACGGTCCACAAACCGGATAGTTACCCTGTTATATGTAAAACAGTCATGAGTAAATAAAAGAAAATCATGGGGTAGGGGGCCTAGGAGGTATGGGGTCCGCTATATCATAATCTCGCTCGTAAGCGACCCTGAGCCAGTGCACCTGACCCTGTGTGACTCGCTGACCCTGTGTGGCTCGGAGGCTGCGAGTCAACTGTGCTAAGTCACGGCTCATCTCTCGCTGAGTGTCCCTGATCTCCATAATCATACCCATCATGGTGTCGGAGGGAGGCGGAGATGGTCCAACGGTAGAGGTAGATGGTGGTGCTGCTGGTGTAGGCTGTGGAGCTGGCGCTGGTACTACACAACCGATGCAGAGTAGCCCAAGGCCGAGGGGCCAAGCACAGAACGTACCACCACCGCATCGGTTTTCGTCGCCTTCTGCGTACCTGGGAGCTTATCCGTATCCACCACCATGGTACAGAGCAGACACGCAGGGACAACATGATTTGAGCAGGTCAGTGGACAGATTCTTGAAGTTGAAACCTTCATCGTTCACGTGCAGGACAGGGAAACCATTGTGGCCAGCACAGTGGGTTGCTGAGATGGAAAAGAACTTCCGATTGATGACGTGTACTGAGGAGGAAAAGGTTCTGTTTGCCACTCATATGTTGAAAGAAGACGCAAATGCTTGGTGAAATTCTACTCGGGCATATCTGGAGAATAAGTATACACTGGTTGATTGGGAAGTGTTTAAAGCGACTTTCTTCGACAAGTATTTTCCAAAGAGTTTCAAGGATCAAATGGAGAGAGAGTTTCTCAATCTGCAGCAGTCTCAGTCGACCGTAGATGCCTATCGCCAGAGGTACGAAGAGCTATTCTTCTTCGCACCGGCCGGTATGCAAGAGGAGGAGACCAAGACACGTAGGTTCACCATGGGACTATGTGGAAGCATCGAGAGCACCTCTTGGGTCCGGACAAGAAGATCTACAACGAGGCTGTGCGGGTTGCGAGGGTGATAGAGTCCGGTCGGAGGGACAGCTTCTTTGCTCGGAACAGGGAGTGAAGAGATCTGCTAGTGAGAGCTCGGGTGGCGGTAATACTAAACTATTCCGCCCATACAGGCCTGGACCGCTACAAGACTGCGAGAAACAACCCGGCACCACCGTTGCCCACGGTTCGCTGGACACAACCCAAATATCAAATGTTATAACTGTCGGCAGCTTGGGACATGTCGCAAGGAACTGCACTCTACCTAAGAAGCAAGCTCCCGGCAAGGAAAAGTGTATGCGGTCACCATCGAAGAGGCAGCCGCATCACCCGATGTGGTAACTGGTACGACTCTATCCCTTACTATTTGGTTTATTCTTTCAGTTTGCATGAGCATGTAGAACTAAGGGATAATAAATTCCAAGAATTGTAAATGTAGCTGGTATACCCGCCAGAGTATTATTTGACTCTGGGGCCACGCACTCCTTTGTTTCTATTTCTTTTGGAAAGCGAATGGAGTTACCAATCAAGCATTTGAACCCAAGCTTGATAGTTCGCTCTCCACTAGGAGTCGAAGTGGCTTTGACTGAGTATTATGGACCATGTACTGTATGTATTGAGGGCCGAGACTTAGAAGCAAGCCTAGTAATACTTGAGATGGCAGACTTTGATGTCATTTTGGGAATGGATTGGCTAGGCCATCATTCGGCCGTCCTTTTATGTGGTGAAAGGAAGCTTGTGCTACCGACAAAGAGGGAAGGGAATATAGTTTCGCTGGGATCAAGCTATTTAGGAAGCGGAAGCTGATCCTCTCCGCCCTAAAAACTAAGAGATGCTTGGAGAAAGGGGGAGTGGGTTATCTAGTATCTGTAGTCGATCTCACGGCAGAATCACTCAAGATGGAAGATATAGATGTGGTTCGGGAGTTCCCAGATGTATTTCCAGAGGAGCTTCCAGGCTTACCATCGGACAGGGCTACAGAATTTGTAATAGATCTTATGCCAGGTTCGGCGCCGGTGTCTAAAGCACCATACAGAATGGCCCCGACCGAGTTAAAGGAGTTGAAGACCCAGTTACAAGAATTATTGGATAAGGGCTTCATACGACCTAGTATATCGCCTTGGGGGAGCACCTGTATTATTCGTCAAGAAGAAAGATGGAAGTGTACGGCTATGTATTGACTACCGTGAGCTGAACAAGTTGACGATCAAGAATCGGTATCCTTTGCCTAGGATCGATGATTTGTTTGACCAGTTACAGGGTGCAAAGGTGTTCTCGAAGATTGATCTCCGATCAGGGTATCACCAATCGAAGATCAAGGCCGAGATATTCGAAGACCGCTTTGAACGAGGTACGGGCATTATGAGTTTCTAGTTATGTCTTTCGGGTTGACCAATGCTCCGGGTGCGTTTATGGAACTGATGAACCGAGTGTTTCATAATATGTTGGACACTTCGGTCATCGTATTCATCGATGACATATTGATTTACTCTAAGGACATGGAGACTCATACAACGCATTTGAGGGCAGCTCTACAACGGCTGAGAGAGGTGAAGCTTTATGCAAAATTCAAGAAGTGCGAGTTTTGGTGAAGGAGGTGGCTTTCTTGGGCCATGTTGTATCCAAGACAGTATCAAGGTTGATCCAAGTAAGATAGCTGCTATAGTAGGATGGGAAGCACCAAAATCTGTTACGGAGATTCGTAGTTTCCTTGGGTTGGCTGGTTATTATAGAAGATTCGTGGAAGATTACTCTAGGATCGCTGTTCCACTCACCAGATTGACCAAGAAGGGAGAGAAATTCATATGGACAGATGAGTGTGAGAAGTGCTTTCAGACTTTGAAGTCAAGACTTGTCTCTGCACCTATCTTGACCATCCCAGAACCAAGCGTTCCGTTTACTTTATATACGGATGCTTGGGGTTGGGTATTGGGTGTGTATTGATGCAAGGAGAACGGGGTAATTGCTTACGCATTAAGACAGTTAAAAGAGCATGAGAAGAACTATCCTACGCATGACTTGGAGCCGGCAAAGGGTTATTCACGCAATCAAGACTTGGAGACACTACTTGTACGGTGAGAAGTTTCAGATCAAGTCAGATCACAAGAGCTTAACTTATCTTTTCACTCAGAAGGATCTGAATATGAGACAGAGGAGATGGCTGGAATTGTTAAAAGATTATGATTGTGACATCCAATACCATCCGGGCAAAGCAAATGTTGTGGCTGACGCCTTAAGCAGAAAGTGGGCATCGAAACCTGAGGCAGGACCAAGTACAAATGCTGCATTGTGTGCCGCAGCCTCTAGTTCAATCGAAGGTGACGAAGAGCATATAATTGAAACTGCAGAAGATCCAGTTGAGCAAGGCTTGATTCATAAGTTCACTATGATGTTCGCAGCTTTGAAGATCTCACCGGATCTAGTTGATGAAGTAAAGATAGCAATCCTACAGGATCCATATCTCAAGACAGTGCGGAAGACTTAGAGAAGGGTACGTGCAATCCCGACTTTACCTTGGACTCGAGACAAGGTACTCAAGTATCGTGGACGGTTATGTATACCGAGAGCGAAGACTCGCGATATCGAGACCGAGTTATGATTGAAGCTCATTATACTCCATATTCGGTACATCCAGGAAGTACCAAAATGTACCATGATCTAAGAAGACTATATTGGTGGAGGGGTATGAAAGCGGATATAGCTCGTTTCGTGTTCCAATGTCTGAATTGTCAACAAGTTAAAGCGGAAAGGAAAAGACCCGTAGGTTTACTACAGCCATTATCGGAACCTGCGTGGAAGTGGGATTGTATCACCATGGATTTCGTCACTGGCCTACCTTTGACACCAAGGTCAGTGGATGCAGTTTGGGTTATAGTAGATCGACTCACCAAGACAGCTCGATTTATTGCGGTCATCAAATTTTGGAAGATATGCTCCGAGCTTGTGCAATAGATTTCAAGGGAGCTTGGGATGAGAAGCTATCACTTATCGAGTTCGCTTACAACAACAGTTATCAGGCTACAATTCAGATGGCCCCGTATGAAGCACTCTATGGGAAGAAGTGTCGTACACCTCTGTTATGGAATGAAGTGGGGGAAAGAAGAATTGTAGGACCGCAGTTTGTTGAAGAAACTTGTCGAGTGATTGATAAGATCAAAGAAAGAGTAAAGACAGCTCAAGTTCGGCAGAAGCACTATGCGGATAACCGACGTCGAGATCTGGAGTTTGCAGTGGGTGACAAAGTGTTCTTGAAGATATCACCGGTGCGAGGTCTGAAACGGTTTGGTAAAAAGGGGAAGCTATGCCCCAGGTATGTGGGACCGTATGAGATATTGACCCGACATGGTAATGTAGCATATCAATTGGCTCTACCACCATCTATGTCTAGCGTTCATAATGTGTTCCATGTATCATTACTGAAGAAGTATGTCAGAGATCCATCGCACATCTTGATCGTTGATCCTCCAGACTTGACTGAAGACTTAACTTTCGAAGTGGTGCCTATAATGCTCTCAAGCCGAAAAGTTCAGCAACTTCGAACCAAGGATATCCACTATGTGAAGGTGCATTGGAGAAGCCAAAATGTGGAGGAAATTACTTGGGAAGAAGAGAGCCCGATGAGGAAGGAGTACCCTAACCTTTTTGACGATCAAGGTACGTTCAAATTTCGAGGCCAAAATTTCTTTTGAGGGTGGGGGAGTTGTAGAACCTACATGCAAATTTCGGGATGAAATTTCTTTTAAGGGTGGTGGAGTTGTAAGACCCACACTCTGAAAACCCGGTCTAAACCTTGGTTTTGTGTCATGACAGGTCTTCCGATCATCACCGGGCCAGACGGGGCAAGCGGATAACAAATAGGTACAAAATCAGACCGAAGTCGACCAATTATACCTGATTTTAGGTATACCGGTCGATGGTACCGGTCTTGGTACCTGTCAACCGGTATGGCCTGCGCAGCTATGTGCGAAAATCTGGAAATTGGTCTCTACGGGTCCCGCTTTCCTGATTTTGAATCCTAGAAGTTTCCTAATCCTAGTAGGGTTACTAAACCCTATTTCTAGCCTATAAATACACCCTTAAGCCTCCTCAAATCCTTTCCATTGTCTCTCACAAACCCTAGAGAAGAGAAAGAGGTGGAAAAGGAGAAGGAGCTAGGAGGAAGAAGAAGGAGCCGCCATTACCGTTCGACGAAGTTCACGCTACGCCTGTCAACGGTAAGTGCTTGAATCCATCTTCTTATCCTATGTTAGTTGTGTGGGTGGATCAATACCATGCAAAGTAGGTATTGATCTAAAACCCTAAATTGGCCAATAAACCCTAAGTTGCCGTCAAACCCTAGATTCGAGTTTCGAGATGATATTCATCGAAACGAGACTTGAATGAGTTGGGGATAACTAACTCAAAGCCTAGACTTAGAATGGATAGGAGAAACCCTGAAAATCCATGGAGGATGATCGACGGCAGTCGAAAAACCCATGTATGGTCTTCCGGAGACATACCGGTCGACTATACCGGTTGCACATAGTGCGACCGGTATGTTGCGACCGCTACCTCTCAGGAGGTTATCTGTGGGGACCGGCTGACCATACCGGTCGCCAGTCTTTCCCACAGAGCTGCGACCAGTATGTTGCCACCGGTCAGCTCTGTGAGGGTATTTTGTAACCCTGTTGGTTTCCGATCAACATGAGACTCTAAGAATGTTATTTTAATGAAACCCTAATAATATTGTAGGACTTTGTGACTTGTCGTTTGGATCTTGCGACGTGGAGCAAGTTATCGAACGAGCGTCAGGTAAGGGAATCTGACCCAAACCTAATAATTAATAGACAGTAAATTGTTGTTAATCACCTGATTATATGAGATGTGTTGTTTGTGCATATTCACATGCCATCCTTTACTTTCAGTTATTATTACTGTTCATGCATTGATAGGATGTGATTGTTAGGCATGTGATTGTTTTCGTTAGTGTGTGGAGTGGGGCATGGGCCTGGGATCGCTCTTCACACTAGCACCTTTTGTAGTATTCTGTCTTAATATGCTTGGTACGGGTGGGGTATCAGGGGAAGGTCGGTGGGTACGGTGGTCTCCGATATTGATGTTGTCCCGGCCATTGTTATGTGGTACTGTGGATTCCGAGTTGACGGCCGGCTTGTCCACGATGCTTTAGCTCTATCTCTATGCCGTAGGGAGTTATGTTGGGATAGGGTCTACCTGCGTATTGTTTCTATCCTAGTGGGTTAGTTGCGGATAGGGCATCAGGGGAGGTGTGGGAATGCCTTAGCTCTATCTCTATGCCGTAGACGGCTGTGCTGGGATATAGCATACATTGATGACACATAGGATTGGTTAGTTGCGAGCCCAGTTTGCGAGCCCTGGCCAGTAGGGGCTTAGGTACTGGTATGGGTAGAGTATCAGGGGAGGTACGTGGGTATCTTAGCTCTATCTCTATTCCATGATGGGTGCATGTGGGCCAATGGGGGTGTGATCCATGAGGTGCCACACACTCGTGTATAGAGGTGCGGGGGCCACCAAACCTTTCTATAGCACATTTGCAAACTTAAAACCAGACCACAACTCAATAGTTACTCAGTTCATTCTATTTAAAGTCTTCCGCTGTATATTTATATTCTGATTGTGGTTATGTGTAATGGTTTGTATGGGAGGACACGGCCTATTCGAGATCCTGGTGTGAACCGTTGGTTCAATGACGGTTCACTCACACCATTCTGGTTGGATCAGAATTTGGGGTGTGACACAGAGGGTAAAGGAGAAAAATGGTGTGAAGCTCCACTGTCGATGATCCATGAATGTAAGGGAAAAATATTGGCAAAAAACAAGCGGAAATACCTGCAAAGTTATTACCATTTGAAGACTATGATGGTTGTAGGAAGGACATCAATTGCTGGTATTGAATAGGTGAAAGGGGTGCAAAGGTGAGACAGAATTGCCATTGTCAAGAGTGGGAGCAACTGCAAGTGTGTGTTGTGGCAGGAATGAAAAACCATTGTTGCCATTTGTAACAACATTCAAATGTGAAGTCTGATTGCCCTGTTTTGGCTGAAACGGGCTTCTTTGTCTTAGATTGGCATTAATGTAAGACCCGTATCGAACTAACCGGTCTTACCACCTTGTAACAGGTCTACCTATCATGGTCAAGCTAAGTGGACCAAGTACGTGAAGAAACCACAAGACCAGGTATGAAGTCTAACCCAAAAAAGTCAAATGTGAGAGTAGGGTCGGTATGATCGACCCCACCTCGAAAGTAGTCCAACCCATGACTTTAGTCATGGGGTTGCATGACTAAGAAGGCGTAGGGTCGACGGATTCTGTTACCCTACATGCGACCCTACGATAGCAGACAGAATCCAGAAATTAGGAATTTTCCTAATTCAAAGGGGGTCTTTCCTAAACTCATTGGGACTTATTATGGAGGGTTTTTCTCTATAAATAGGACGTCCCTTAGCCTCTTTCACTCCTTTAGAACCCTAATTGAAAGTGAGAGCAAGAGAAAGAGAAGGAAGAGAAGAAGAGAAGAAAACTTGAATAAAAAGACTAAGGAAGAGGAGGAAGTTCAGAGAAACCTCTGAATTAAAGTATGAACCTAATTCCCTACCTGAATAAGAGAGCCTAAACTAGTTATGAAGAATTTAGGATTAGGAGAAACCCAAATCATCTATCCATGAACGAGTTTCAAGAGATTCCATGAAGGAAAACATTATGGACAATGAATGGTGTATAAATTATAGTTTTGAGCCATAGAACAATCATAGAATGGACCATGATAGTAAGTCAAAGGATCCAAACATGAAGGGATGGACTTTAGAATGAAAGGTCGACTCAGAATACGTGTGGTCACACTTAGGGTTGAATGATATCCGACCCTACGAGACCATATGATCGACCACATGCCCTCGAGAAGTCCCAGGGAGGATATGGTCACACGTAGGGTCGAATGGTATCCGACCCCACCTGCGACCCTACACCCTAGGGTCGCAGAAACTGCTACCCTAGGTGCTACCCTACCTACGACCCTACAGGTTTTGTTAGTTTAAACATGTTGGAACTAATTCTAATTAAAATCTATCGACTTGTTAGGTCTTTTCAGTGGTTTAAAAGTGAATTATAAAGCTTGAACGAGGATCTCCTAGCAATCAAAGGTGAGGGAACAAGACCTAAACTAATTAGTTAATAATAAACTATTTTCATTTATTGAGTCTAACACCATAAATGATTATATGCTTATATGCTTGTAATGCGCATATCACATGTCATCCACTATTCCTGTTATTACTGTTCATGCATATTTAATTCTGTTTATTTATAACATGATGATGATGATGATGCTAAGAATAGGCATGTAAATGTATGTGTGTGGTTAGTGTACTTGATGCGAGTGGAGCATCAGGGGGAGGACGTGACACTGTAGTTCATCTTGGTCACCAGACTCTAGCTCTATCTCTACTCAAGTCTTGTCCACTGACATCGTCGTATCGCCATTACCTTAGCAGAACTATTACGTCGTAGAACATCAGGGGAGGTGGTCTCGGACCGTGTAGTCTCTGACTTTGCCAGGGGGCCTTAGCTCTATCTCTACAGACGTATTGAGGGATGCTGAGGTGAGGCCTTAGATAAACTGTTTGACATTAGGATTGGTTTGTTGCGAGCCCAGTTTGCAAGCCCTCGCCAACAGGGGCTTACGTGTTGGTATGGGTAGAGCATCAAGGGAAGTGTGATGCGGTGCCGTCCTAAGCACTTTAGCTCTATCTCTATTCCATGGTGGGTGCATGTGGGGGCGGCAATGGTGTTTGATCCATTGGGCGGTTCCACACATTTGTGTATAGAAGTGCGGCGGCCACCTATCATTTCTATTGCACATTGCAAACTTATGAACCAGACCAAAGATGTGAAATGAATGCATGCATATGTTTGTTGTATTGTTTTGTTTGCTCACTGAGCCGTGATGTGTGCTCACCCTTTTTGAATTCGAATATTTTTAGTTGATGATGCAGATACGATAGTGAAAGATTATATGAATGCTCCAACATACGGGCATGCGGCGGCAATGGAGGCAGAAGTGATGATAGAGTCACATGATTCATCATGCGAGTGCAACTCCTGTGTTTTTTATTAGATTTTGTTTAAGTTATACAGACAATATAATTGATTTAATTATTTTAATTTATGTCTTAGTCATTTTTGAAGATAATTGGATAATTTATTTACTTTATCACAGTTAGACTCTCAATTAATTTAATATTAAAGACTTCCGCTATCGTGTATTTATTCTGATTTTTGGTTGTGGATGTGTATGGTTTAAGCAAACGGACACAGCCTATTCGAGATCCTGATTGAACCGTTGATTTATTAGCGGTTCATCACACCATTCTGAATAGTGTGGAATTGGGGTGTGACAATTAATGCTCCATGGCTGGTACTTTGGTGGACGTTTGGTATACCCAAGTGGATATCTATTTAGTTCAAAACACGTCTCACGGATATGACCGTGTTTATTGCCATGGACACAGAATGGTCGCTGCTTTATTGTGCTTATAACTCCTTGTTGATTGGAAGGTCGATTGATACGACCAACAGTGAAAGCAGAGGTGTTGGATGTTACCTTCAGTATGGAGAGTCCGTGGTGTCTTTCTTCTTGGATAACCAAAGAATAGGCCTTACCTAACTGTGGCAATGGATCCATGGTAAGAATTTGGGTTCTAACTGTATTGTAAGCATCATTAAGACCCATTAGTGTTGAAATGGTCGACAAACTTCAATTGAGCACCGCAAGAACATTCCGAGATAACCAGATGAGAAGTCAATTCATCCCATAATTTTTTCAGAGCCAAGTAATAGGCTGAACAAACAACAAATCTTGCTTCTGCAGGCCAATGTTCCGTCGGAGTTCATATGTCACACCCCAATTCTGTAGCAACCAGAATGGTGTGATAAATCGTCAATAAACCAACGGTTCAACCAGGATCTCGAATAGGCTGTGTCCGTTTGCTTAAACCATACACATCCATTGTCCACAATGATTTCCTCTATGGATTCTCTTGGAACTTGTCCATGGATGGATGATTTGGGTTTCTCTTAATCCTCTATTCGTCATAAACCATTCTAGGCTCTTAATTCATGTATGGATTTAGGTTCATACCTTAGGTTTACTGAGATTCAGAGGTTTCTCTGAACTTCCTTTCTTTCTTGGCCTTTTTCTTCAATTCTCCTTCTTCCTTCTCTTCTCTCTCTCTCACTTTCAATTAGGGTTCTAAAGGAGTGAAAGAGGCTAAGGGATGTCCTATTTATATAGGAAAACCCTCCATAATAAGCCCCAATGAGTTTAGGAAAGACCCCCTTCGAATTAGGAAGGTTTTCCTAATTTCGATTTCTGTCTGTTCTCGTAGGGTTGGATGTAGGGTTGCATAATCCGTCGACCCTATATTTTTTAAGACATGCGACCCCACGACTAAAAAGTCATGGGTTGGACTCTTTTGTGGTGGGGTCGGACATACCTGTTTAGGCATGCGACCACACACTCATTTTTTACTGTTTTGAGTTAAATTTCATACCTGGTCTTGTGGTTTCTTCACGCACTTGGTCCACTTGGCTCGACCATGATAGGTAGACCTGGTACAACGTGGTAAGACCGATTAGTTCGATACGGGTCTTGCATCATAAATGCGTGGTTCATTTCTTTAAGAGTATCGATTCTCAAGATGAAGCCACAGTTCCTTTGCTGAGTTCGCATACAAGACGGTGCTATGTAGATCTGGAGACATACTGTTATAAAGCCATGCCATGACCATCAGGTCACTCTGCACCCAGGCAATGGCTTCCGGATTCTTGACATTAGTCGGATGAGGAAAAGTTTTATCTACGAACCCGAACTTGTTCTTTACTCCAAGTGCAACCCTCATTGCACGCTTCCAGGTAGCGTAGTTGGCGCCATTCAGTAGCTGGCTGACCAAGATATGCCCTGGGTTGTCACTCAGATGGAGCACTGAAGACGATAAAGAAAAAGATGTCAACGAGGTGGTCGAAGATGTGGTTACATTTGCCATTAAATCCCTAACCAAGAAAAACAAGAAGAACAACGATCGAGTGAACAAGAACCAAATGAACAAGGTAGCAATCGAAATAATAGAATAGGAATCGAACAAATGCAAACAATCAGATCAAGAATCAAAGAATTAAAACCAAGAATCAGACAGATCTGAAAAACTGAGCAATATATTTGACGAACTGAGCAACGAACTGAACAGATCTGGAACTGATCAGTTGAACAGAGAAACAATCGAGATGAACACAATCACTCGAACACAAACAATTGATCACTCGGACAAAGAATCAGAACACAAATACGATCACTCGAACACAAACAGAAAGGATCGAAAAAAAAAATAAAGCAAGAACAGAGGACCACTCTGATACCATGTTGGAAACGAAAGAGTTTGCTAGAGAAATGTGTTCTTTATTATTAATGAATGAGAGATTGGCTTATATAGCCTTATATGTGGAACTAAAATGTAATTTAACTAGAATACATACACGTGTCCATACTTGATACAAAGTCTATAATTTTCTATACCTAACATGCTTGGGAGGGGGAAATGTTGGGGTAAAATTAGCCCTCCTCGAGGTGGGGAACCGATCCTTTTTCTGACTCAACCTCTTCTGATGAAAATTCATTTTCATTGCCATCCTTCTCAAAGCTAGGATCAAACTCATCTTATAGACATACATGTACCACCTTCAAGAACTCTTTTCATATCCTCTGTTAACTCAAGAATTCTATGAGTTTTCTTATTGTATTTCATCAATCTGAATTAACGAATTGATATACAAAAGAATGGAGATCTCTGGGCAAGTATCTTTCCTATGATCCAATCTTTAGGCTTATCTTTAGGCTAGAGATCTCTGGGCAAGTATCTCTTCAATCTTTAGGCTTATCTTTAGACTAGAGATCTCGGTCAACTACAATTTTTTGGATTACAGAGAAAATACAAAATATACAAGGTGGCAGATATTGTACATAGATGGTATGACCCTTTTCCAAGATAAATCAGAAAATGAACATGCCATATTATAACAGATTCATTTCAAGCTGTCTCAAGGCCCTTCATTATTGCTCATTGGACTTTTTTACTAAGTTAAAAGCGAGCTGGTGGCTAATAAACTGGCCAATGATAATGGTGATCTAGTTTACTATTTTCTTGTCCAGAATATTAGCCGGACAAATAACATAAGGTTTTCCTTCCGCTAGAGTAGGCTTATTGAACTGGAAAGGAAAACCCTCCACACCAGCTGTTGGAGAGGAAAAGAGTAAAGCCCATAGTTAGGCATGGTTTCCCTCACTGATAGGAATTTCTTTAACACAAGAGCGATTTCCACAACCTACAGCATGTAGCGAAGTCTCGCAATTACAATTGTCAGGTACAAACGGTTCTAGAAGTAGGTGGGCTCGGCTCAGATTGAGAACCCAAGTTGCCTATAATCCCAAAGAAGATATTAGCTTGGAGACAAGGGAATTCCACCCTCAAAGAGAGTGGTTGTGGCCTCAAACCCACCAACCATCAACAACCAGCAAACTCAAATTATCAAGCCATCTGAAACATGGCATGAAAGAAATGTTTGACTGATAGAAATGTAGGATTAAAGTTTCATAGTATTTAACTTCTTTTATTTCTTTCTTTTTTTGGAGTAGTAAACATATATGATGTTTTGAGATCTACCCTTAAACATCGGTTTGGCTTGTTCGTTGCACCCCTTGTGTAGCAGAGTGAAGAAACACAAGAAACCAAGAGAGAGGTTCGGTTACAGAAGTAGTATTATCCTTGAACAAATACTAAAAACAGCATTAAGATGCTTTACAATGGTTCTCTTCTTATACTCTACTAAACAGACTCAACTTATAAAAGTAAAACAGAAAACAACTCTATCACAAACTACCCTATTACATGTGAATGATCATTCTTCCTTTAGAAGACTCCAGAATGTAAGCCTCACTATTGTGTGTGAACTGAGCTATGAGTCTCAGTCTCAGTGGGCTTGGGCTTATCTTCAATATCCCCCCGCAATGAGTTTTGTGGATTTGTCCATAGACCGAGCTTGGTACAGATAGCATGAAATTCCATCTGGGCTAGTGGCTTTGTAAATATATCAACCAATTGCCGTGGTGATGAAACAAATTTGTAACCAATAATCCAATAAATGGGTGTGGACAGCATGCCATGAAGGAACACATTTGTTACACCCAATTGATGAAGAGACCAACCAATGATGGTTGCCATGGTAAAAACCAATTTAATAGATGCTGGTTTAATAACGGAACTAAATGTCTCCAGAAAATCAACCCCTTCCATTTGTGAATATCCTTTGGCAATAAGACAGGCTTTGAGACTATCCAAAGTACCATCAAATAAAATAGACAATGTGCTGGGTGCAAATAATGAACTGGGTCCAAAAGATACTCGTAATGTGTTGGTCTCAGTAGAAATTGGGCTTGGAATATTGGCAAGGAACATATGTGAAGAACTGGGCTCAGTAGAAGATGGCCTGGATCATTTTTAGAAAAGAAATGGACTATCATTTATAACCTGAGTTGGATCTATGCCTTTATTAGTAACCTAAAATGAGCCTATGAACTGTTTGTCATGAGAAGTGATATGACATGGGCTAGTGATATGTTGTACTGGGGAAGCTAATACAGAGTCCGAAGGTACATGAGCTGAAACTCTATTATTAGAAGGAATTTCAACAAGATAATTTGATGGAAGATCAATTAGAGAACTTAATGGAATATCAACAGGAGATGAAAGTGAAACAGGAGAAGAAGGTACTGAAACACAATGATTGAATGAGGATGAAGGAAAAAACTGGCCAACGGAATCAGTATTATTATTAGAATACATATCTGAGAAAGATGGAGCAGCAGTGTGAATTACCAGGGGATGAAACTTTTGGTTGTTGATATCCAATCCATCGAGAAAAAGAGCACTTGTCAGGTGGTGTTGAAGGAGCTGCTACTTTTGGTGTAGATTGCAGTGGAAAAACCAACTCATTAAAGACCACGTGGTGGGACACAAACACCCTCCCTGTAGCATAATCCAAACAATGATATCCTTTGTGGTGTACACTATAACCAAGAAATATGCATGGAATAGACTGTGGCTCAAATTTGTTTTTCACACAGTCTCGAAGATATGGAAAACATTGTACACCAAACACTCAGAGCATAGAATAATCAGGTATCTTTCCATAAAGCATATGTAATGGAGTATCAAAATGTAAAAGAGAGGAGGGTAGTCGATTTATGAGAAACACAGCCGAGTGAAAGGCTTCTGACGAATATTTAGTAGGAACAACAGCCTGAAAAAGCATGGATAATCCAAGTTCAAGAATGTGCCGATGTTTACATTCGGCAATGCTATTTTGTTCCGGTGTGGATGGACACGAAACATTAAGTGCAATCCTACACTGTGCTAAATGAGAACCAAACTGATTGCTAGAAAATTCACCCCTGCCATGACATTGAAACACTTTAAGTGACCCACTAATCTGTCACTCTACTAAATGATGATGTGTAAGAAAAACTCGAAAAAAATTCAGATTTCTGCTTCAAACCATACAACCATGTAAACGGAAATAGTCATCCACAAACACCACATGATATCTATACTGTTGCACAGTCAAGACAGGGGCTCCACCCCACCAATCAAAATGTACTCTGTCAAGAGGAGTAGAACTCCATTGAAAAGTAGAAGTAAAGGGTAATTTGGAGCTCTTACTACATTGATAGCTTTCAGAAATTGTGAATTCCTTGGTACCAGTTACAGTTATGGCACCAATTTTTGAGAGGTGAGTAGTAACAGAAGATTGAGCATGTCCTAACCTCATATGCCACACTTTGGCAGTAGTAGTTGTAAACCGATTTGAGAAACATGCTTCAGCAGTTAGAGCATCATGTTGCACTTGAGAATGCAATGCTTGAGGAATGTTATCATCTTGATAACTATTGTCAAATTAGCACCAACAGGGAGTGTTGTATGGCTAATTTTCTTACAGATCTGACATTATAAGATGGAAGTATTTTGTTGAAGCATTGTAGAATCAGACTGAGTAGACTCGGTTGTACCAGAAAAATTTGGACCTCTATTTTCTTTGCCAGATAAGGGAGAGTTTTGATTTGAAGAACTTTGTACAAAACCTCTACCTTTTGAAGTGAAAAATCCAAGTCTCTAATTTGAAGTAACTTGATACTGATTTTTATTTCGAACACCATAAAATGTGAGAAGTGGATTTGGACTAGTAGTTGCGATTTCTGCAGCATGATGCTTTAACCGAAGATCATGACTCAAAAGAAGTGGAAGTAAATCATTGCACGATGGCACAGGGGGCTTTAACATGGTAGTGACAAAACTTTCATATGCTGTTCCAAGATTTGTGAGGAGGTAAAACACTTTCCTCTAATCAAGCACTAATTTTCCTCTGGTATTTAATTGATCACAAATTTTCTTGAAATCAATAACAAATTAAGAAATGTAACTTAGAGAGGAGTTCAAACTCCTTTGCCTCTGAAGCTTGAGAGAATGCCGAAGAAAGAGCACTCCATAACTCTTGGGAAGTCTTTATTCCTATTGCAATACCTAAGACCTCCTCTGAGAGGGTTCCTATAATCCAACCTTTAAGAAGACGATCTGTTTGTATCCAAGCTTGATAATCTGAGTTAGGTATTAAATTCCCAGCTACAAATAATACATCACGATCTAGAGCTTGAATCTTACCATCAATAAAACCAACAAGATCTTAGCTCTCAATTAATGTTAGGAGTTATGTCTCCCAAAGCAAATAATTCCCAGGATTCAATTTCAAAGAAACAAAATTACTGATATTTAGTGTAAAAGGATAGGGATACGGATATGTGGTTCCTAACCTGAACTTGGCCATCAACACGTCTGTGATAACAACGAAGCTCTTCTCTTCTCCCGCTCTGATACCATGAAGAAACACAAGAAACCAAGAGAGAGATTCGGCTACAGAAGTAGTATTACCCTTGAACAAATACTAAAAACAACATTAAGATGCTTTACAATGGTTCTCTTCTTATACTCTATTGAACAGACTCAAACTTATAAAAGAAAAACATAAAATCACACACTACTCTATTACACGTGAATGATCACTCTTCCTTTAGAAGACTCCAGAATGTAGGCCTTACTATTGTGTGTGAATTGAGCTTTGAGTCTCAGTCTCAGTGGGCTTGGGCTTATCTTCAATACAGAGGTGGTGAAACCACCTATAATGCTAGCATGTAGCACAAGCTCCATCTAAGGGTTATAATTGACTGGGAGCAAGTTAATTGAATTGGAGAAAAAATTGGGTAAAAAAAAAAAATTGATTTCAGTAATTTGCATAAGACATATCGAATACATATATCGGAATCGAGGTGAAAGCTTTGAATCCTGGTTTGGGGGAAAATGTTTTCTTTGAAACCACAAAACTCGAAGAGGATCCACTTGAAGAGCCATTTCGTTAAAGAATAACTATTTTGTTGAAAAGGCTTGAAGTCCCGATTTTGGAGGAAAAAAGGTTTTCGTCGAAACCTCAAGAGCTTGAAGAATCAATTCGTTGAAATCTCAAGGGTCGATCTCCATCTTGAGATTAAATCAACAGCAAGGTGGGACGCTCTCTCTAGTTCTTTCTTCATTATTTGTCCCATTTTTTAAAATGGATATAAAACTTGGATTCTATTAGTTGATGCTTCATCCATTGAATGTAAAGTCTTCAATAAAGGAAGGATTTTATGTCCACGTTAAAGATATTGATTGTTTCTTGAGTCTATTTACTGATTTTTATATCCTTGTGTTAATATTCCTACTATGATTCCTAACCATTATGCAATAAATTCTTTGTAAAATTTCCAAATTACAGGATATGGGACAATATTTTTGTTATTTTACATCTTTTGGTTAGAGATGATTACTCTTGTATAGAGCTCAATTTGGTAGTGCTAATACCCAACAAAAATGAACTGCAAACTTTATCTTCAATACCCAAAATAGTATTGAGACTCGGATACATTTCATTTCTAAATTCAAGTTCATAAGGAGAGCGTGTCTAAGTCTATACATACCTCCACATCGGGCTTTTACGTCTGATGTAACCCCGATGTAGGATTAGCCCACGTGGAACCACCAACAATCTCCCCTTCTAAACGATGTATACGTGAGAACTGAGATCCTCCCTAAGGGATATTTTACATCATCAGAGGCAAACTGGGTCGCTATGCTCTTGCTCTGATACCACTTGTTAAAATTTAAGTAGAATTTATCCCTGAAAGTTAGCTGATAAGGAGAGGGTGTCCAAGTCTATATATACCTCTACTTCGGGCTTCCTACATCCGATGTAGAATTATTCTGCATGGAATCCCCAACAAATAACTTAGGTATTAACAGAGGTACTCTCGCATACACTGAGGATTATATCTTTACATTCATACCCAAGATGGTTTTGGTTCAAAATTCAAAATTGTTGAAATAAATTATATTATTTATGAAATTTTTTTTTACAATTATTAATGGAATAAAACGCTTTAAAGATTTTCTTCGCTCACAAAATCGCAAAGATAATCCACGACGCATTAATTTGTACTATTTTGTCTGTCAATTTCCTTTCAACATCAAATTTATTAAAGGAACTCATAATGTCTTAGCTGATTTTCTTAGTAAAGAACAAATCGCTACACAGACAGATTAACATAAGTCACTGAACAAGGATAAAGATCATGGTAAAAAGCCATGGGTTCCAGTAACTAAACCCCAAAAAGGGTATTTACCGTTCTTTCCCCAACCTCGTAGGGGCAGAATCAAAATCATTGATCCATAATCTCCAACAGACACAAGTCGTAACCAGCGACCCAATCACCCTCTTGACACTGGAAATCAATAGTAAACTTGGCTTGTTATTTTCATTGAGAGCTTAAACAAGACAAGACAAATGGACTACAGCCATAGCTCACTTCAATGCTCTCCGTAACTCTTAGGGATAATCTTTTTCCAGGTACTCTCAAAACCCTTGGTCTACTCCTTCTCAGCAAATTTCTTTTTTATTGTCTTACAAAGTCAACCCACTAAGCTTTCTCCATTGCGAACAACATATCAGATTTTTGTAATCTTGGCCTCCCAAGCAATCTTTATGCTAAAATCAATGGAACTTGGAAAGCTCATGTATCTGATCAGAAAAAACTATTTCATAAACATCTTAGTTATTTGAGAAATTTGCTAAAACAGAAATTGGATAAAAACAAAGATTTTTCGAAAACTCATTCTCGGCATCATTAAACAAATGAATTTGAATGACGATTTCGAGTTAGAAAGAATCAATATTTTTCTCGATCTTACAAGTTTTTAGACCTTTCTTTTTTATCTGATGTCATTTTTAACCAAATAAACAAACTTGTCTGTATGAAAAGAGTCGTCAAATAGTCTACTCTAAAGTTTTTCGATTAGATTAAACAAATCTGTGATAATGAACAGTTCAGTGCTTTAAAAAATATTATGACTATATTTTGAATGGATTTTTCTACATAAATATCAATATTTACGTTTGTGTTTTTATTTAGAAATTTACCCATAGGATGAAACATGTATTTTCACGAGGATTAGTTTGCGTAAGTTCTGACCAAATTTCTTGCTTTCTTAACATGATCAAAGCCAAGACTTACCATGTGATTGAAAGTTGGAAGTTTGAATATTATTTGGAAATTAATATCTATGGTCCCCTTGGTTGGCGAAAATGAGAGAAGTTTTACATCCCTATCAGATCTGGACGTTAACCAAACCCAGATCTTGATCTAGTCGAACCATCAAAATTAGATGATAAAGATGCATTCAGGTGGGCCAAACAGATTGACACCCAGTCCTCTTATGTAAATTTGTTCATCGAATTTAAAGATGCTGTGAGATTTGTAAAGCTCTTCGATTTCAAAATTACTGATGGTTGACAGGTTTTCTACACTAACCACAGGTAGACTACATGTTCTCAGATCAACAAACCATCATTGTCGATCTCCTACTAAAAAGTTTCATCAAGTTTGACATGATCGATATACCATTCAAGTACCAGCTTGAAGTTGAAGAATTCCTCGATAGGTGAGTAGTTGAACATCAAATATTCAATGATGATGAATATTACGCCGAACTGTGTTATTCTTTTGAAAATGGAGCAAGCACTTCCTGATCACAGTAACAAAATGGTGATATGGACTTTTCAAAAGGGATACTTATCAACTGCATACATCAGCAATAGCCGACAGAAATCCCACAAAGAATGTCAGATGTGAACGACAAGTCTGGAATCAAATCTAGGGATTTCACTGTAGCAAAACAGTAAAAGACAAAATTTTAGACAGATAGAATATTTACTATTCATCTTGTGACCAAAAATTCCAAATAACTTGAATGGTGATATTCCCTTTACTTTTCTATAAAAGGGAACTACTCCTCTGATTGTAAGGCACTTATTATCTCCCCTTTCTTATGTTGTCTTCTTTTATTCTCTCTTTTGCAAAAGCCTTTTCCTTTTTTGTTATCTTCCTTTGTAAGTTTTCTTTATTTGTTCTTAATCTCTCCATGTAATAGTTCTTCAAGAAAACAAACAAGTTCGTTCTTTTTTTATTTTTATAGTATCAGAGCATCCTACCATGATTCATGTGTAGACACCTAATTTTGTCACAGCCCTAAACTACCTTAGGGAGACCCTAAAAGTCTCTAATTCTACCAGGTTTAGAACCCACTCTTGGGTCCCAAAATGTCCCACTCTTGGGTCCCAAATGTCCTACAGCTCTCAGCATGGGTTAGAGGCATTTGGGACACTTGGGATCCGATAATCAGTTCTAAACCCAGTAAAATGGGGGACTTTGAGGGTCTTCTTAAGGCTGTTTAGGGGTGTGGCAAAATGAGGTGTCTATAGTATTTAACATAAAATTGGCATTGAATACATTTAGATCCAACCACAATAAAATAACATATGAATACCCGAGACAACTTAAAATCCATCTGTAGTTCCCTCTAATCCTTTATAGGTTCCATACTCCAAATATGAGATGAAACCCATATAATTCATCATTAAGTTCATCCACTTTGTCTTTCCTACTCCTCTTTTGTGGATTTGTTCAAGTCAAATATCTGTAAATCATCAAGGATGTTATTCAACATCTTTGTTTGTTGCTCGGACCCTCCAATTGCTCCTCTCAAGTTTCATTTGACAAAATTTAATGAAGGAATTTGAACGGTAGCTATGTTGGTCATCGGACCCTCAGAGCAATGATGTCATGTCAGTTGGTTGGAAGATAAAGATCTTCCCTCTTCTACCATTCGAATATACCACATCCTTGATTGTAAACATGTATATCAATTAAACATATGTGCTATTAGAAATGAAATATTATAATATTTATTTTTAAAAATTAAATAAAAATAAAAATTGAGAGGTTATATTCATGCCACTATAGAAGACGGGCAACACCAAAACTGTAGTCCTTTGGAAGTACCTGTTTATAAAGTTCGTATCTTACACTAACCTTGCTCATATTTACAAATTCTAAGATATTCCGCCCACATAAAAAATGAACAATTACCTGGGCATTTGTAGAATTTGCTTCTAAATTTTTTTTCATTTTTATATGAATGTGGAGCAAATAACGCCACTTTTATCGCATTTTGTTATGACATTCACATTAGTAGCCAAAAAAAAAAAACAGGATATATAAGTATTCCAAATGGATTCATCCACAAATATCATCAAACTCAAGCTCCCAAAATTTAAACTCTAAAGGTTAAATTTTAAACTATATGACAACACTAAACTCAAGAAAATATATTTAATTTAGAATACCAATCTGCATTTCAATAATTTTGTTCTACTTTTAAGAAATCAAGAAATTCTTTATTCATTGTTGATGGATAACTGGTGTATGGGATGTGATACATATACATGAGGTATATTGTATACCTGTATATGAGAGGGTACAATGAATTCCTATCTGAAATGTAACATAACAAATCCACTTCATGCCTCTGAGTCATCCAATTTGCTACATCATTCTTCCTTGTGGCAGAACGGGTCCACCCAGAGGGATCCACAGCCAAATTATGATCCGAATTATAGATTAGAAACCAGAAACTCATCCATGAATATCATAATTTTCCTCAAAAGATTAAAAATCAGATAGAGAATCTGTAGAGGTCCCATACCATTACAAACTCAAACATTGATGCAAAAACTCATCCATGAATACAATAATTGTTCCTCAAAAAGATTAAAAGACAAATATAGAATCTATAAGGGTCCTTTACCATTACGAACTAAAACATTAATGCAAAAACAGAAGTAACTGCATTACAATATAAATACAAAATTCTTATATAAACCTAAAACCCATCCTATTTTATTTTCAGCTTATCATCTATACTATACAAGACTATACATCCATCAACAATGAATAAAGTTGGTTTCCATTTAACTTCATCTCAGTGAATGGTAATCCAACATTCACCATTTATTTATGCACTCACTCAATAAATCAGGAAATTTAATCAACAGATATGTGGTGGATATCATGAGCTTTACATGGAAGAAAGTTATCGAAAAGAAGAAGATGAGAGAGCATTTTACAAAGTCAAATCAATTGGTTCATCAAGCTTGCTTCTCAACCATCTCAGATTTCTTCAAGCTTGCATCTCAACCTTCTCAGATTTGGTTCTTTAATCTTGCTTCTCAGACTCTATACTAAGTTTTCCCAAAGTCGGAAGATAGAAGAAGAAAATGGGTATAAAAAATAAATCAATTTTTTTCTGCCAAAAGTATTTCAACTCAGCAGGTTTCGAAAGCTTCAAGCTCTTGAGGTTTCAAGAAATCAAAATTTGAATCCTTCTTCCCAAATCCCTTCGTTTCCTTGGATTTGAGCTGCCCCACGTTTCCTTCTTTCCTTTTGCTGAGTTTTTTATGTTAAGAGTGAAACCTCACAATGGGATTCGAATTGTCTTCTCTGAACTACTAAAATCGTTTTACTTTTTTTCCATATTTTTTCCCAAATCGATTAACTTGCTCCAAGTCAATTGTATCCCTCAAATGGAACTTCTATCACATGTTGGCATCGTAGGTGGTGCCACCACCTTTGCTGCACTAAGGGTGTAACAGACGAGCCAAATCCCCTAACCCCTACAAACTAGTTCTCACTATTGAAGGTGAGATTCGATATTAAGACCTTGCTATAACCAATAGGAGCTCACTGACACTTCCAATACTTTCCTTTTTGTTTCACTTTGTTGATTTGTCTTATGCAAGTTTTTATTTGTTTTAGTAAAAGAATGACAAAATGACAAAATTATTTTTGATGTCGACCAATTAAGGAACTCAATGGGCTACAGTCATCCACCCTCAAAACATATAAATTTGAACACATTGAATACGAAGTTCCGTAATTACCCCTCATTCTATCCTTGCGCCCCTCGATTTCTTTGGTCTTTGGACTAGAGAACCTCTTCCCTGAAAGAATATTCTTATAAAAACCAATTTGTAGTTTTAAGTTTTGTTTTATCTATTTTTATAATTTATTTTTTTTCTTAATTGTACTTAACAAAGAAGCAAATTCAAGAATAGTAATTTTATGGAAAGAAATCCAACCAATGATGGGGAAGGTTTGCCTCCTTAAGTGCCACTTGAATTATTGATAAGGACAATAATATTTTTTTTCTTTTGAGAAACAATATTTAGAAAATTAAAATGTTATTATTTTCTATAGTTATTCAGTAAAATAATTTTTTTTTTATTCCATTACAATTTTATTCTGGGGACTGGATTCCTACTAAAGTGGACTTGGAAGGCAATCCAACTAAACCATTTTTTTAATGGATATGTCATCCACATCATTATCAAAATATATTGATTTTCAAATAGGTCTAATTTCTCCACCTACTAATTTAATGCTTTAAAAATGAATATATTTATTTTAGTGGCTCCATGATCTACCATTTCAAGCCATGTGGACAATTAGTTTTGTTCAAATTATTATTGGTTGTATGTTTTCAAACCAATCTTATTGATGTTCCATGCAATACTTTGTAGATTGATTGTGAGTTATTTTTCATATTTTAAAATTCTATGCAATCGGATGGAGTTTAAAATTCGAGCGATCCGCACTTATAAAGTCATTATGGACGCCAAGTTTTAGCTGGATTTGAAACATTTTTTATATTCCTATAGTTTCTAAAATGCAAGACATAAAGCTATGCTCTGATACCAATTGTAAAGAGCCCAAAAAATTGACATGTTTCTTTTGTAAAAGGTGAAGCACCTTAAGAAAGAATATCAAAAATGAAAGATTGATTCGAAAAATCCTTGAATATTTTCGAACCAACATTTTAAATGTTCCTTTTAATACTTAGTGGATGGATACTGGAACTATTGGGTAAATATATCAAAAAGTCAATAGAATGATAACATCTGGACATCATAAAAAATACTCACAAATTCCAAGGATAAAATCGTCATTTTTTTGAAAACCACTTTAAAAACTACCTCCATCATTAACAGCTTAAGTCAAGGGCAGAATCATCCACCAAAGTACTGCATTGTACTCCAAAGTTGCATGGGCTCCTTCGTTCACTATTTCCTATAAATAGGTCCGAAATTTAAGTCTTGTCACTTGACATGTATTTTTTTTCACTGTTTCACGTTTCTGCTCTAACACCTCAGACTCAAAATCCCTCTCTTACCCCAATTCCACTTATTTATCTGGTTGGCCTCACAACCTCATTATCTATTCGATAGATTTCTAACTTAAGCATCGAAGCATGCCCAGGGCTATAAGCCCGACCTCCTTTGCTCTGTTTTGTTGTTTTGCAGGTCTACTCAGCATCTAAGATCTCAGCATAGAACCTAGCGGTAATAGGTGCTATTGTTTATATTTCAAATTCTATGCAAGGATTCTATACAACCTAAAGTCCAAATCAAATGGAGAGCATTGTCTACATGGGAAACTGGATAGAGTTTAAAATTTGAGCAATTGTCACTTGTAGACTCATTATGGACACCAGATTTTAGCTGGACTTGATGAATATTCTTTACGTTCTTTCAAAATCTAGAATGCATAGCACAACACTATGTTTTGATACCAATTGTAGGGTTCTACACCCTTAAATACATATCAATAGGATTCTATTAATGCATACAATAAAACTAAACATTAGGGTTTCAATGCAAATTGTTCACTACGTATGTTGTGGAGCAATGACTACCATTGAGATATCCTTGCAATGGGCAACCAGTCCACTAGGTTTCTCTCCCTTGATTTTCCTCTGTGTATCTCAAAAATGGAACTAATGTGATAACAATGAGATAAAGAGAGGAGCTAGTGTCACACCCCAATTCCAGCTGAACCAGAAGTGTGAGTGAACCGGTACTAAACCACGGTTCACACCAGGATCTCGAAAGACCATGTCAACCAATCATCCCTGAGCAAGCTAACATAATCCAGAGTAATACTAGCAGCGGAAATAATTAATAACAATGAGCTCAACTAAATGATAAATTAAAATAAATAATCCCATTATTCCATCATCCCTCAAAATTTAAATAATATTTAATTACAAGCTTAACAGAAAATAAAAGATTAAAACCAATCATAAAGGAAAGACACAGAAGGAGCACTCGCATAGCGCATCATGCTCGTCCTCCACACTCTGTGTATCCGTGGCAGCCATCGTCTTGTAGGCTGGGGCGGTCACGAAGTCCCTCCACCTGTATACCCCGCATCCAAATCCGAAAAGAGATATATATATCGGGGTGAGCTACAACACACACCCCAAGAAAGCACAAGACCAATGCAACATCCATATGCATGAGATAACATTACAATTTGGGTCAGGTATAACTTGCAAATGTGCTATGGTAAGGTTTGGCGGCCACCGCACCTCCATGCACGAGGTGTGAGCACACCCAACAGTGCACCTACCACACTACTGCTGTTGCCCCACATCACTCACTCCGGTATAGAGATAGGACTCGAGTCTGGCGGGCAGGAAGAACCACAATCCCACGTCCTCCCCCTGATACCCCATACCATACCAATACCTATACCCTCATTGGCAAGGGCTTGCAAGTGGGTTCCGTTTCTAACCAGTCCTAGAAGTCAATACATGTAGGCTCCACCCTAGTACAGCCGTCTACGGCATAGGGATAGAGCTAGAGCGTGCCGGCCAGGCTGGAGACCACAATACCTCACCTCCCCCTGATACCCTACCCGCAACAAGCAAACCAAGATGGAACTATACGCAAGTAGGCCCTATCCCAACATCACTCCCTATGGCATAGGGATAGAGCTAAAGCGTCATGGCCAGGTCAACGTCGACGTCGGAGATCACCATGCCACATCACTGTGGCCAGATCAACGTCAACATCGGAGACCACCTGCCATAACCTCCCCCTAATACCCCACCCATACCAAGCATGCTAAGATAAGGTACTACTGAAAAGTGTCGGGGTGAGGAATGATCCCAGGCCCCTGGCCCTTCCCATTCCACACTCCAACTAAAACAATCACATGTCTAACATCCATCACACCTAGCATATGAAATGCATGAACAGATAAATCAAATAGAATTTACACTACATGACATGTGATATGCACAATCCATCAAACAAAGCATATAGATTGATACAGAAAATAAAGAGCTCTCTAAGGTTTATTATTAATTCTTTAATTTAAGTTTCGGGTCTTGTCCCTTACCTGACGCGTGGTATCAATCCTTGTCGGCGTCAGAAGTTTCACATAAAAATCCTACACAACCATAATTACATGTTAATTTCCATTTATTAGAGTTTTAGAAGCCAAAACCTGGCTTTCCCAAACAAACAGGGCTCAAAACACGTACCGGTCTCGCACATACCGGTTGCAGGATAGTGCAACCGGTATGGTGAGACCGGTATACATACCGGATGCACACATACCGGTCTCACTCAGATCTGACTGAGTGCAACCGGTATGGTGCCAGCGGTATGCATACCGGATGCACACATACCGGTCTCACTCGGATCTAGCCGAGTGCAACCGGTGTGGTGCCGGCCGGTATGCATACCGGATGCATACATACCGGGTCTCACTCGGATCCGGGCCGAGTGCGACCGGTATGGTGCCAGCGGTATACACCGCGGCCCATACCGCGGGACTCTCCCAAGGGTATACCCTACGGCGTGATTTCCGAGAGCGAGGTCTCCACGGTAGCTCCCTAAGGTTTCACCTATCTTCTGCTAAGGTCCGATCCCCGTAAAGTCCTACGGATCGCGGCTAGAACGCCGCATAGCGTCCCAGATCCGAAAAGAGACAGGAAAGGCATCTAGGGCACAAATCATCAGATCCACCCTACGGGTAGATCCTAAGGGTCTCCCCTATCAATTGCTAAGGTCCATTCTCTGAAGGGTCCTACGGATCTTGGCTAGAATGCCAAAAACCAACCAGATCCGAAAGAAAGACGAAAGGAACCTAAGCATTTTCCATCAGATCTCACGCCGCTTCGCGGCTCCGATCCGATAATCAACACTACAGGAAGGATAAAGCACTTTACCGGTAGCGGTTGTCAGTTGGCGGCGTGTTCCTCCACCGGCAGCTCCTTCCTTGGCGGCGTCTTCCTCCTTGAACCTCCTCAACTCCTTCTCCGAACAAAGGGGTTCACGGAGTGTCTCCCCTTCTATTAATAGAGGGAGGCCGTCCAAGGCACGCTCCCCCCCTCATACGGAAACTTAAAGTTTCCATTTTGAGAGCAACACAAGCTGGAGGCGGACTCCAGCCGCTCCGACTATACCGGTCTTGTACATACCGGTTGCAGGATAGTGCAACCGGTATAGTGAGACCGGTATGCCATACCGGTTGCAGGATAGTGCATCCGGTATGGTGAGACCGGTATGGTGAGACCGGTATGCACTTAGCCATTTTTACACATTTTTCGTACCTGAATTTGATTGGTTCTTCACCCGGCTTCTTGCGTGGTCCCTTGCCCGGCTTCGATTTCCGGTCCGGTTATGATTGGGGCACCTGTCATCGCATAAAACCAGGGTTAAACCGGGTTTTAGAGCACGGTTCCTACAGCTAGAGTCCTTTATATAGAGATGGTATTGCCTCTTCCCATTAAGGTAATCACCTTAGGATTATATTCTCTTAGTTTGATTAGGTAAGAGTTCCTCAATTAATCTAAACATAATATTATGAGATATATCCTCAGCCATTACTTAATTAGACATTGAAGCATAGTTTATGTGGAGATTTTCATTATGCACCTTGTAGATTAGGCATGTGTAAAATTTTAGATTCAATTTCAATCGTATGTTCCAAAACATATATTTTACCTTGTATTTTCAATGCTCAAAATATATTGTAAAAAAAAAAAAATGAAATTATTAACTAGTTTTTATAAGGGAAATTCGAACAAAAAATTATCGTATTAAATTATGAAATGGATAACATCTCCAAAACTTTTGAGTGATAATAGATCTACCACATGACAGATATTTGAGCTGTTTTGTTAAGCTCATAACAAGTATACTAGAAAACTTCTCCTTCTATAAAAATCACTTTTTTTTCTCAACTTAATTGCAATAAATGAACCATCCAAGAAACAAGGGAAAAAAAAATTTACATGATGTTGAAGTATCCAAAATTAAACATATAATTTATTCAAGCCTGTTGTCGATGGAATCCGTAAAGGGAAAACAGACAGTATGGAACTCCTAATAAGATTCAAGAGCTCTTTAAGAGGGGATTCCTGAGGTGTGATTAGTTGAATACATTCCCAATGACTCCATGAACATGTATTAGTCACGGATAGCAGATAGAATAGTGGTAGAGAAGACAAAAGGAAGATGACACCCAGAGAGACGAAATTTTGTTCTTGAATACTTTTCTCTTGTGTTATTGCCCTTCCCAGGTTACGTATATATACTCCACAGATCATGAACCTTTCCTTTTTAGACCAGCTGGCTCCTGACAGCCACCGTTTGTGATTTGATTATTTAGGATACAGTAGGCCAGTAGACCTTCGACCCCCTAGAACAGACTATTACATCATGTCAGCCACCTTTCGACCCCTTAAAACAGACTATTACATCATATCAGCCACCTTTCGACCCTTTAGAACATACTATTACATCATGTCAGTCACCTTTCGACCCCTTTGGGTTACTTTTCGACCCCCTTAGTGGGCCAGGTTTTTCGGGGCCTCCAAACATTGTCTCTGTCATGGTTCTTTTTCCAAGTAATATTTTGCCTTTCCGCCGATTGAGTATATGTCAGACCAGGGGGGGTCGAACTTAGGCATCTTTTAACATTCAGCATCCTGGATGAACGCCACGTGATTGTTTCCTGTGATTGGGATGAACGCCACGTGGTTGTTTTTTGTGACTGGTTTCAAGCGGGTATTTTCCCCCAACAAAGCCCTTCCCAGTAATCCAATGATTAAAATAACCAAGTAATCCACGTGATGAAACCACTTCAATTGGGCATGTTTTTCCTTTCTTTAGGATTTGAAACTAGATTTTATAAAGTATTTCCATTGAAAAACGTTCCCACATCTCAAGTTCTGGAAATCCAAGTGTCAAGAGGCTTATCTCTACAAGGAATTTCTAAATACTGGGAACGTGAGCAACAATGAAGGAGGTATGCATGAACCAGTGCCACCAAAGCCTAAACAATATTATTTTATCTTAATACATAATGTTGAGCACAGAAGCAAGATAACAAAGATGTTGGATCTTAATAGATTCAAGCAAGTATCATGCTATATATATAGCTCACTTGAAGCATTAAAGGTGCTATCTTTGTAACTTACTAAAATGGTCATGGGAAATGCTACTTCAATCATATGGGCATTGCCAAACATTTACTGCACTTTTGTATTTTCAATGGTCCAAAATCTCGGAGGAATTTCAGTTAAGCAGATCTTCTTTATTTTATGCAAAATGTTGTATGCATTGTGCACTGGTTATGCATACAGCCATCAAATCACAGTAAATGAAGAAGGGCAATACCAAACACTACCCTATGCAATGAACCAGTGATGGGATTTCACTCCTGTGTATGAATCCATTTCCCTTTATTTTGATTAGTGATAAAAGCAAGTTTTGATTCATCCTTAACTGATAAGATTGAGTTTCCAATCCCTTTCTTTCCCTTTTCTTGCTATAAAGTCCAAACATAAAAAATTAAGCCATAGCACTTCATTTTCTAAATTCAACAAGGAGTTTGGATTTCTAAATGTCTCTCCAATAAAGAACCTAGTTTTTGCCAAGCCAATTTTGTGGCCATATACAATACACCCAAGGTTTAAAAACTCTGAATTGAGTATAAGACCGGTCTCTATTAATTCCAATTCAACTCCAGTTTGAATCGTCTCAGACTTTGTCTTCATCAACTTGAAATCGGTCGGACCCGGACGAACTTGGTTGGATTCGATACGTATAGAATTGCCGCTTCACACTCATTCCCCGCCCTACTAGTCTACCTCGAGAAATGAGCAGTCTCACTAGCGGATGTCTTTTTCTCCGTGCCCGTTCCGCATGCGCTTCGCGCGCCATTGGTGCTTTGCTCTCCTCTTATTTTTCATTGGAGGGTTCGGATAGACTTCGCCCTAAATAGTCATCCCATCTCCGTCGAGCCACTGCTTACGGCCTTCTTTAGTATGGTGACCTCGTCCGTCAGGCCACCCATTTGGGCTCAAAACCTAGTGAAAAGTTACTACTTAACTTAGTTATTAGCCTTTAAGATATTTAGAAAGAGAAAGAATAGGAAAATTTCAGTAATTCCATTAATACTATTACGATAACTGAGATTGATTAGAATCAACCCCAATTGATTCCAATTCATTTCCGCCCATTCTGATCTAAGTTCTACATGGATAAACTACCCTCTAACATCGACTTAGATGCCAAACTTCATCTTAAATAGGGTTTGCATTAGTTTGGAATCTTTGGAGTTCATATAATGATACATAGGAGACTATATGATTGAATTTGAAAGTAAAATTTGACAGGTTGATCCAAACCATTCCCACCATTCCTTAAATGTCTAAAAGGAAAAAATTGCCACATCACATTTCCACACTACAGAACTAGGTGGGTCCATCTAGAAATTCCTTTGGAGAGCTTGTCCCCTAACCCTTTCCCTTAGCCCAAACCAGATTCTACAGCAGAACAAGATCTTTAATAATGGTTTCTAACCCAGCTCTAGCATCCTCCCCTCCCAGAGGTGGGAGGATGGAGGTGCTCCTGTCAGATGGCCGATACGTAGGTCTTTGGAAAATCCGAGTCCCATATCCAAGCCGACACCCTTGTCGGCTCAACTTATCGGTTGGATGTCGGCTCGAACGTAGGACTTGGATTTTCCCTAGAATCACGTGTCGATCATCCGACGGGACATCCCCGTCCTCCTAGAAAGACTGGGAGGAGAGGATTTGAATCCAGAGGTTCAAACTTTGAACTCTTACCCAGTCAAATTTTGCAATCCAGCGGGCCAGATAATTTGATTGCCTATTGATTAAGGTGAGTTAATGGGCATTCAACTTTCAGTAGCTACAAATTCAAAAGTCAGATAATCGTCAGCTATGTTTTCAGTTTCTCTATTTCCCGCCCTTTCAAGGTTCAGACACTACTGCCCTTCTTCCCGTCTTTTCCTTCACATTATTCACACCACCTCCGTTTCATCCTCCCCTTGCCGGAGAGACCTCTCTCTCCTCCTCCAACGCAACGTATTACACTCTCACATTCTACAGATCCACGCCCGGATCTACAGAATCGGCGCAGATCAAGACGATCTCATTGCCACCCGTCTCATTGGCCGCTACCCAACTCAATCTGCTCTTCGTGTTTTTTGCCAACTTCAGAAGCCCAATATTTTCCCCATCAATGCCATTATCCGAGTTCTAGCAGAGAATGATCTCTTCGTTGAAGCTTTCTCCCTCTTCACAGCCTTAAAATTCCAATCACTTTCGCCTAATGATTTTACCTTATCCTTCCTTCTCAAGGCCTGTATTAGATCCAACGATGCACGAAACGTCCAAAAAATTCATACACACATTGTGAAATTTGGTTTTGATTATGATTCTGTTATATGTAATGGGCTTCTTGCTGCTTATGTAAAAGGTGTGAGAGATTTAGTCTCTGGGCGCAGGGTGTTTGATGAAATGCCGGAGAAAGTAATGCTTTGTTCTTGGACTTGTTTGATTGCTGGTTATGCTCAGATGCATAGGTCTGAGGAAGCTCTGCTTCTTTTCTTGCGGATGATTGAAGACAATTTGACGCCAGAAGATGATACTATGGTGAGCGTTCTGTCTGCCTGTTCAAGTCTTGAGATTGAAGAAATTCAGAGATGGGAGAAGGTTCTCTCAGAATTCAGTGGTAATCATAATAATAACGTCTTGAATCCGCATAGTGATTTTATAGATATTGTTCTTATTTATTTGCATGGGAAATTGGGAAGAGTTGAGAAGAGTAGGGAGTTGTTTGATAAACTTGCCGAGGAAGTGAGAAGAAGGAGTGTGCTTCCTTGGAATGCAACGATCAATGGATATGTTCAAAATGGATGTCACGTAGATGCTCTGAATATTTTCCGACTGATGGTGGAAGGATTTAATCCAAAACCCAATCATGTTACGATGGTCAGTGTCTTGTCTGCTTGCGCTGAAGTGGGTGATTTAAGTCTAGGGAGATGGGTTTATGAATATGTAAAATCAAATGGAAGGAAACGTATTCTGGAGTCCAACCCAATTTTGGCCACTGCCTTCATCGATATGTATTCTAAATGTGGGATTCCAGTGAAGGCAAGAGAGGTTTTTGATCGGATGGTTGCTAAAGATGTCGTTTCTTTCAATGCCATGATCATGGGTCTTGCTATAAATGGTAAAGGAGAGGATGCACTGAGGCTTTTCTCAACAATGGAAGATTTTGGTATCTATCCCAATGATAGTACCTTCCTAGGTGTGTTGTATGCATGCAATCACTCAGGATTGGTAGGGGCAGGCCGTTGCATTTTCCAAGACATGCGTCTATGCTATTCCATCACCCCTAAAGTAGAACACTATGCTTCTTATATTGATCTGCTTGCACGAGTAGGCCATCTTGAAGAAGCCCTTGAGGTTGTTATCTCCATGCCTGTTAAGCCTAATTCTCTAGTATTGGGAGCTTTGCTGGGAGGTTGTGTGGTCCACTCCCGACTAGACTTGGCACAATACATTGCCATTAGACTTGTTGAGGTGGATCCTGTTAATTCTGCTGGCTATGTGATGTTGTCCAATATATACGCAGTTAATTGCCAATGGGATGATATTGCTGAATTAAGGGAATCGATGAGGGAAAAGGGAGTAAGAAAACAACCTGGTTGTAGCTGGATCAGTATTAATGGAGTTGTGCATGAGTTCCTTATAGGCTCCACTTCACACCATCATATTGAATCAATATATTGTACATTGGATGGATTGCATAAGGAAATGAAGTTGTTTGGCTCTTAGTAGTTTACAGGAAGTCTTAAACATGGAGATGGCTCATAGATGCATGAAATTGCATTATGGACTGGGAGTATGGAGAAGGCAATAGAAGTTTTGATCAGATGATTACCAAAGATGTGGCCTCTGTTAATGACAAAATCATGGCTCTAGCTATAAATGGTTGTGAAGGAGACAGTTGAGGGTCTTTGCCACAGAGAGATACTTCTTCCTAAGGCAGTCGAGGCTCTTCTCATGTCTTTTTACATTCGAATGGTGCAACTTTCCTGAATTTATTGTGTGCTCAGGGAGGTCAAATCGTACATCCTGGATATATGAACCAATGCCTTCATCAATGCGAAAATCATACACAATGCTTGCTTTACTTATCCAATTGCAAATGTGCCATTTCAAATAATCACTTCAGGTTCTTAACTCATTGCCTATTGAAGATGATGGTCAATAGGTATCAACTATCAAGGGAGTATAGAAACAATGTAGGTGTGGTTGGGTGACCATCTACCAAGTTCTGTATGAATTTACTTTCTGTGGCGCCTCCTCTGACATCACATGGGTTCTCAACTCTTCTTGTTCTGATTGTTCTGTCTCATACAGAAGTTGCCAAAAGATGAAAAGACAAAAAGAAGAAAAGGATGACAAGAGGCTCCAATTGACGAAAAGAAGAAAAGGATGACAAGAGGCTTCAATTGACGAAAAGAAGAAAAGGATGACAAGAGGCTTCAATTGATGTCTTTTGAAGTGGAAAATCGAGCAAATGGTGAATGCCCAATTTTCTTCTCTTACGCTTACTTAATTCCTGTGCTCATTTGATATGCCCAATAGAACTTTTGTTGTTCTGAAGAATTAGCATAACTTCTAGCCCTAACGGCTGTCTTAGGAACTTTTCTGAGTATTTGGAGGCGGATGCACGGATTCAGAATCATACCAAACTACAGAGCTAGGGCCAGATCCCCAAGGTAAGAATTTCAAAACAGTGACTTGCTCTGGTCTCCATGTGGATAGGTCAGTTCTGGTTTTTCGGATTTCTCAGTGTGGCTAGATTGTGTGGCTCTGTAAGTTTATTTTTATTTTTATTTTTTGGGCGGTGATGTTTGGAATGAGATTGGTTATTTCTAAATTTTCTCTTTCTGCTTTTAGAGACTTGTGAGAAGGCATTGAATGTGCGGAACAACCAGCCTCTTGAAAAGTTGCAATCTGTGGAACACACTGAAATTATGGGAATCGAGATATGCAAAATAATTCAAGCTCACTGGTTAAAATAAAATTGATTTGGAACTATTTACTCTTGTTCGGTTGTTTTGACATTGTTGTTGTCATATACTAATATGGGGAAGCCAATCTGGTGACTAACCAGTCAGTTAGGTAGCATCTCTGCCTGGTTGTTGTCAAAGAAGTCTGTTTTAGTGTCTGGAACTCAGAATGTCCAAAATTTCTTCCACATTGTAAAATCATTTTAGGTCAAAAAGATTTTTCATCTTATATATAAGTTAAGGTAAAATTTGCATGGTTTGCCTAATGGTCGATCAGGGACCTGCAGAAATGCATGTAATGGCATAACAGAAAGCTTTTGCTTAAATAGCGGCACTATTAACTGATGCGTAGAAATTTTGGATGCTAGAATCACTTCCACATTTGAATCTCCAGACGATCTTGCACCTCTGTTTTTTCACCAAGATTCCCCTGGCATGCTCATTCATAACTTAATTTGAGCAGCCAGTATATGCTGATTGTTATAATTTTATTGTGGCTAATAGCCTCTGTTTTAACGAATGCATTTTAATTCTGCCTGTTTTTCCTTGATAATGCATGCAACAAGGAGTTGAGGTCAAATATCCTAGTTCATCCCTGTTGACAATTTGTCAGGTATTTCATGTCTTGCAAAGCAAGAAGTGTAAATCCTCCTCAGATATGTGAGTTTCTACTTTCAACAACTTTGTGGTGTTACACTAACATTGTTGTTGCTCAGACCAATGTATCCTTGAAGACGCTATAGGGTATTTGGCACCTGGTAATGTTTGAACCCCTTAGCTGTTTTACATTCCCCTTTTTATTTATATGTCTTCATGTATATACTTGTGGGACAGGAAATTGAAGATAATCTGCTTCTAGACATAATCGACAACAAATTAATGTGTTAAGGGATCAACCTCTCAATGGCCCTACCAAAGAGAATTAGCTGCCAAGAATCAAGTGGTTTGGATCTTCTCAGTAAGAATCTACTCAGTAGATATTCCATATCAGATAATTAAGGGCATCTTTTTTTAATATTAAATAAATTCGCAATTAGTCTTGTTCCCTACGCTTTTTGGGCATCCAGGGGATGACTAGAAAGATCACTAATTGAATACCTAGACTCTACTGGTAAAAACTCAGGTCCCTTTCCGACCAGAGGATGTTCCCCCTTGCCAAATCAAGGGAAGAAGGATTACATCATTGGTGGTTGTATTTCATCTTCTGTAGCCTGGGTGCCATTAGTTATGTGGTTATATAATTACATAAACCAAAAGACGCCATCCGAAATGCAAAAGTATCATAAGGACAAGTGAAAGTGGTTTTTTCTTGGTCTTCCGAGGCTATAGGAATTTGATTATATCCCGAATAACCATTTAGAAAACAATAATATTCATACCCAACAAGTCTTTCAAGAATTTGATCAAGAAATGGCAAAGGAAAATGATTCTTACAGGTAGCATTATTAAGTTGTCTATAATCAATACACATTTTCCACCCAGACACTGTTCTAGTGGGAATTAATTTATTATGTTCATTATACACAACAGTCATCCCACCTTTTTTAGGTATTACATGCACATGACTAACCCATGAACTATCAGATATAGGATAAATAATTCTTGCGTCTAACCATTTAAGAATTCCAGCTCTCATTACTTCTTTCATGTTAGGATTTAACCGTTTCTGATTTTCAACAATAGGTTTATGGTTATCTTCTATTAAAATTCTATGCATACACAATGAGGGGCTAATTCCTTTAAGGTCTGAAATACTCCATCCTATGACTCGTTTTTTTAATCTCAACACACACAACAATTTATCAAGTTGAACATTAGATAAGGAAGTACTTACAATAACAGATAAGTTATCATTTTCATCCAAAAAAGCATACCTGAGATGTGGGGGTAATGGTTTCAACTCTAAAACTGGTGCTTGCACATTAGAAGGGGGAGGTAATGATTTACTTTTGCCTAGATTCTCAAAATGAAAACCTTTCTGTCTTGAATTAGTCCATGTGTCCTCTAAAGCATATGCCATTTCTGCAACTTCTAAATTTTTATCATTTGTCGTTCCTGCACTCACTAAACATTTTTCAAGGAAAAATTTTCATCTAACCCCCAAAAACTATGTCAAATTCGATCTAACCCCTACAAATTTCAAAAGTCTCATCTATCACCCAAAACATTTACAAATGTCTCATCTACCACCCAAAATTTTCCAGTGTTAATCAAAGAGACCCCACCCGTTAGTAGAGTTCCTTTAGTTGCAAATATTAGGACAATATTGCCCTTATTCCAAAAGTAAAAGACCATAATGCCCCCCAAAGTAAAAAACACCTTTACTTACCAATTCATATAATCCTTTTTCATCTTCGATAGTAAAAGTAAAAAAAGAAAATCTCACTTTCGATACCTTTCTTCCTTGATGAAGTTTTTTTTTTCCTTCTTTTTTTGGTTATCGAGGTTTGTTTTGTTATTGGCTCTTTTGATCTATTCATGGACTCTCGAGATATGTCGTCTTCAGCCATTGCCACTGCTAGTTTTTTACCTAGAATTCTCCTCCCAGACAAACTCAATCAATAAATACTTTTTTGTTGTAGTTGCAGGAGAAGAAGAAAATAAAACTAAATGGAACAAGTAAGAATCAAATGAAAACCAAATTCCCCTTACTCTCTTCTGTTTACAGTGAGCAATCAATACTCAGTTAACAATTTTAACACTAGTTTCTTCTTCCAATTCAAAATCAAATTTCAACGAAGAAGATGAGGCGTGGAGGGAGGGAAAAATAAATTAAAACCCCAAAAATCCCAATCATAAATCAAAATTAAAAAAAAAAATCAAAAGACAAAATCCAATTAACAACAAAACAAAACACCAGCATTGCCATCCTCGTCAATTCGTGGAGTTCTGAGTTAAAACTCGTCGAAACGGCAGTTGCAATATCCAAATTTTGATCAATTTATCCGACCAGAAGAGAGGGGCTTTCTTCGATCAATTCCATTTCTCATTCGATAAAACCAGAAGAAGAATTCTCATCAGATAAATTCCACCAACAATTTATGAAAACATTCTTCGAAACAATCAGACACCGTCTCTCCAGGCACTACATGCAAATTCCCTTCTTCTTCATCCTTAGCAGCAATTGTAACAAGGGGCATAACTCTATCTACTGAAGATCTTGACAGAAACAACGCAAGTTCATCCCATTCTCTTTCATCCAAATGAACCCAAGGAACCGTCGATGTGCCTTCCGCGACGATTGATTCCTTCAACTAGTTGTTGGAACCGCAAAAGGGTTCCTATGCCATAAATCTACAATACAAACAAAAATTTCATTCTGGTTCTCATCCCATTCTCTTTCATCCAAACGAACCCAAGGAACCATCGATGTGCCTTCCGCGATGACTGATTCCTTCAACTAGTCGCCGGAATCGCAACAGGGTTCCTGTGCCACGAATCTACAATACAAACGAAAATTTCATTCTGGTTCTCTGGTTCTCTCTCTCCGGAATCACAACAGGTACCTGTGCCACGAATCCATAAACAATGCTCTAGTTCTCTCTCTCCCTCCGAGAGAAGATCTGTAGAAAGATTGTCAGTTCCATTACATTATGAAATTTAGGGCTTTTATATTTAGATTGAAAGAGATGAGATAGAAAAACAAAAAGGGTTAAAAACTAATTTGGATTGTGATAATTATAAGGTCAAATTAGTAATTGTATCTCATTTTAATGTTTTTCAATTTTAAAGAGAAATGGTAGAAATGTCTACTCACATGTTCAATCAAGTCTGTCAGTTAAATGGGGTCAGTTAGAGTTTATAGAAACCATTGGGTAGTAGATAGAATTTGACATCCTTTTTGGGGGTTAGATGAAAATTTTTCTTTTTCAAGAGGTTCTTTAGGATTTTCAAGCTTAAAAATTTCTAAAGTGATTAGATCTATAGAGTCAACTTGAAAAACATGGTCAGTAAAAGAAGGATATTTATTTGATTTAAACAAATTAAATTCTATCTCTTCCTCATCAACCTTAAATGTCAACCTACCATTTTTAACATCTATGATAGCCCCAGCTGTGGCCAAGAAAGGCCAACCCAAGACAATAGGTATCTCGATATCTTCATCCATTTCTAACACAATGAAGTCACAGGAATGATGAATTTTTTTACCTTGACCAATACATTTTCCAAAATACCTAATGGATACTTTATTGATCGATCAGCTAGCTGTAAAGAAATAGTAGTAGGTTGTAGCTCCTTCAACTCAAGTTTCTTGCACACAGATAAAGGCATTAATGAAACACTAGCACCTAAATCACATAAAGCTTTAGAAAAATCAACTTCACCAATAGTGCAAGGAACTGAAAAATTCCCTGGATCTCTTAGCTTTGGTGGTAGTTTATTTTGAATGACTGCACTGCATTCCTCAGTTAAAGCAATAGTCTCATAATCCTCCAATTTTCGTTTATTTGACATAATTTCCTTAAGAAACTTTGCATAAGCAGGAATTTGTGCTAAGGCATCTGCAAAAGGAATGTTAATATGCAATTGTTTAAACCTTTCAAGAAATTTTTCAAATTGTTTATCAATTTTATTTTGTTTAAGTCTCTGAGGAAAAGGAATGGGAGGCACATAAGGTTTTACTTCCGGTGGTGGTTGTGATTGTGTCTCATTATGCTCAGTTTTTTCGGTTTCATTCTCTTTGGTTACCTCTTCATGAGCCACTTCTTCTCCATCACTCACTACCACTTCTTTACTTACCTGACCGAGTTGCTTATCACTTCTCAAGGTAATTACCTTGCATTACCCCTTTGGATTAATCTTTGTTTTGCTGGGCAAATTACCTTGTCTTCTTGAGTTGAAAACATTAACCAATTGACCCATTTGAATTTCTAGGTTGCGGTTGTAAGTGGTTAACTGGTCAACTTTGATTTCCATCCTCTCAAATCTTTCTAAAGTCACATTGGCTAATTTTTCAATAGCCAGCTCCCACGATGGTTTGGTCTCAAGGTTGTTGGACCACTCCTTGAGGCCTTGGTTGGAAACCTGGAGGATTGAAAGGTTTTGAGCTGCTACCTTGATTGCCTTGGTCTCTCCAGGAAAAAGTAGAATGATTCCTCCAGCCTAAGTTGTAGGATTGTGAGTAAGGATTGTTCAACTGTTGATGGTGTTGCTGCTGTCTATTCATATTTGACACGAACTGTGCCTGTTCAACCTGCAAACACTCAGAACTAATATATATGCCTCTGCACCATTCACAACTCAAAGCAGGGTTAAGGTTAGTAACAGAATTCACATTACCCAATTTACTAAATATTTTCACCAAGTTATCAACTTTTGCATTTAACATGTTGATGTCATCAATCTCATACATACCTGAAGCTTTCTTTGGCAGACCTCGTTCATTGGACCACTGATAATTATTAGAAACCATCTCTTCCAACAACTCATATGCTGCCTCGGTTGACTTACCCATCAAAGCTCCTCCTGCAGCTGCATATATGGTGATTCTAACTGAATGTGTCAAACCATTATAAAAAGTTTGCACAATCAACCATTTAGGAAGGCCATGGTGTGGACACCGTCTCTGTAATTCTTTAAATCTTTCCCAAGCCTCATATAATGACTCACCATCATGTTGCACAAAAGTAGTGATATCATTTCTAAGTTTGACAATTTTACCTGGTGGAAAGTACTTATTGAGGAATGCTTGGGATAACACAATCCAGGTGGTAAATGAGTTGGGGGGCTTGGAATTCAACCATCATTTGGCCTTGTCTTTCAAAGAGAAGGGAAAGAGTCATAATCTAAATGCATCTTCACTTACCCCATTTAGTTTAATTGTATCACAGATTTCTAAGAAGTTGGCCAAATGTGCGTTGGGATCTTTATATATATTTCCCCAAACTGCTCTTGCTGCACCATCTGCATGAGACCAGGTTTGATCTCAAAGTTGTTTGCATTGACTGCAGGTCTAGTTATGCTGGTTTGGTTGCCATTGGTGCTTGGCATGGCATAGTCCCGTAGCAACCTCTGATTCTGATTGTTCTGATTTTCTACCATGGCTATTGCTCGTTTCTGCTTAAGCCTCTGCTCTTTTCTTAATGCCCGTAAAGTCTGTTCTATCTCAGGATCAAATGCTTCAATTAGCTCACAGGTACGTGGATCAAATTTATTAAGATATTCTGTTATCTTTTTCAAGAATAACAAATTATGTCCGTATTAATCCTTCATTTACTTTCGTGTTTGCAGGATTCTAATACAAACTCATTACGTTCATTAGAATTAAAACAAAGATCACAATGGTGAGCCCTTATTTTTAAGAAAATACTCAATCAATGACTGATATTTTATGAACTAATATCAAGCTTTCGCTTTCGCTCCCTCAATTGATACCTTGAGATATGCAATTAGTGATCAATTAATCACATGTAATTTTTTTAAAAATACCAGATTGCATAAAACATAATCATTCAAAAGTTAAGGATTTAATCAACACAATTTCAATGAATCTATCATAATCCTAGAATAAGAAATCTAACAATTCATCATTGACAATTCTAAAACATAAACAAAGGGATCACAGAGAAAAGGGAAGAACTCGTAATGGGAATAGATGAAGCTTGAATCCAAGATTTCTCTCTAGTCTTCTAGCTCCATCCTTCTCGAACTCTCCACCTCCAATGTGCCTTGTAGCCCCTTCTATGAACAGCTCCTCTTGCTCTCTGCATTTTTCTTTTCTTCTTCTTCTTAATTTATAAGCTTACAATCCCATAAAATTAGTCTTTTACAATCTTGGAACTTACCCAATTTGTTGGAGAATGCTGATTTTAAGGCAGATTTTGGTCAATTATCTTCCAAATCATTTAGGAATGTAACACCAAGCTTTGAGCTGTCTTGACACATCTTATTTAGTCCTTATCCAATTCAAAAACCTATCAAATAACCAAAAATAACTAAGAATTAAATAAATTAATAAAATACTTAAAACATTAATTAAATTAAACTAAATTTCCAAGAAAAATTATAAAATTAAACCAAATATGATCAATAATGTGCTAATTAATCTCACATATCCTATTTTTAAAAAATTTCACGTACTATCCAAGAACTATCACTAACATCAACTATCACTCACAACTATCTGACAACATCAAATACAACCCCAAATATTGAAAACATGTGACTTAGAGACCCAGTCTGTTAACAGACTTCCGTTAGATAATGATGTCACCTAACATTTTAAAATTAAAGGACAATACTACTCTAATTGCTTTTAAATGACCATTTTACCTTGCACCTTATTACCCTAGTCCCAAATCGACAAATATTCTCTATCTCTCTTTGCAACTTTCGATTCTCAAACAATATTCTCTCCAAACTCTTTCGTACTCCTTTTCTGTCTCTCTTCTTTTTTTGGGTAAGTTTCTCTTTCTTTCTTCTTCCTTTCTCAATGGTCTTCGGTTGGAGATGAAAAAGTTCCTCTCTTCTGGTTTTTTTAATCAAATGAAAATAGAGCCACAAACTTCCCACTTTTCCAAAATGATTCCTAAACCCCAACCCCAAACCCAGTCATACTCCTTCATTCACCTCTTCTCATTACCATGCATACCGAATTTCTCTCTCCTCTCGTTCAATTTCCTCTTCAGCCTTCTCTCCCTCTACATCTTTACAATTTGCTCTCAAGCTGAATCGTTGTTGTGTCTTCGCTTGCCTTCTAAAGCTGCAGTTGATCTCTACACCGGAACGTCCCAATCGTCCACCTACCCTGTCAACTGCTTCCGTACCAATCTCGTCTATGGCGTCAATGGAATCACCTAATGGTGTGGTTGCGCAGATGCTAAGTGCACAGGTACCTCCGTCGTGAAATTAGGGTTTTGTGAGGTCGGTAATGGTGGTAGCGGTCCCGAGTCCGGCCAAGCTCTCCTTTTGGTTCACATTGTGTGGCTCATCATATTCTGATTTGAAAGATGTGACGAATTGGTGTACTATTAGCTCCTTTTAATTTTCTCTATTCTTCAACCCTTCTCTAAATTCCATACTCATTTAGCACTACAACAATTCTTATTTTTGGCTACAGAAATTTGCTATGGTAACCAAATTTATGTTGCCAAAAACAATATATGGCAACGGTTTCCTTATACACTGTAGTGGTAAAAAGAAAATCTGCTATGGTTATATAATGTTTTTACCCCTACGGTAACCTGTTTTCCGTAACAAAAAACCAGATAACCCTTACGGTAACATGTTTTTCGTAACAAAAAACTAGATAACTTATACGGTAGAAAATGTTCTGTAGGAAATAACGCTAGCAAAAAATTAATAACAGGATTTTTTTTTTTTTTGATAAGAATGGCAGGATTTTTCCCTCTATTTTATCGTTTTGTTACCCTCCTGCCCAATCGATCAATTAAAAATCTCCCGCATTCTCCCTCTCTCCAAGACCCAATCCCTCTCTTCGATTTTTTCTCCGTCAACCCAATCCCTCTCCTCTAAAAACCTTATCTGGAGTTCAATCAATTGAACTCCACCGTCTGAAACCTTATGGCTCCAACTTCACCATCAAGAATATCGATTGTTATAGTTTTTGCTTCACTCACATCCAAACCCAAGCTTCAGCTTCATCCAAACCGTCTGAAAACATTTCTGATACTAAAGCTTTAGGAAACGATTGTTAGGGTTTTTGCTTCATCCTCAAGCTTCAACAATAAATCACAGGTAATTTTTATTAGGTTTTTTTCTTTGTCTTTTATACCTTTTTCCCTGCTCTAATCTTCCTTGCAACTGATTCATGCTATTTTTCTTTTTTTAATTTGTTCATTCAACTGAAGCTCATTGTATTAGCTCTTTGAAAGGATCACAGACGATGTTCTTGTACAACTAAGTAGTTGAACGCAAAGGAATTTGCAATCTTTGAATCTAGTGGAGTGCACAAGGATCACAGACGATGGTTTAAAACATATCCTTGAAACTAATCAATGATTAAAGAAGGTATGTACTACAACCATTTTCTTGTACCGGCAATATTAATTTATTTCCAAAATTTATTACACTGAATCATTTTCTCTTTACATATTTTAATATACTCAAATATTATACTCATTTTTAGGATATATATATATATATATATTTTTTTTTTTTTTTGCTAAAAACATCATAATAATTAGTACTTTTAAAATCTGAATAATCTGGTATTGGAATCCTGTGTAATTAGTAATTTCAGTTTGAACCTTTAAATTTCTCCTGGATGGATATTTCTTTCAATGTACGCCTAGTCAATTTGTTTTTCCTTCCTATTACTCATTCAGTGGTATGAGTTCATGGTCTGAGTAAATTCTGAATTGAACCCTACTTTGAATTTTCATTATTTATGTTTTATCTTCATTTGGCTTTTAGCTATTGTTTCTTGCTTTCAAACAGTTAAATATTAAGCAGGAAATTAGCAAAACTTCTCCCTTTAGCAAGAATTCCAAAATTGGCTTTTTTATGGGTGAGAGATTAATTTGATTGTGATCATGGGTGAATGAAAACTATTGTGCTAGAGAATTCTTATATCTTTGACAGTAATTCATTACTCAGGCTGCCTTTGTAGGAAAATTCTTTTTTAACTACCGTCAGCCCACCATTTGAGAGTAATTCATTCCTATATTTTTCCTTACATGTTCATATGAATATGTTCTTACATCTCCTATGCCGTGTTCCTGTGCAGCACCTCTTTGGGTTGGATTTCAATTAAAAAGTCCTAGATTCTCAGATTTTCATCCATATGAGATTCTGTTTGAGGAGTACATGACCTCAGGCATCAACTTGGCTCTTTATCATCTAGTTATTGATAATTTTATCTGGGAAAAAGGTCCTCGACTAAGGATGTACTTGAAGTTGTTTCCTGTTAATTATACATTTAACACGAGTAAGATCAAGAGAATAAAGGGCAAGTTCACAAGTTTTGAAATTCCCAACAATAATATTTTTGGGTCGGATGAACTTCTCAACTTCACTATCTTGGGACCTTACAAAAGTGGTCCATAAACTGATATCCAACAGGAAACAGATTTATTAACTTAAATTAAGTGAGATTCTGTGTTTTTTCCCAGGGGTAGATTTAGAGACTTAGACTTTATGTAAAGTAATTAAGATTTTACTAGGTGTCAAAGACCCCCTCACACAACTGTAAAAATTAGCTAATACTTGCATGATGGTAAACCTGGAGTTCAATCAAGAGGGCACAGCCTCCCGTTCAGTGTTCCCACCCAGGAGAACCGTAGGCTGGAATATACTTGTCCAGTTGGCACTAAGCATCTAATCTCCTTTCCCTTTTCCTTTCTAACATTTCGTCAAATATCTCTTATCATCTAAAAGCTGGGGCTTGGCTTCCTCCCCTCTCTAGGGGCTCCCTCTTCACCTCTGGACCCAATACATAGAGTCTCAAATGTTTACTTTATATTTGTACATAGAATTCCTATTTTGAAACGTGATTAATATTCCACCATGTGGCTATATTTTGATGAAAACATTAGTCCTATGTTAATATAATGTGATTGTGCAAGATAATCTAGTATCTAATCAATGATTCTTTTTTCTCTTGCAGAGATTATTGTTACCTCAAGCTCTGGGTTAAGCAGGGGTGCACTGGCTAGAATTGTATTAGGGGTCATTGCATGTTTTGTTACATTATCTGCAATTATTTTTATCCTTATAAATAGGAGTTAAATGAGAAAGCTGGTGACATTTTCAAAAGTACTCTGATGTGAGTAACTCCATAAAAATTTCTAAGTTCATCTCACATATTGTAAAAGCTTGGACAGGTCCAAGTAAAAAACAGTAGGGTATCAGCCTTAACCGATCAATTCAGATCAACCTTGGCACGTGACCAATACAATTACCTTTAACTCTGCTTACATGAGTCAAAACTCACAACTTTCTAATGCCAACTTACTTTGGTATGAACAAGTGATCATACTTGATGTTCAGGTTTGACTTGCATGTAGCAAGTGGAATCAGTATACCCTATACCAGGACATGATTTTATACCATGCCATAATGATAAAATGATTCACCTGAATTGAAAACGATGCTATATATGGCTCTCTACCGATGGGTTCCGGGCATTCTAGGTGTGATGAGACTATACACTGGAATGGTTCAGAAGGTTTGAAAGTGGGGTTTGAACATAGGAATTTCAAATAAATTTGGGTCAAAGAACTCCTGAAATTTGAATTTCACTTAAAATTCATGAGCATTTAGATCGAATGTATGCAAGAAGGAAGGAGGGAAGGAGGGAAGGGCTGGGAGATGCAAAGAGCATGGGGTGGAGTTGGGGGAGTGGGTTGTGGGGAAATTTAAAGGGCAAGGGAGGGTTGAGATGGAGGCGGAGGTAGAGGCGGTGGGCTGAGTAGGGGCATAGGTGGAGCCGTGGGGTGGTGGCAGGTCAAAGGTGGGGGGTGAGGGCAGGTCCTACACCCCATGGCTAATGATGGGGTCATGGAAAAGGTAGCCTTGTGGAGAGAGCCGGAGTGAAACTAGACTCACAGGAGATAGGCTGGCCATGGGGGACTGTGGTATAATGGGAGGAGGAGAGGGCATGGGTAATTTAAAACTTTTAAATTATTAAAGTAAAAAGAGAAGTCTAAATTTATTTTTCTTGGATAGCTAAAAAAGGAATTTTGAATTTTTGAAGTTTTAATTTGAATAAATATAAGGTAGTTGAGTGATGATAATCAAATAATGCAATTGGGTTTAAAACCAGACCCATATGCATCATTATAGCCTTAAGCCTTTAATTTACATAAAAAAATATTTTAATAAACATCCACTTATCATATAAAAATAAAATATGAAAATGATATTCATGTCATAAACATCGCTCCTATATAAAAACTTCAAATACCATAAACATATTGTTTACTCATAAAGCATCCGTGTCTCAAATAAGTAAAATTATATAGTAAAACACATATATATTAAATGGTATAATACCATCAAATACCATAATAATAATAATAATAATAATAATAATAATAATAATAATAATAATAATAATAATAATAATATGAACAACGTAGTGCATCTTCTTAGCAAGATTTTGATCAGCTCCAACAAATGAATCCATTGACTATAAAGATGGAAGCCAAACTCCATGAACCTCATCCATCAGGATTGCCAAACTGCAATAAATAAAAATTGTAAAAAGAGAGTTAAAAATGAAAAAAAAAAAAAAACATCAGAGACGTATTTGTAAATAAATCAAAATTTTCTCTTGCTCCAATATGAAATTATTAAATCTCTAAAAATTGTATTAACACGTCCCCAACCAAAATAGAAAGAAACAAGTAAAAAACAAAATTATTTGAAGTAAAATATTCATAGAGAAAGTTTAAAGAGGAATGATCATTAATACCCAAATTAATTTTAACTTTAGTTAGGGTCCACCAACTTTTACACATACAATTTCATTTATCCAATCAAAGGGTGATCTATAAAACTAATGGCTCGGATTAGCCACATATACATCCATGAATCATGGACACAAAATAATCAATCCTACATATGCATGTGCATGTGAATGTGCATGTGTGTATGTTTTGTTATGTTATTAGGTGAAAGAAGTTCACGTAAACTTACATGTTCCAAAACAAGATTCTTTCGAGAAATTTCAAAATCATATAATTGGTTAGTCAGATTAGAATTAAAATGAGCACCTGCAATTGCTTGTCTATACATTGTATGCATTTCATTCAAGTTAAACTCAAGCATATTCATTGCATCTGTTATTCTTTCATATAGGGCAAGAGCATCCAACTTATCATTATGTGGAATAAGTGGTTCATTTTGTATCTTGACCAAAATTTGCAAGACTCGAACTATTTTCCTTATTGTTTCAAGAAGCGCACTATGAATTATAGACATTAATCTAATCTGTTGTCGATAACCTACAAACTAAGGGTGTCAACGGGCCGGTTTCGGTCCGAGGTGAATCGATGTCGGGTTTTATAAGCCCAGCCCAAAACATGTCCATTAAGAGTTCGGGCTGGGTTGGGCTGCCCTGGACACAATAACTATCGGGCTGGTCCGGTGTCGGTTTGTTATCGGGCTGGGCTTATTGAGGTGATTTCAGGCTGGTTCGGTCTGGACCGGGCTTATCAAGCTTATCGGGCCTATTTTATATGTAAGATATATAACCTATTTTATTATTTCTATTTATAAAATTAGCATCATTCCTTCTATATGTATGTAATTCAGTAAATTGTATCAATTAACGTACTCTTTTCAACTATAGATTCATATAATCTTTCGGATCAAGAAGTGAACTATAACAGTGTAATATAATCCATCAAAATTTAAAACCATTAAAATTAAGAAACTGGGCCCGGATGGACCTTATCGGTGTTCGGGTTAGGTATTATTGGTTCGGGCTAGTTCGGGCTTCTTAATGGGCTGGTCCGGCCTGGTTTCGATTTTGACTGAAACAGTGTTGGGCTTTACAAGCCGAGACTGAAACCTCTCCATTAAGGTTCGGTCCGGGCTGGGTTCGGGTTATATCGGGCTGGCTCGGTCCGTGCTACCGGGCCGAGCCCATTTTTGACACCCTTACTACAAACTGATAAAAAAAACAATATATACAAAAAATCATTAATAATGAAAAAGAAAAAAGAAACTAGAATAACGTAATTTTCAGGAAGAAACATGTATATATCAAAATCGATAACTATATCTCCAATGAAGGCTACGTGACATCTTTCATAATGGTCATGGACTTCTTCCCATTTCAGCAATCCTCGAAATTATCAGTGTGAAATTTCGTATCACATATATGACAACGCTCTGGTTAAATATGTTGTCCTTTGGATTGTAATTATTGACAAAATGGTCAAGTTTGATGTGAGAGACTAACTATGGGCCCCACTAGTAATGTGGCAATGTTTCTACTGGTCTGGCAGTGTTTCTGAAGCTTTTCTGATAATATAACAGTGTTACTGAAGAGAGAAATTGAAGAGAGAGAAAGAAGAGAGAGAAAAAGTGGGTGAAACCCACTATGCCTAGGTGGCATGCCACCATGGCAGCCAGCCTGGCCGAGGGCTATGACACCACAGTGGTAGCCAGCCACATGGGCAGACCAAGGCCACAGCAACACCATGGGCAGGCCATGGCATGCCTTGGCGGCCGGCGCGGCGGCAGGCCGGCACGAGCCCCTTGCCGGTAGCATGGCATGGGTGCGCATGGCATGGTCGTGGCACTCCCGCATGCCAACTAGCTATTTGACAAAATTTCTAGAAAGAGATGAGAGGTGCTCGACGAATTGTCTAGAGAGAAGCACCTCTTGGGAAGAATTGCACTGTACATAGTTTGTTCATGCAAATATTGGTTACAGAGGTGAGTTTGTTCAGGAGCTTTTTGGTAAGAAAAATAGAGAAGATCCAAGATCGGCAGCCAAGAGTGAGCCACAATGCTTAGATTCTCATCTAATGGCCCTAAAAAATGTGGGCTAAGGTATGGCGCAGACGTCGCTCGAAGATTCTATCGCACACCTTTTGGTTGGACAGAGGCAACCTAATTTGATGCACAGCGGTTCATGGAAGTGTTGCTTTTATCACATTCGGTGCGTTAATCTTATGGCGGAGGACAGATCCAGATCCCACGGCTTTCGTGATCTCCGATGAAACCTAACGCTATTTATGCAGATCCAAAGGCCGGAAATAAATCCCACCTTTTTAAGGTTATCCAGTGGTCTGAAACTTAGATTCTCTACGAACCAATGAGAACTTGACAACGAGTTCCGACCGGTCAGTGTCACACCCCAATTTTGGACTAACCAGAATGGTGTGATGAACCGTTAATAAACCAACGGTTTAACCAAGATCTCAAATAGGCTATCCCCGCGTTATCTTAACTTACACACATCAGTAATCATAATCAGAGTAAATACACAATAGCTAAGTCTTATAATAAGAAGAACGAGAATCTATGCGATATTAAAAATTTAAATAATAATTTATTCTGTTTCAATCGAGACATAAATATTTAAATACCAAATACATGTCTTAATAAATCCAAATAAATAAACCTATAAAATATCTAATCAAATACACACGAGTTGCACTCTCGCAAGAGGAGTCGTGGTGTATCCACCTCAACTCCGGCTTCCATTGCTGCCACGTTCCCGCACGCAGGACGCATTCATATAATCTTCAACGGTATAACCTGGCATCATCAATTAAAAATATTCGACGTCGGGGGTGAGCACACATCACGGCTCGAATGAGTAGCCAAAACAATGCCACCTTAATACATATGCATGCAATCAACCTATATCTTTGGTCCCGGTTTCTAAAGTTTCGCGGTATGCAATAGAAAGGTTTAGGTAGCCAAAGATCGCGTTTATTGACCCCGCCTCTATACACAAGTGTGTAATGTCACCCGAAGATCATGTTTATCGTCGACTCACATGCACCCAACCATGAACATTATATAACAAAGGTTAACGTTTATTGCTATATATTGCCATACCAACACGTAAGCCCCCGTTGGCGGGGCTGCAACCGGCTCGCAACTAACCAATCCTAATGCCAAAAGTGTATCCAAGGTCTCACCCCCAAAGATCCCTCGACGCCCATAGAGATAGAGCTAAGGCCCCCGATGAGTCGGGAGACTACACAAGGACCGAGACCACCCTCCCCGATACTCTACGACATAATAGTTTTTGCTAAAAGTAATGGCGATACGACGATGCTAATGCATAAAATTTGAGTTAGAGATAGAGCTAAAAAGAGTCGAGCCCCGACAAAGGTTAACGCTTATTGACGTTCTCATCACACCCCGATACTCGCTCGCATCAAGTACATCAACCACACACATACAAGCACATGCCTATTCCTATCATCATCATCATCATCATTATAAACAATAAAATAAATATGCATGAACAAGCAATAGAAATATTGGATGACATGTCAGATGCACATTACAAACATATTCACATAGAATCAAGCATGGCATAGGACTCAAGAAAATAGAAAATAGTTTTGTTATTAACCAATTAGTTTAGAGTTCTGGTTCCTCACCTTAGCTTGCTAAAAGATACTTTTCCAAGTTTTAGAATCACCTTTATAATGTTATTATATTGCCAGAAGACCTAACAAAGTCGATAGAATTTAATTAGAATTAATTCCAGATTTAAAAACTATTCTGTTAACTGAGGGTCGGAGGTAGGGCTGAGTCCCGATCGACCCCGGTGCGACCCCTCCCTTAACTCTAAACTTCCGAACACTGAGGGTCGATGGTCGGATTACCTAGGGTCGGATGGTCCTCGGCCCTCGGTGCGACCCGGTGCACTTTGGTCCATTCCCTTTTAGTCCATTCTTCGTGCTTGGGATCCTATGTCTTGCTCCTATTTTCCATTCTACATTCATTCCATAGTCTGAAACCATGTATAACCCACCTAGATAGCTTTCATGCATTCTCCTATGGTTTTCCATGAAAATCTAACCATGGGTTGATGGTTTGGGTTTCTCCGAGATCACACTCTCACCAATAACTAACCTAAGGTCTGTAGAAACTAACGGAATTAGTATCCATACCTGAGAAGAATAATCCTTCTCTGCAACTCTTCTCTTTTGGCTTAATCTTCTTCCTTGTTTCTCTTCTTCTTCTTTTCCTTCTCTTCTCTTTCTCTCAATTCAATTAGGGTTGTGAAAGGAGTGAAAGTGGCTTAGGTACGTCCTTTAAATAGAGTAGGAACATCCTAAAATAACTCCCTTTGAGATTGGGGAAAGAATCCTAATCGAAAATTAGGAAATTTCCTAATTCTATTTCCTACGTAATCGAGGTCGATGGGAGGGTCGATGATCCCGTCGACCCTAGGTTCTGCCTGTCCGACCCTCCCTTCAAAACCGAGGGTCCGACTCTCCGCTTTGGGAGGTCCGACCCGCTTAGCCGGGTATCGATCCTTCCCCTTTTAAGTGTTTTGGGTCGGTTGATCGCGGGATCTCGATCTCCCTCACGCCCTTGGTCCATTTGACTCGACCATGACGGGTAAACCTGGTTCAAGGTGGTAAGACCGGGTTAGATTGACACGGGTCTTACAGTCAGTGTTGGCAACGCTCCAGTATTGCGCGGGTGCTCCATATAGTCTCTGAAGATGCCTTTTTGGAATGATCTGGTTGGTTGAACTTAAAACCGCCATAATTTGGCCATCCGAGCTCCAAATCGGACTGTTCAACTTGCACTTTCCATATTTTCGGATATTCTATTCATTGGGTGTGTTGAGAGTCGTAAAAATGATGAGAAAAATTAAAAAGAAGGTTCTAAAGAGACAAATAGTGGTTTTTTAGGGTTTTGCGCCCTGTGGGAGTGATCAATCACCAACTACCTCTTCTCTGTGCATCAATGGAGTGCCAAATCCCTGTGAGAGGTTGGTAGAGCTTTTATTTTTACATCTATGGTGATTATTACTTGTGAGGGAAAAATGCAAGTGTGGTCAGCAAAGGATTTGTTGAAGATTGAAGTTTCTCCATTCTTGAGGGTTGTTGGAGATTCCGGTGGGCCATTAAATTTTTATAGACATCTCTAGGCATAGTGGAAGCATTGGTTGTAAGATTCACTCAACTTTACATATTGTTTGCTTCTCAAATTTATTTGTTAGCTATGCGGAAACTGTTGAATACCTAGCTAGTTGTGGGTTTCATTGTAGGGCAATTCTATAAGCCCAAAAATATTCTTTTGTATTGTGTTCAGTGGGTGCTGGACACTGGCTATCATAGCCTGAATCTTGGCATTGTTTGCCCTCTCAGTTTTTTGCTGAAAAAACCTAGGGTTAGTAACCTTGTCTTGTAAGAGATTAAAAAGTGAGTATTGAGTAAATACGGAGCCCGTTGGGTATTACTCCGAGGACTAGCCATCACATACTGTAGTCATGAACCATGTAATATCCCTGTTTTCAATTGTTTTATTTTCTGGTACATTTCGGAGTGCGTGGAATGGTTTGCAGGGTGGGTGTGCAAATCTGGTAGACCTGGCCACTGAGTGGTAGCAAGATAGATTTTCATACGTTTGTGTGTAGTTGAAATTTTGGTTCTCCATCAGCTCTGGACAGCAGTGAAATAATCAAAGAAAAAAATGTATACACTGATTCACCCCCCCTCTCAGTGTCGACTCAAGTTCGTCAATATATTAGTATTAAAAAACACTCAAAATCTATTGGTATAACATGATCATATAAGCTAACATGACTTATCTTTTTTCTTTTCTTTTCTTTTTTTTTTTTTTTTTTTTTTGCACAAGCTAAAATGACTTATCTGAGTTCAATATGCCTCTTTGTCTGAACTTGAAAACAGCATAATGGCATATTGAAATATCTATTGCATCTAAATCCGTGCTCTCAAATTCTTGTTTAAGGTCAGCAAATTTAACCAATATTGTCTCAAGCCAATCCATGACTATATTATTACAAAGAAATAAAAATATATTAATGGACAATTGACAAAAGAGAGAATGGCATATTCTAAAATGGGAATTATAATATAAAAAATTAAATAGAATATTTCACCTTAATGCTTCAATCTTTTCTGTGAAAATTGTTCTTGTTTCTTAGTTAATGTTTGTTTTATGGATTTTGAAGAGAAAGTGAGAGATATTTAAAGCACTGGCTTAAAGAAAAGTGTGACAATTTGAAATGTGTATGTTATGAGAAGAACCACAAACATAATGTGTGTTTGGGTTGTTCACACTTGGGTTTGGTTGGTTTCAACCATGGTTTGTGGAATTGGACCGGATCAACCCTATCCATGTAAAGCCAATTCTCGCATGTGGTATCAGTCAGTTCTAAGATTTTGCAGGGCCTAATTTTAACCTGATTATTATACTATGGTTTCAACTAGTCTTCATTTGGTTTTTGTCTTACAGTGTAAGACCAAGGCTGGCCAAAACAAAAACCTATTTCAGTACTTAGTCAATCTGAGTTCAAATGGGGGTCTCAATCAATTAATTGTATTCAGTCTATAGGATTGATAGATAGATTCAATTCTTATTTGTATATATCTGGCTAGGAGTATTCATTTAGGAATATCTAGATTCGAATATGTATAATCTATAACAAAATCCATCCAATCCAATAAATATACAAATAATAGTAAAAAAAAAATTAAGTAACTAATGATCTTGAATGTTCTTCAGGATGGGAAAGAGGTATGAGAATATGATCATGATTGAGTTGGTTGCAGCTGAGGTGATAATATATTAATGAGTGGTATTTGAGATTGTTCTGCTTCTTTTCTGTTCAGTTTTAATTTTGGTTCAGCAATTTTCACTAAGTTTGAACTATCTTTTGATATAAACGCAAACAGTCTTTTTCTCTTTGTTTTTCCCTTTTTGATAGCTACCCTATGGAGCAAATGTGCTTGCAAGATGCTTGGACCAAGAGATGAACAAGCTAGCAAGCCTTGAAGAGAGCAGAATAAATGTAGAAGCGGCATTTAACCGATACGTAAAGGAACGACAAATGAGAATGGTAAAGATCTCTGCTAAGAGTTACCTTGTAGGGTTGCTGGTTATGAGTTCATCACACATTATGAAGATTGGATTACTTTTCCTCCTCTTAATCCTTTTTGGAAAATCAATTAATCATGCGCAGTATAATTGTGGCAGACTCTAAGTATAATCTAGATATATGAACATATCTGTTGCTACTCTTTTATGGTGTAATGGAGGATAACCAGGTAATGGACTAAATTATTGTGAGTTGAAGGCATGAATTTGTTTGAAGTGGATCCACATCTTCATTAGATGAATCATCATGGTGCAGAAGGCTATAGTACTGTCCAGATCGGACTCCCCAATTATATGATCACTGGTTTAGGTCAATATGAACTTATAGAATCAAACATTCTCTGGATTTTCTTGATTTTGTTCTTAACAGCTTCTTTCATACTCATTTATGATTGAAAATAGTATACTGAGTGATGTTATGCCAATTTTAACCTTTAATCCGGATTGGCAGTATGCACTCTACCACTACCTGATTGACAACCAGAGGACGAGAGTAATGTAGCGGTTGCTCAACATAGGGATATGTCAACAGAGTTCCAAGCATATGCACCAAGCTTGTGCAGGTGTTAAGCGCATTAAGTGAAAACCAATATTTTTGTATCTCTTTTCTTATCCAAGATATGAATCCGACGGAGAGAGACATCTATTTTTCATGTCGGTCGGCTGCTTTAGGCTGACGTCTCTGGGAGCGGGTGTTATTGGAGGTGATAAGGGATACAGAAAAGGATCGGGGTTGCCTATAAACCCTAATGCTTTGGTGTTGTGGGATCGAGAGGTCTCCTTGCAACCTCGATTAGGTTCTGATGTAATTGGGTTTGATCAATCTGAGATGGATACGCAGCAGCTATCATAATCGATGGTTACGAAGAATTCTGTAATGGCTACAACATCGAGTGATCTGGGTGGTGTGCAGTCTAGTATGGTTTTTGCAGCGGGATCTTCTGGTGGTGTCAAAGATCAAGTTGCAAGTGTTGGAAATCGTAATGGTAATGTGGTTTCATTTGAGAGGGTGACAAGGGTTCCTATGATTGCTGTTATGGCTCGAGTCAATGCTGGTTTGAGAATTGGATTTGGTTTTCGGGAACCGACGGTAGTTCTTACAGTGGTTAGTGTCAACGGCAGTGTTGGTGATACTATGACTATGATTAGTTCTCTGCCTATAAACAATCCAGTGGAGGTTTTTCTAGTAGAAAACCGTAATGTTCAGTCCCGACAACCTATATCGCATGTGGGAGATCACTCAGAGGTAGTCTCTAACCCCCATTTGCTTTCTTCTCCGACGCCAATGGTGGTGCTTGGTGGATCTGAGATGGTGAATGGTGGTGGGCCAGATGGATCTAGGGATACTTTTTTGGAAAAACCAAGGGTAGATCTTGGTAATTCCCATCTCAGAATATTGAAAATCCTAATTTAGGAAACAATATCGGTGGGTATAATTCCAATGAAGGAAATAATATTTTAAAAGAGAGAAAGAAATCTATCACAAAGAGGCGTTGTGTGCAAGCCAGGGAGAAAGGCAAGGGGCCTATTGATGTTAGACAAGTGTCTCAAGCAGATGCCTTTGCTCCTAATGTTGACACAGGTGCTTCTCCCAAAGGCCAACCTAAGAACACAAGGTCGTTTGCAGCTGCTCTATCAGGGATGCCGGATCTCAATTCCCTTCCTGAACCTGTGACTGAAGATGGAATTACGAGGGTTGTCATACCTTAAGTGGCGTATGACAGACAATTAGAAAAATACAAGCTTACTGTAATTGGCCATGTATTCACCAAGGGACTGTTATTTCATGACATAGTCAGAATTTTATCAGAACAATGGAGAAATTCTAACAAATTTGAGATGACTTCTTTAGGGAAGGGCTTCTTTGTCTTTCGGTTCTTCTCTAAGGATCTCTGTTGTCAGTGTGGAACAGAGGGATAACGAGGATAAATGGGCATCCTTTAAGGCTTCAGCGATGGGAACCTGACTTTGATGTCGATAAGGTTCAGGTTGCTCGATTCCAACAACGGATTCGTCTCCCAAAGTTGGTTATTGAATTTTGGGATGATGATATCATATTTTCTATCAGAAAGGCATTGGGCAAGCCTATCCGGATAGACAGAAACACTCAAAACAAAGCTTTTAGTCACTTTGCAAGATTCTCAGTGGAGATGGTGAGTGGAAGTCCAAGGCCAAATGAAGTTATGGCGGAGTGTGTCCGTAATGGAATCCAATATTTTTTTAAGCATTTGATTGAATACAAAGACTGCCCAGTTAGATGTGACAATTGTGGTACTTTCGGTCATAGTGTATAATCTTGTCCAAATGGGGGTGTTGAGCCTAATTCCAATAGGAGACAACATGATCAGCCAAGGTTTGCCTCCCAGGTGAACGTTAAATCTACATCTATGACCCTACCTCGACCATCCCTGTTGGTGTATCTATGTTTGCTGGTAGAATAGCTCCTAGACTGGATCAGGTTAATGTTACGCTTCCAATGCACTCTGAGCGGCCAACTGGACTACCAAAAACTGTTAGCCCTTCTAGAGCGACATTGGGTCACTGGGCAGATGTTGAGGATGATGAGGATTTTGGAGTAGAGGATGGTGAGTTGCAGGACGCCAAGGTTGTCTCTGTTATGCAGACTAAATCTGTCTCTAGATTGCCTATGTTGGCCGCAGAGGATATTAGTGAGCTATCTAGTAGGGGCTTACCCTCTCAGATGATTTCTCCTGGTGCTGTTATTATGAGTAGTCCAGGATGGGTTGAAGTCATTTATGATGATATCTTGGTTGTGGATGGGCTTTACAAGCGACAGGAGGATGGGGCCTTTACGAGGAGGTGGGAAAATGGATCGAGGGTGACTTCATTTGGTAGGGGGCGGGGTCGCATAGGGTTGATCTTTGCCTGATCACCTTGCGTGAACAGAGATATTCTTTACTTGCGATGGTAGGAAGCGTAACAATGAAACTTTGTTACCTTTTCTCAAGGGGTGACCGTAGTAGGAGGGGTGCGAGGATGATGGTTGAGGTTTGCTTTCATTTTTAGGATGGTTTTTTGTTTCTTCATCCCACTGTTGGTGGTTTCCTGCTATAACTTACAAGCTGTAGGTGGGTTGTCTATTCAGTAGGGCTTTAGTTGTTTTTATGTATATTTCTTTTTCTTATAAATTTTATAAAAAAAAAATTTGGACTTCTAGCCAAAAAAAACAAAAAAACAAAAACAAAAAACCATTAATCCTTTTAATATAAGGGATTGTTTCTAAGATTAGATAAGTTTAGTTTGGAGCTTGTACATGAT